>JAYESA010000011.1:186665378-186742878 GCA_036927795.1 Iris macrosiphon
ATCCTAATATCCTCCTAGACCCTAACACTTGTACACGCAACACGGTTGCAATACATATTGGGATGCGAGTTTACGTACTCGATTAGCTAACGGTGCGTATGACATGCATCACGGCTTAGCACAAAATCAGAAATATTCAGGAAAATTATGACTTGGCATATAGCACGTGATATATACGTCGTATATTTGACTTGTGTATCCGCATTGGACGGGGAGAACAACTAGTAGGCGTATGGGACACCCACCTCTTTTATACAGATACCGCACTCGACGGAGTGATACGGGCGTTATATATATATATATATATTACAAGATACCATGCTCCTCGGAGATGGACGATTGCAGAATGCCCTCGAATGGGGGCATATGTGACATATAGTAGCCAGTCACTACGGTTGGTGAATTACGTCAGCATATGTCTAGCCCACACTTTCTCATACGTACTAAGTTGTCTCACATTACATTCACTTAGATGGCTATTACACCCTCTATTTATTTATTCAGTATTTATATACATGGCATGCTTTTATGTATCTTGTTATGTCCCACTGAGGACCTGGTTCCCTTCCAGATTTAGATGAGGCATTCCACCCCACAGTGTATGGACCTGGACAGGAGACTAGATATGCCACTGAGGAGGAGTTAGAGGAGCTGCCAGCAGAGTCTGCCTGATCATTGGTAGTAAGTGCACTGGAGCTGAACTTTTCTCCTGATCTTGGTGCACCCGGAGCAGAAGCTTCTTTCCCACTAATCTCCAGTGGAATGTTCATCTGAAGACGGAGCTTCATTACCTAGCTAGACGATGCTCTAGTCTTATCTTATTTCTGCACTTTATCTTTTGTAGTGAATTTGTTTTCACCAGACTTATCTGAGATGTACTATGACATTTCAGACTTAGCATCTATATATTCAGCACTTATTTCTTGATATGTTTTGTGGATGAGATTAGATTTATCTGTATTAAACTTGTAGTATTTTAGGACAGCGTAGCACGTTCCTTTGGGTCCATTAAATTAGGTAAACCCTTAGTGACGTGTCAGCTGGCCAATGCCACGTGGTCTGGTTCCATATATTTTGGGACTGGGGCGTGACACACATTAAGCAGGCAGGCATCAAAACCATGGAAACATAAACCGTCATGCTAGCACGAGTCTAACAAGGTTAATGCGAGGATTAAAATCGTACAGGGACATATCGAGCAACATAGTCCATAAGGTAAGCAGTGTAAACAAGTGAAGCAGTGCACTAAGAAGAGTAATTAATGATCTACTCGAGGCATAGAGGAGTCTACTTGCACGAAGCAAAGGAAGCATGCGAGGGTCCATGTTCTAAGCCAAGTTTTATTTCCATGTTCCAACACAAGCAATACAAGATAGAATTATTCCCTTAGCTAGGTGTATTGTATTCTTTATTAGCATACAAGGGGTGATTCACCTAGGGACTAGCATGTATCGTCCATATTTTATGTGTACTGGCTAAGCAAAGACAAGTTTATCGTAGCCACCCACCTTAGTGATGATTCGCCTCGGTCGAGCGATACTCCGAACGAGCCTTTGAAAGTCTAAGTCTGGACTCCTGAAGGACCAAGTCTAGAATCCTTTGCCTCAAATTAGTCTTCTCGCTGAGCAAAGCGGGTCAAGTTATTGCACTTGTGCCGTTTGAATCGGCTATCCGCTTAAACGGAATGGATCATTATATTATACACCACTCAGAAAAAGTCTCGCCCTCGAGACTTTCTGAGCGTAAACCGTTCTATCGCACTATCGAATTTATCTCAAGCATAGCAATTGGTACCACTAGATCCGTTCGAACACAATTTCCTACTCGATCCTTATACCGTATCGCGTGTATGCTGGTCTGTCTTATTGAATGACTCTATCATTCAATCCAAGTTTTGACTCGGTCTCTACTGTGTCTTAGCGTAGAACATATATTGCTTAACACGGGGTACGTTATAATCCATCTTGAATGATGATCTAGGGCTGACAAAAACTTATCCAAATTGTTATACTCGTTCATGTGAATCTAACATATTCACTTACACTAACATTTGAGATCAGCATATTGCCAGTCTGGATCGTGTACATATTCAAAGCGTCCCTCGAACATATGCATGTCAACCAACTTAGCGATAACGAAGTCTTTGTACTCGAGTTCAATATATCATTGAGTCTTGGATCGTGCACATGTTCTAGACATCCCTCAAATATATGCATTCAACCAAACTTAGCGATAGTAAAGTCGGACAAGCTACTTGTGAAAATCTCAAGTATTCTCGTCTTACAAATCACGATGATAACTCCAACAGGGTCAGTCAAAATCCAAGCTATTTTTGATCCCACTCAAACCAAACATTATACTACCATTAAGCATGATCTATCCGATCAACCGACTAGCATCCATGTCCTATCGTATATTCTGTTCGTGTCAATCAAACACATACTTACCATTCCAAGTCTAACTCTAAGTCTTACTGTCCCAGTTCTATGGCTTGCTCAAGCAATACTCTAAAGTCGGTCCCACAAGTTATTTCACTCGGTACAAGGTCGTCTACCAAATTACTAGGTCAGCTCATAAGGTCATAGGTACAAGTTCAAGCACACGATTTATCGTACAAATTCTTCGCACGATGCTCACCCAAATTCCTAAGGTCAAACTATTGTTCATTTGCACGTGATATTCTATCCAAGCTCGTTTCACTCAGATTTCTAAACATAGAGCACTGATCATCCTATACACAATAACATGTTCGTTTGTACAGGGTCCAAGTTCATTCAGTCAAATCCAGGATATATCAATGTGCATGTCAAGCCTATCAATTTGCATAGTCTATCTTATCAACATGTTTGATAGGATCTACATATCCATTAAGTTTAGACAACCAAACTATGATTAAATTCTAAATCTTTTATCTCAATCATAACTCTAAGTCCTACAACATAATTCACATATTTATTCACTAAACCATCGAGCGTCTTGCTTCATGTTCTAGACTAACTCATCTTCAAAATACCTTCGATTCACTTGTATCCTGAAACTCGTCTTATCGTGTCGAACCACAAGTCGAGACGATCCTTCAATTGTCACGCTCCGGTCTCCCACAAGTTTGATCATCCTCGCTGGACGTGAGATCACTACGCCAACGCTCCTGCTGGATAATCGTCCTAATCCGGGTGTGACGCATGTACGAGCATAGATTTACGCTCGTATAAGATAAGAACGTTGAACATTATGGTTATCATCGAAACGACCGAGACACCTTATCATTTTACTTTGCTCCATCCAATATATATATATATATATATATATATATATATATATATATATATATATATATATATATATAATCCTTCAAGTCATGTCCATTTATGCCGTGATCATAATTCGTCTAGCCAAATCGACCAACTTCAATGTTACCGTTTGATAAATTCATAGTCTTACTTCTAGCATTCCTCAAGCAACTAAAGTTCATATAATCAAGCCAAAGTCTATCCACTTTTGATATGTTCTATTTTATTGAGTTTATTTAGAATAATTATCGAACATGTTCTCGTGAGTTCGATCATTCCCGCCGGACGTGAAATTACCACCCCGGTGCTCCCGTAGGATAATCGTTCTCGGTTGGGACTGATTTTTGAGAGTTATCTTTCGAACTAGATTCAAGATCATTCTTCCAAACTCCAGATCAAAATCGTTATCGCTTACCTCTTTCATCGAACCACAATATTCATTATCGGGCTAACTTCTATTCAAGCGATATCGTACTCAAGTTTAATCTGTTTGATTTATTTTGAAATCGCTCGCACGATCCAACAAGTTTTTACCAAGTTTTCTTAATCAAGATATCAATTTTATTATCTTGAATACATATTCGATATAAGCCTTATCACTTGTTTAAGATATTTCCAATCGTTCAAACCAACTATCAAACGAGACCTATGAATTCGTTTGAACATTTCCAAAATGATCCATATACCACTCAGGAATCGAGTCACCCAATTAAATCCTCAATTGTTTTTGCATTACTCTCTAGCATATTCACCAAGTCTTTCCTTAGAATTCCTGTGCGATACCTAAGCGTCGCTTGATAAATATTAGTCTCGTATATATTCCCCTTGATAGTCATCCAAGTAAACCATATATGATTTGTATCTGCTGACACAAAATACCGTTCGAGCTATTTCTCAAAATTCAAGCACGATTATTTATATTCGCCTTAGCGATAATCTGATAATGTTTCTATTGGTTACCATTCTAAGTCTAACTTATCATTATCTGAACGATATTCCAAACTCGCTTGCAAACTTGCTAGCACCAAAAGGGTCTTGGTGCACGATACTCAACACAACTTAGCCGAAAAGTCTATGTGCATAGCTAACCTTTCTAACGATATTCTATTCGCATACTAACCAGCTGGGTAATCATGTATAGGTATTCGAATTTGCACATAACTCGTAAATTCTAGTACGAGTTTATTCCCATAAAGTCTAACACATGTCGTAACAAAGGTCTTCGCATAACTATCCAGTTCAAGCAATCATATCATTCACATATAATTTTTAAAATTATTTAGACTCATTGTATGGAACATCCCAACAGGTCAACGAGAGAGAGTGTATGCACATAACCCACGAACGAGCTTTCAAAACTGAGAAATCGATAAGAAGTCCAAAGACCTAAAGCTAATGCTCTGATACCAATATGTCATGCACCGGTCTCCGGCAGGAATCGGCCGTCCCTGCTAGGTGCGAATTACCCCGCCAGCGCTCCCGCAGGACGATCTTTCCCATTTGGACGTGATGCCGCATGAGCACAAGCTGCACCCATGCAAGGCTATGATCTAAAAATGCGATAAAATATCTAAGCCACATAGTCGCATAGATAGTCTGAATGCAGCAGAATAAGAAACGAACAGGGGATTGGTAACAAGTTCACAATCGTAAATAGCAAAAGTATTGAATAACACAAGTATGAAATAATAACAAGCTCTTTATTGATAATCAAGAATTATTACAAGCGGCGCTAGGCCGAGATTACAAGTCACTCAAGCTCTCTCTCCCTATCTAAACAATAAAGGTGTGCCAAGCAGCTTACAACTTGGGATGATACATAGGCGATGTTCCAAAATTATGTCTTGTATATGTGCTTCAGCTCCCGACGCAACACTCCAAGGCTCCATAGTGAACTCCATACCTTAGCGCGCACGAGGGGACATTCCGCACCGAACTATGTTATCCCGCACCCTGCAAGCAATCTGGTGGGTTATCTATACATAAATGCACTGGTGGGGAGGCTTCTCGCCTGCTCGACAAATCCAAACACGTTATATAGGTTTCGTGCACCATCTATTAAGTTATTTTTTTAGCCTTGTCTTAGGATCAGTTTTATGACATAAAATACAAAGCCTAACTCGTGTGGCAGTACGTCGTACGATATAAGAGTAACACAGCGAGACTTACCAACTTAACATTCTTCCTTCCCTGTCCAAGGCAACAAAGTTAAACCAAGCATGAATGTATATATATATAATCCAAGTCAAATTGTATAAGCAAACATGAGTGTCTGTGTCATGCCCCAGTCCCAAAATATCGAGGGACTAGCCACGTGGCAATGGCCAGCAGCACACACCAATGGGCAAACCCAATTTAATGGACCCATTAGAGTGTACTTAAGCTGTAAAACAATAATAAAGGTCTACGATACATGACACAGTTTAATTCTAATCTCATCCACAGAAGATAATCACAGTTCAAATATCAGAATAATCAAGATGAAATATAATTCAACAACAAGTCTCAATAAAATGTCTCGGGAAACAACCCGATAATGAGTTTAATACAATAACCCACGAGACAGGAAATAGAGTATCTAACAACAGAAATGACTGAGTATAATAAGTAAATACTCAGGAGAAATCTCCTGGCATCACCTCATCCTCTGGTACTGGTACTGCTCTAATGTCTGCTCCTGTCTCGTATACCTCAGGGTAGATCTTCTCTGTTATACCTAGGGACATAATCCAGATCCAGGTCCTCAGGGGACATAGCAAGGTACAAGAATAACTCAAGCCAAATAATGTAGTATATAAAATGTGTCAATAGGGCAAACTATGTAACCAGTTACGGGATATGCAAATGAGAGCATTAATCATACCCAGGCTGGAACTACTATAGGCTCTGTGTCGGGAAAACCCATAGCAGCATTTATTCTCGAAGGGCCAGTAAATGTGCCAAAGCTCTGGTCAGAGTCTAAGGCACCTCCAGTAATGTATTATATATATAATCAGCCTTTAGTATGGTAAGACTCTCCCCACCCAATGTAACCTCACGTCTCATATCCATAATACTCAAGATCATGACCTCTAGCTAATGCAGCGAGTCATAATGATATATATGCATATGTAAGATCTATGTCACAAATCATGTAACTTATACAGAATTACCATAAATAACTCAGGAAAGATTCTGTCTCATGAATAGTTTCAAGTGTCCTATGGTATGACGTACTTGATAAAGCAAGCACGAAAATATAGGTTCGTGATATCAACTCTCTAAGTAACGTTACACGACTCCGCGTACGGCGTCGACACCCGAATATTATTCGGACGCTAAGCAACGTCACACGGTCCTAGGTTGAACAGATATATCATAAAAATAAATCAAGAGAATAATATGAAGTAAGTACTGCAAGATTGGTAAGGTACACTTGCTTGGGGTTTGAACTCCTCCAATTGCTCTGATAACAGTAAGAACTTCAGGTACTCCTCCGGATGCTAAAATAAACATTACCATGACTCTCAGAAGATAGAAAATAGCTAGGATTGTCTATCCATAAGTCCAATTTGGACACAGGAACAAAATTGACAGTTTTTGGTCAAAGCGGGGTCTACTAGTGGCCCACTTCACACCGAAAAATGTGTCAGAGATAAAGTTCTCCAAATTCATCAAACTTAGTGTCTACGAGTCAATAACGATGATACGAACCCAATGGAATATCTAGAACTGGATTCCGATGAGCCGATCACAAAATTTCCTGTCAAGTGGAGCCGTGGAGCCCACGATACGGGATTTCGTCAACGTTCTCAGAATAGAACAAAACATGGGTCACAGGACCAAAATAATGCTAAAAATCCGATGGCGCAAGTTTTGTTGTGAAACGATAAGCATACACGAAGTAATAATGAGTTTCAGAACATGGCCGATATGGGACAATTTTGACGGATACGCGTTGATTTCGGTGTGCACGCACATCCAAATCAACTTTCACGAAATATCATACGTCCGCATTGACGATACGCTTCTTTCAGTATAATTCCCAAATGACCAAGTTGCATCGTTTAGTGGGACGCACCCAGTTTCAGGAGAATTCAGGTTTTATTAACCAAGATTTTGGTCAATTTTACCCGCGAATAAAATACAACATACAGCACAATAAAATAAACTAATTAAAGGGTTTAATTCTCGATTATATTATCTAATTTATTGTTCAAGTGAATTTAAGAATTATTAAACAGGTTAGGATTAAATCGGCCATGAACTTGTGAGTTCGGGCCAGTTTTCGAAGTCCGAAATTGGGATATTTTTTCATGTTTTTGCGTCGCTGTTTACGATCGAATCAGGACACGATACCCCAGTCTAATTATACGGGGTTCAAGAGGGTTACACAGAGAATGTGTCACAACAGACCGTTCAAAAAATGACACGACGAGGAGAGAGAATGACTCACCGAAAAGGGTCGGAAACGTCTGAAATACATGTGCCCGGGGTGGCGCGGTGCTGTGCTGCGGTGGCGGTCGTCTTCGTCTTCGGGGTCGCCGGAGAAGTGGCGGGGTCGTAGCGGCGTTCATCTTCGGAGGGGAGACATGGCGGAGGCGACGTCGGCCGGGGAACTCGGTGGTTGGCGTTAGCGAAGTGGTGGTGGCAGCGGTGGGGATGAGGGTTTATATAAGGGTGGCGTCGGCCGTTGCGGGGAGGGGAACCGTCGGTCGGCGGTGGGGAGATGGTCGGTCGGGGAGACGAAGAGTCGGCGGCTGTGAAACGGCCGACGGGGAGGTAGAGAGGTGGCGGCAGAACAGTCGGGAAGGCGATCGACCGCGACGTCGGGTTTTAATTTTCATTTACTGTAGCAGTAATGGGTCGGGTCGGGTCCGGGTTGGAGGGTCGGGTTAGCGGGTTCAGGTCCGAATTCGACCCGCTAGGGTTGGGTCATTTCATGTTGGGTTGGTTCAATTGGGTTCTGTTCGGTTCGGTTCGGTTCGGTTCGGTTCGGTTCAGGATGGTTTAATCCGGTTTAATCTGGTTTATTTAAAAATCTATATTTTTAGCTATTTAAAAATAGTTTTTGGATCCAATAAATTCCAAAAAAAATTACACTATATCTAATTATTTATTTTACACACAAAAATATTATTTTCATAATATTTTAATATTTAATTTAATACTCAAAAATATTTATCCTTTGAAGAAAATTTATTTAATTATTTAAAAATCACGAAAAAATCCCAAAAACTTATATTTTAATTTCTGAAAATTTTGGGTGTTTACAGTCTGAGCGAGGTTTTGTTTCAGATGCATGATTTTGCTTAAATTGTGAAACACAAATTACTTTGTTACTCAGATTCAGTCGTGTTACTCGGTTATTCCAATGATTATAAACTCAGGCTCCACCAATTACTTGTTTATTTCTCAGGTTACTCAATTTAAGATTTCTTAGTCGTAATGCAATAATCGCACGCGGATTGTCCAACCGAGCCTGACTTAATCTATATAAACGGGTCGCTGGCCTAGACGCCACTATGGACATAGTCACAATAAGATGGTAGTCCCGGTGCCCAGCGACTGATCGAACTTATCCATGCTAGCTACAACTAGCGCGACTATCTAATTTTCTCCTAGGCCGGATCGGTCTCGGCGCCCCATCCGTAGAAAATTAAACTTGTGTACAAGCGTCTGCGACCAAGCGAGCCTCTTTTATTTGTTCTTTCTTTTTCTTTTGATATCTTCTTCTTCTGAGTTAACGACAATAGTTGTAGGCGCAGGTAATGAGCCTCGCTACAAGCCATCCCAGGCCGTTCTTGACTCATTGGTTCTTTGCACCCTTTCTTTTTAACGGGCTCCTCGAGCCATTCTTTTAGCGCCATTCTCTTAATACCATCGTTTTAGTCATTCTTTACTTGTATCTTACTTTTATGTTTTTTTGTCGTCTTTGCAGCTCCCGATATGGGAACTACCCTGGCAATCCAACGGTCCCTAAGCCATTCCATGTTTTCTATTATTTGGCTCGGAATAACTATTTTGATAGTTTTTTTGCCTCAAGTGAGTGAATCATATTTTGTGTTGTGTTCCAGGTTGTGGCATGAATCTACGAGACTAGCATTGAAACAGACAAGTGAGTACTTGTTAGAACATGAAGCAAGCAAGCATCGAATCATGGAAACATAAACCACCACGCTAGCATGAGTCTAACAGGGTTAGTGTGAGGATTAAAACCATACAGGGACATATCGAGCGACATAATCCATAAGGCGAGCAGTATAAACAAGTGAAGCAGTGCACTACGAAGAGTAATTAATAATCTACTCGAGGCATAGCAGAGTCTACTTGCACGAAGCAAAGGAAGCATGCGAGGGTCCATGTTCTAAGTCAAGTTTTATTTCTATGTTCTAACATAATCAATACAAGATAGGATTATTCTCTTATCTAGGTGCATTATATTCTTTATTAGCATGCAAGGGGTGATTCACCTAGGGACTATCATGTATCGTCCATATTTTAAGTGTGATGGCTAAGCAAAGACAAGTTTATCGTAGCCACCCACCTTAGCGATGATTTGCCTCGGTCGAGCGATACTCCGAGCGAGCCTTTGAAATTCTAATTCTGAACTCCTGAAGGAATAAGTCTGGAATCATTTGCCCCAAACGAGTCTTCTCGCTGAGCAAAGCGGGTCGGGTCATTGCACTTGTGCCATTTGAATCGGCTATCCGCTTGAACGGAATGGGTCATTACACATCCAGCCTACGCCGCAACATCGGTGGTAGAACGCTGTCTAGGTCAATAATACTATCTAAATATCTCACATAATGTATATAATGTACCTGTCAAGATATCTTAACTCCCAAATGAAGGATAATATGATAATATGATAATGGTAAACAATACTCAATCACAATAATAAAGTAAATAAAGATATGGCACGATATGGAATAGAAGGAAAGAAATAAAGTTATAATACAATATAAGTCCAATAGTCTAATCATAACACAAGATCTCAAATAATAATACAATGCCAAATTCTAACTGATATATACAATATCATGAATAAACTAGCTAAGTCTCATTGACTGCTGGTACTAACTCAACTGACTCGTCATCCTGTGGACCGTAGTGCGTAGGACACCAGTCCTCTAATGAATTATCTGAAAAATATATTCAATCAGGATTGGAGAGAAGTACAACCCAAATAGCAGTTCCAATAATTGACAGAAACTATAAAACATTAATAATAATAAAAATAAATGATGGAAATAATTGAACTAGCAAATATCACGAGAAAGAGCATCATGGTAAAAATGGCAAGAAATTAAGAATATATATGGTAAGGAACATCAATGTAAAGAACTAAAATAAAGAAAATAATATAATAAATGTGACTTAAAATATTAGTAAGATAATGTGATCGACTTGGACCTAACACAGGCGATATAAAAAAGGTGAGCTAGCGTGATCACACGTGAGTTGCATGATCTGCTAACTATCATGGGCTACACTAAATCATGGGCTATAAAGTATGATCACATATCCACTAATACTTTTTCAACCTCTGACTAGTACACGAATTCAAATCATGACACATTATAACACGTATATCATACTGCACGGTCTATAATATCATGCACTATGATCACAGTCTATATAATCATTAAGATATTACGGTAATCACTGATTAATCATGAAGCACAATATGGTGATCACTGAGTCATCATGAAAATAATATTTTATGACCAAGATCCACGTATACCAATCCTTGAAACCATTGTGTCGAGAATCAAATATCTCAATGGTAAATACATGAAACATAGAGGCTATCAAATAAAAAAACTATCAGAGAATGTACTCACATTTAGTCCTGAGCAACTGGTATAACTCGGTGTCCGAGCTGGTGTCACACACACCTATATATGAATGGCATGTCAATGGGTGTGAAGAAGTGATAAATGAGCTAAAGTTCATTAAATATCCTTTCTAGGTCAAGACTAGGTCAAACTAAGTCTTAACTAGGTGTTGCCTTTGTTTTAGGTCCATACCTAGTTTCTAGGTCTAATACAAAGCTATACTAGTTGGTACTAGGTAATACTGGGTCGTACCTAGGTTTCTAGGTTCATTACAAGTCTAAACTAGTAAGTACTAGACTATATTAAGCTATACTTAGGTTTTAGGTCAATACTAGCCAAACTAGTTAATATCAATAAGTAACTTATATATATATATATATATATATATATATATATATATATCCCAGTATCTTGGTTATCTACTCAACACCTTACTACAAGTTGGTATCACTCAACACCTAGTTAACATCTTAATACCTTAACAATACCTATCTAATATATTAACTGATATTGACACTTGGGTGTCAAGTTGGTATTGACTTAATCCTAACCATGTTTTCCTAACTCACCTTACTCAGATACCCCTAGCAAAATTCTACCTGGACACTCCCACACCATCCTGATACTGCTACTACAATTCTCTCATTCCACTCTTCCCTAGCCAATCTCCAGATAAGTCCTTACCTGCTGCTAAGATGGACATGTTGCTGCACATGTTATTGCTATCTCCATTACCTCATCAATGCTGAGCCCAACTGGACCCAATTTTCTGTACACTACCCATCTTAACACCCAATGCATCACTGATGCATCAACTGTTACTTGTTGTCATGGTACCCTCATGTACTAACCCACAAGCACATCTGCTGCAACTGCCATTCCTATCACCATACACCCGACTATGCTATGCTCATACTACACCTTCACTCGACCATAATTCTTTACCACATTGCTACCTGCATTAAACACTGCAACCTTATGTTGCAGTCCCTGATATTGCATTCAGTGCAATATGCACTGTCATATATCCCTTTGTGTTCAGTTCAACTGAACACAAAGCCTCAATACTACTGCTGCCACTCTTCTTTTCTAGGATACCCGACTCCCTATGATACCATGTTGCTACTGTTGCTGCATTATTAATTCCCAACATATCTCAGCTAACAGGCAACCCAAGTTGATGCTGAACACTTAGTCTTACACTAACATGTGAAACTTTTCTTCCACTGATTAAAACACTTCCATACTTCTGCACACAATGAAACACACCATACACAATTAGATATAAGTACATAACCACCCTCATTAGGATACACACCTCCCCGATATATATAAACACATATATCTATACACACACACACACACACACACACACACACACACACACACACACATATATATATATATATATATATATATATATATATATATATATATATATATATAACAATTAAATTGAGTGCACCAAGTCCAGACTAAAGCATTGTATCAAACACTTGGCATGCAATCTATGATACTCTATGATACATACCCAAATGAGAGTCAAAATTCATAATACACTACAATAGTCATTCATACATATCAAATACACTATTTCATAACTAATGTAACTTGTTACAATAGAAATTAAAGAGCATTCATACAAAACACCAAAAATGAGCCCCGTATCATACCATATCACAAAATACTATGATACGCTCTACTCGTGTCTAATTGTGGACACGTACTTACTCTCAAAGCTGAGAAGGCCAAAGGCAAGGATGATCATGAGTATCTCATGACTATGGGAGATCTCATCATCGCAGTAACCGACAGAGGAACCTTGTGGCATGTGTCACACCCCGGTCCCGTAAGGGCCGTTCATCCTCGCTTGGTCCCTACGGAAACGATCTGTCCTTGCTTGGGCGCAATGTTGTGCAAGCCTACGTTGCACTTGCACCAGGCATAGTACCTGCACAAGACACAAGTCAGACAAAAATATACATATATAAGCACGGAATGTAAATACAGAGAACCAAAGTTGAACACATTTGATAGGAACACAAAATACTTTCTTTATTGAATACTTGAAGATTTGGATTACAAAGTACTTGCTTGGCTAAGTTACAAAATATGCTATAGGAGGCTTACAACTCTTTTTACAAACCCAAAACTAGCCACAACGCCCATACATTATATCCTTTTAGTAGGACCAAACTTAAAACAACTCGACGAAGAGAAGTTCGCACACAGGAGAGAAAAACTAAGGAAGCAGCACGAGCACGGTCCCGCTGGAAGGATGCGCTAACACTGGTTCAAAATGCTCGCCAAGCTCTCGATACCAGAACCTGGAGATTTGCCCACAAACATCGGTCAGTACTATAATATGTACTGGTGAGCGACCGTGGCCAAACTCATCTAGAAATCCACACTAAGTAAGCATGTGAAGCTAGCATTATTAGGTGATCTTTCTAGTTGTCTAGTTTGTTCTAACAATTCATGCAAGAAAACATAAACAATAGATAAACTATGCATATGATAAATCTTACCCATGATCGAGCGGTTATCCTTGCAGTAGACAAACAAGTAGGCAACAATTTGCATATATATATATATAACTCATGCATCTGTGTTGGCATCAAGAGGTAAGTGTGCATAGAAGATAACTTATCATGCAACCTAACTATATTATGGTCCATGGGAAACCCATTCTCTATAGACATGAACACCACCCTAATCGCAAGGACTTCATTGCCTCAGGGTGTTCCTCTGATCCCCATAGGACGAACGATCCCCAATGCCCCGAAAACTATTCGTGGGATTACCCTTGTGCATAAGTTGTCTGAAGACCGATGCATGGTATGCAGCTCTATCATATAAACTCTTACTACGCAGCAGTTAGACTATACATGAACATCTCTATCTTTTTACTCTATTCTTTGGTAACCCATGCAAGATTTCTCTAAACATCTCTTATGTAGCATATGAGTAAGGAACATATACACGCCTATTTGAACAAATATTTGCAACATATATATATATATATATATATATATATATATATATATATATATATATATATATATATATATATATATATATATATATATATATATATATATATATGTATCAAGCATGCAGTTAATCTCTTTTAGCTTATCTCATTTAGTGAGGCATCATTTGTATAGGAACAAGTAACTTGTGTAGACTAGAGATCATTTTATTAAAGCGTATGGACTGAAGGATTCATCGAAGGGTCTAAGCCACTCACCAATTGAATCAAATGAGAGGATGGGGAAGCCTTATGCAAGGATTACTCCTTGGTTATGTGTCCTAAAATTGCAAAAATATTTGGTTAGCATCATTCGATCTCTTTTCCTTACGATTCGAAAAGAATGTGAAGGCGAGAAAAGCGAATCATGAAAACCAAGTCATCGAAAGCAAGACAAAACACAAAGCAACACAAAATCAAGAAGCAAAACAACCAACAAAAATTCTTGGACTTATTTCAATAGAAGTCGTTCCATCAATTTGAAGGGTGTAAGCCCCCTGATTTTCAGAATTTTAAATTTGGATTTTTTCCAATTTTTCTGAAATTTTTGGGAATTGAAACCTAGGCTTTTGGTAATTCAAGGATTTTTAATTTTGGTTTATTCATATTAAAATATTATGGAAATAATATTTTATGGTGTAAAATGGGAAACCGGACACAGGGTAATTTTCTGCGGATTTATTGGACTCCGGAAACCCGTTTAAAGCCCTGAAGACCCATGTAGATTTTTTACCGAATTAAATCCGTGCCAACGCCCAACATCCCCATGAGGGCCGAAGCCCAGCCCAAGGAGCGTTGACCCGTTGACCCAGCCCGAATCCTAGGTCTAACCCTATTCTAATTTCTGTATGTATAAATACCTACT
Source organism: Iris macrosiphon (assembly GCA_036927795.1). NCBI lineage: Eukaryota > Viridiplantae > Streptophyta > Magnoliopsida > Asparagales > Iridaceae > Iris > Iris macrosiphon. Next base: position 186,680,385 of record JAYESA010000011.1, read on the forward strand.
TATTTTCTAGTTTTCTTCACAAGAAAAAGAAAAGAAAAAGAAATCCCCAAATTTTAAATTACCCTAACCCTAACCCTAACCCTAACCCTAATCTAGCCGTCGGCTACCCCCCCGCCGGAGCAGTCGACATCCTCCGTCACCCACCACCATCATCACCAGCACCTCCGCCCTTCGCTCCGCCGCACCACGCCGCCGACAACTGCCCCCGGCCAACTGAGCAGTGCCTTCGCCTCGTCGACCCCAGCGAGCGCCGCCCCGCGTCCGCCCTCATCCCCCTCTTCCCCGAACTCCTCCTCACCGCTGCCCCCAGGCCACCGTCGATCCGCCCCGACTGACGACGCCTCGACCTCGCCGACCCGAACTCCAGCCCGACGACCATCTCCCATCTCCGCCTGGCCATCGAACCCCCTCGCCCCGCTGCCACCTACCTCGGCTAGTCTCTCCTCCACCGCCCTAGTCGAACTCTCCAACCCCTCCGACTCCTCAGCCTCGAGAGCCCAGGCCACCCCGCTGCGCCGCTGCCCCGTCGGAGAGCACAGCAACGACGACAGAACCCCTCCCCCGGCCGCCTGAGCAACAGTCTCTCCTCCAGCGGGCCGCCCGGCCAGCAACGACTTCCCGGACACCGCTGCCCTGAACCCTAGAGCGGTGGACACGGACGCAGTCGGGACACAGGACTGGTCGACACAGCGGACACAGCAAAGACAGCGGACACAGCACCAGTACAGGACACGCGAAGACACGGCAGATTTGACGCTCGGACACGTCTCGGACACAGGAAATCAGATTCACGGGGCCCTGTTCAGGTAGCGTTTTCCCTCACCTCGTAAATCCGTTTTTAATTCCGTCAATTGCGTTGCGAAGCCTGTATGACCCTCTCGGTGCCCGTGCAACCCGCTCGGTGTATCGCGTCCTGTGGTGATCGCACACCGTGATCCAAAAATAGGAAAAAAGATGCCATGTTTTACCCCGGAACTGAGTACGCCCAGCCAACCGGGACGACTTGGTCGCATGAAGTCTTTACCGAACCGTGCGCGTCGTTGATACGGTCGTGTGGGATTTCGCAGAAGTCGATTCGGAGGTGCGTGCACCCCGGAATCAACGCGTATCCGCCGACGACACCCCGTATCTGACCTTTCTGGAACACGCTGTAACTTTGTGTACACATGTCGGATCGAGACGAAACTTGTGCCATCGGACTCGTAGCAATACGCTGGTCCTGTGACCCAAGTTTGGTTCGATTCTGAGAACGTTGACAAAATCGCGTATCGCGGGCCCCATAGGCTCCACTTGACGGGCGATTTTGTGATCGGCTCATCGGAATTCAATTTTGGAAGTTCCGTTGGGTTCGTATCATCGTTTCTGACTTGTTGACACTAAGTTGGACAGATTTGGAGACCTTTGATCCGGACGCGCTTCTCGGTGCAAAGTGGCCTACATGTGGACCCCGCCTTGGCCCAAAAATGTCATTTTTGCCCTTGTGTCCAAATTGGACTCAAGGACAGGCGTTTCTAGCTATTTGATATTTTCTGAATCTAATGGTGATATTTATTGCAGCAACCGGAGTAGTACCTACAGATCACACTGAGACCAGAGCTACAGTTGGAGCTAGGACCCCAGGCAAGTGTACCTTGCCAAACATGCAGCTTTGCTACTTACTTCCTTGACTTAGTTATATATCAGTGGGCAAGTATACCTTGCCAACTTTACATTTCTTGTTGCATTTTCCTTGATTCATTATATTGCTGTGCATGCTTGACCTAGGACCGTGTGACGTACTTAGCGTCCGATTATTAGTCGGGTGCCAACACCGTACGCGGTGTTGTGTATTGTCATCTAGAGATGGACATTCGTAACCTCTTTACATTCTCGTACTTGTCTTATCAAGTACACTATAACCCAGGACACTTGACACTATTCATGGACAGGATCTTTCTGAGATATTCATGGTGATTCTGTATAGGATACAGACTTTATGGCATTGACATTATATTCCTAGATACTCTATGACTTCTGCATTAGATACGATCATGCGTGACATGGACATGAGGCATCATGGACATGAGACGTATGATTACATTGGGTGGGGAGAGACACACAGGCTACAGGCTGACCATATATATACACCCCTATTATTGTGAGGCACAAGACTCTGAAGCCCGAGCTTGGCCCATTACTCATTATTACTGCTGCTACCGGCTCCCCGACACAGAGCTTGTAGCGGCGTCAGCCTGAGTTCTAGTGCTGCTCTCAGCTTGCATATCACTTAGCTGGTTATTTAGTATTCCCTTATTGTTCCAACTATTGCTGGAGAGACCCGCAGACTACAGGTTGACTATATTATGCCGGCTACTCAGTCTCCCGCTGAGCTAGACCACCTCATGATACCACCGCTACCGGCTCCCCTACACAGAGCTTGTAGTTGTTTCAACCTGAGTACCATTGATGTTCTCTCTTGCAATCCACATAGATGGTTATATAGCTTACCCTATTTATTTCATTCTCTGCTGCACTGCATTTATTTTGGCTTGTATTTTCTGTACCTTGTTGTCCCCTGAGGACCTGGATCCGGATTATGTCCCCAGGATTAGTAGAGGAGATCCACCCAGAGTTATACAGTACAGGAGCATTAGCAGGAGCTGATACAGGAGCTGTACCGACACCTGAGGACGAGATTGTGCTAGAGGACTTCTCCTGGGTATTGCCTTGAGATACTCATTTATTTCTATTTCCAGTTCCTTTATTTCCAGTCTATTGCATTGATGTATCAGACTTGTTCTCGGATTGTTCTCCGAGACACTTTTATTGAGATTTGTTAGTTATTCCTATTTGCATTATTCTTGCATTTGATATATGATTATCTGTTGTGGATGAGATTAGCTTAGACTGTGACTTGTATCATTGAACCTATATATTCTTATATTACAGCTTAAGCATGCCCCGATGGATCCATTAAATTGGGTTTGTCCATCGGTGTGTGCTGCTGGCCATTATCACGCGTCCGGTCCCTCGGTATTTTGGGATTGGGGCGTGACATAGTTTTTGTGGTGGCCCATGCAGGTCAACGACTAAATTATTCGGTTTCAACTTAGGGATCGAGCAAGCCTGCACTAAGAATAGGATAAATTTTTAGGATCTCATCCACTTGCTTGAAACGTTCTTGATATTTATATCGGATTCAAATTAATTTCTTGACTCGTATCCTGCCTTGATTCCTGAGCGCCCTTATAGTTTATTTTGGTTGCAGAGAAATGAATCCCCAAGTCGGCGACGAGACTCATCCAGAAATACCACAAGGTGCTGTGATAACCAACGAAGATGAAGTGACACCAGTTAGTAAAGGTCCATCATCACAGCAAGCAAGTCAGCATGCCTCGAGAATCCAGGAAGATGACGTTCCACCATCGACGCAGTTTACTCCACCGATGCCTAACGTTCCACAAGGACAGTCTATGGACGAACAACGAATGTTTTGAATGTTCTACGCGATGATGCAAGCCCATCAGAAGGTTCAGGAAGAAGCTCAGCAGATCCAAGCGGAGAAGTTCATCGATAGATTCAGCTCAGAGTTACGGAAGTTAATCAGCCCCGCTGCAACTGTCACGACCCGCACCCGGGGTAAGGGTACTAGTCGGAAACAACGCCCAGCCTACGCCGCAGAATCGGCGGTAGAACGCTGTCTAGAAAGTCTATCTAATATAATGAACCACCAAAAGATAGTGTACTCAATCACAGAACTAAGATAGAATGAACACGAATCAGATAAGAATAGAATAGTCACAATACAACTCATGAGTCTAAAATAATACATCAATGAGTCTGAAGAAAGAACAGAAATAAGATGGAGACAAATCCAGTACAAAGAATACTACAAAACTATAAAGCTACAACTCCAGGATCAACTGTCTCAGTTGGGATAAGTCCCACTTGAGCCAGGGTCTCAGAATCTAAACCCACAACATCCTGGGGTCCATAATAGGTAGGGTACCCCTCAGTGTCATCTGGAAAAATATATCCAGTCAGGAAAGGAGCAGAGTACAACCCTAACAGCAGTTCTCAAACAATGATAAAAACTATGTAACAGTAAATAGTTGTGGATAAACAAGATGCATAAATAGAGACAAGAATGTAGAGACAATAAGGAAATACTGGAAAGAAATACAATAATGAACAACATGCTGATGGAACAAGAATACTAATGACTAAGTGTGTGAGTACTAGCTTTAACATGTGATCGGCTTGGGAACTTGCACAAGAGTATAATGGCCTGGTTAATCATACGTGCGGTGTATGATCAACACTCACAAGAAACAAGACGTGCACAAGGAGGGTATGATCACATATCTACACTAAAATACTCCCCACCCCCGACTGGTATAATAGATCCAACCACGGTACGTTATGGCACGAGATTCCCCAAGAAGATAGCTAGTCTCCCCGGGAATCGGTGTCTGTACATGTACAAGATAACCAATGAAACAATACTTGCACCATATACACCATATACCAAGGAATAACATCTCATGACGAGATCCGGATATACCAATCCGTGTAACCATAGTGTCGAGAGAAACATGTAAATCTACACTAGATACAACGAACATAGAGGATATCATAAATGAGAAACTATCAGAGAATGTACTCGCCTGAAGTCCAATGAATAGTCTCACAAATGTCTGACTCGGTGCCTCGAAGACCTAGATATGGAATACCACATTAATACAAGGTCCCGGAAAGAGAACAAGTCAAACTAGGCAATTTCTAGGTCAATAAGTCAATTCTAAGTCAAAAGTCAACTATGGTCAACTCTAAAGTTAACTAAAGTCAAACATGGTCAAACCTAGGTCAACCTTACAAATCATCTATAAAAATAATATAGGATAAACTACAATAATTTAGGAATCAAATAGATTCCAAAAAGAACTCACACAAAGTATACTAATAATATAATTAATATATACCCTAAAATAATATATATATAACCCAACATTTATATAAATAACATAATATATTATTACAATTATTGTAAGCCCCCTGATTTTTCAGAATTTTAAATTTGGATTTTTCACCAATTTTTTTCTGAAATTTTCGGGAATTGAAACCTAGGCCTTGGGTAATTCAATGATTTTTAATTACGGTTAATTCATATTAAAATATTATGGAAATAATATTTTATGGTGTAAAACGGAAAACCGGACGCATGGCATTTTTCGGTGAGTTTATTGGACTCCGGAATGATTTTTAAAGCCCTAGAAACCAATTTAGAAATTAAACCGAATTTAAATCCGTGCCAACGCCCGACATCCCCATGAGAGCCGAAGCCCAGCCCGAGGAGCGTTGACCCGTTGACCCAGCCCGAATCCTAGGTCTAACCCTATTCCAATTTCTGCATGTATAAATACAGGTTCCCCTAATTTTTTCCACAAACAAAGAAAAAGAAAAACAAAAGAAACCCTAATTACCAAATCCCTAATTACCTAATTTCAAATCCCTAACCCTAACCCTACGCCACCCTCTGCCGACCCCTTTCCGGCGCCTCTCCGTCCGGCGACGTCTCCCCTCTCCCCGCCGTGCCCCACCCTCGCCAGCGCCGCCGACCACCGCTTTCCTCCTTCCCCTCGGACACTGTCCCCTGCCCAGCTCCCGCAGCCGCCCACGAGCGCCGCCCTCCGGTCAACCTCCTCACATCCCTCCGCCCGCTGTCGCCCCGAGCGACGTCGCCCAGCCCAACTCCCCGCCGACGCCGTCGCCCTGCGGACACCCCGGCACAGTCAGCACCCCACGAGCGACTCCGCCTCGAGCCCGGCGTCGTCCCCTCAACTCGCAGCCATCTCCGCCACGTCCCCACCGCAGAGCCTCCTCCTCCTCCTCCTCTCGCCCCGACCCTCCCCCGGCGAGTCGACCCCGCCGCAGCAGCAAGTAGCCCCGATCGACCACCCCCTCAACAGCACCTCGACGAACCAGATCTCCTCCTCCCTCGGCTCCACCGCGCAGTCGACCCGACTCCTCGTCGCCTCCGCTCGGTCCTCCTCCGACCCGCAGAGCACGGCAAACCCTAGCCGGGACTCACAGAGACTCAGGACACGGACACAGCGGACACGAAGCAGAAACAGGACACAGGACGCAGGACACGCGAGGACACGACCAGGACACAAATTGGACTCTCGGACACGTGAAAAACAGATTCACGAGGCCCTGTTCAGGTACCGTTTTCTTCCTCCTCGCAACTCCGTTTTTGATTCCGTCAGTTGCTACTCGTAGACTGTATGACCCTCTCGGTGCCCGTGCAACTCGCTCGGTACATCGCGTCCTGTGGTGATCGCACACCGCGATCCAAAAACAGGAAAAAACCAGACCCTGTTTCACCCCGGAACTGAGTACGCCCCGCCAAACGGGACGACTTGATCGCACGCGGTCTTTACCGAATCGTGCGTGACGTTGATACGGACGTGTGGGATTTCGCAGAAGTCGATTCGGATGTGCGTGCACACCGGAATCAATGCGTATCCGCCGACACCACCCCGTATCCGTCGATTCTGGAACACGCTGTAATTTTGTGTACACACGTCGGATCAAGACGAAACTAGTGTCACGCCCCGGACCCGCCCGGGCCGCCGCTCCGCCCTGCCCCGCCCCGTACGGCCGGGATTTGAATGAACCGGGCACGAATCACCGTGCCTCGGCGCGCCGGACGCGAATCACCGCGCCCGTCCCGCGGGTGCGAGGGAGGAAGGGAGCCAAGCGCATGGCCCGTTCGAGCCTTTCGGGGGACGTGATGCCGCACGGGCCTGGGGTTGCGCCCGTGCAAGGCCATATCGTTTAAGTTCAGAGTTGGCTATCATCGCATCAATCGAGTAAGCAGCGGAAAGGGACTTGTTGCAATGCAATGCATTAGCCAACTGAGTGTTCGGGACAATCGAGGCAACTTGGGTTTCCTTTAGCAAAGGCACACGTTCGTTCCATACATTATGCCCCCTTATACGATAGCATTCTCGGGGCAACAATCGAAACCAGAATTCCGGGTCTTCGGGACTGTGGCACGCCTATCGCTCCCTCGGACGATCCAGTACCTGCACAAGCAAGTAAACTGTTGGGGGGTCAGCACTTTTATAAGTACTGGTGAGAATGAAGCAACTGAACAGAAACAAGCATTCACTCAAACAGGCACTAAGTAATCATGTTATAAAACATTACATTACTAGTGATCTTTCTAGTTTTACCTAGGTTCGTTTCATGCAGTTCTAGCAGAGTCGATTTACTTGTTTAGAAACATGTTTGGAAATAGAGTTTCATATACTAAGCAGGCAAGCAAACCGATCATGTTCCAGGGCGTGCGCAACGTGTCTCGTGCGACTCGAGGGTCAGATGCAAAGCTAGACACACAATGCACATTCTTAGGGGCAGTCATCTATCCAAGCCAACACAATGACTTAGCTATATGAATGGCGGTCCCCGAGTATTCAGGATCGGCAGCTGGGGGAACAGCATACCAATGACTCTTTGATCTGATGCTAATGGCAGCTGTGACTCATGGTTGCTTTCCACTATCTCTGTAGCAGCCGTGACACATGCAGTTCAGCTCTGCACCAAAAGCCATTGTCCGACCGCGTGCGAATGCATGGAACACTATCAAAATTCTCAGTATGCAGACGAGACGAACCATCTATAAACACTCTCTGTTGTGGGGCAATCCGCCTTATCACTTGAACACATTCAGGCACAGTATGGTTCTCTCGAAGCATAGACGATAGTGAACATGTTCATGCACTCTAAGCCAGCGATCAGGATTCTCGTTAAGCAGACTTTATTTCAAAGACAGCTAGGTGAGTTCTTTCATTAACATGCAAGGCAGGTTCTATCATTCTCTTAAGAAAACATTGCAAGCAAAACTCAGGTTATTATTAAGGCGTGCAAGAATCAGAGAACGAAGTTCTGCCCACTCACCTTGATACATAACGCCGGCGCGGAGCGGGGCGTTACATACTTACCCACCAACAAAAAGTTTCGTCCTCGAAACTTCAAGGATAAACTTCTCGATATCCCGAGTAGCGATAGTGCCGTCCCTCGCCGTACTCAATCGAAACAATCAAGCAATTCAAGTTCAGGAAACATTTTGCACTTTGAGAATATCTATGGACTTATTGTATGGAACGCTCTTTGCAAAACCATATCATCTCAGAGTCATAGAGGCCCGAAGATCGATTCTGCTTTGATACCATTCTGTCACGCCCCGGACCCGCCCGGGCCGCCGCTCCGCCCTGCCCCGCCCCGTACGGCCGGGATTTGAATGAACCGGGCACGAATCACCGTGCCTCGGCGCGCCGGACGCGAATCACCGCGCCCGTCCCGCGGGTGCGAGGGAGGAAGGGAGCCAAGCGCATGGCCCGTTCGAGCCTTTCGGGGGACGTGATGCCGCACGGGCCTGGGGTTGCGCCCGTGCAAGGCCATATCGTTTAAGTTCAGAGTTGGCTATCATCGCATCAATCGAGTAAGCAGCGGAAAGGGACTTGTTGCAATGCAATGCATTAGCCAACTGAGTGTTCGGGACAATCGAGGCAACTTGGGTTTCCTTTAGCAAAGGCACACGTTCGTTCCATACATTATGCCCCCTTATACGATAGCATTCTCGGGGCAACAATCGAAACCAGAATTCTGGGTCTTCGGGACTGTGGCACGCCTATCGCTCCCTCGGACGATCCAGTACCTGCACAAGCAAGTAAACTGTTGGGGGGTCAGCACTTTTATAAGTACTGGTGAGAATGAAGCAACTGAACAGAAACAAGCATTCACTCAAACAGGCACTAAGTAATCATGTTATAAAACATTACATTACTAGTGATCTTTCTAGTTTTACCTAGGTTCGTTTCATGCAGTTCTAGCAGAGTCGATTTACTTGTTTAGAAACATGTTTGGAAACAGAGTTTCATATACTAAGCAGGCAAGCAAACCGATCATGTTCCAGGGCGTGCGCAACGTGTCTCGTGCGACTCGAGGATCAGATGCAAAGCTAGACACACAATGCACATTCTTAGGGGCAGTCATCTATCCAAGCCAACACAATGACTTAGCTATATGAATGGCGGTCCCCGAGTATTCAGGATCGGCAGCTGGGGGAACAGCATACCAATGACTCTTTGATCTGATGCTAATGGCAGCTATGACTCATGGTTGCTTTCCACTATCTCTGTAGCAGCCGTGACACATGCAGTTCAGCTCTGCACCAAAAGCCATTGTCCGACCGCGTGCGAATGCATGGAACACTATCAAAACTCTCAGTATGCAGACGAGACGAACCATCTATAAACACTCTCTGTTGCGGGGCAATCCGCCTTATCACTTGAACACATTCAGGCACAGTATGGTTCTCTCGAAGCATAGACGATAGTGAACATGTTCATGCACTCTAAGCCAGCGATCAGGATTCTCGTTAAGCAGACTTTATTTCAAAGACAGCTAGGTGAGTTCTTTCATTAACATGCAAGGCAGGTTCTATCATTCTCTTAAGAAAACATTGCAAGCAAAACTCAGGTTATTATTAAGGCGTGCAAGAATCAGAGAACGAAGTTCTGCCCACTCACCTTGATACATAACGCCGGCGCGGAGCGGGGCGTTACAACTAGCGCCATCGGACTCGTAGCAATACGCTGGTCCTGTGAGCCAAGTTTGGTTCGATTCTGAGAACGTTGACAAAATCGTGTGTCGTGGGCCCCACAGGTTCCACCCGACGGGCGATTTTGTGACCGGCTCATCGGAATCCAATTCTGGAAGTTCCGTTGGGTTCGTATCATCGTTCCTGACCTGTTGATACTAAGTTTGACCGATTTGGAGACCTTTGACCCTGACACGCTTTTCGGTGCAAAGTGGCCCACATGTGGATCCCGCTTTGGCCCGGAAATGTCATTTTTGCCCTTGTGTCCAAATTGGACTTAAGGACAGGCGTTTCTAGCTATTTGATATTTTTTGAATCTAATGGTAATGTTTATTTCAGCAACCGGAGTAGTACCTGCAGATCACACTGAGACCAGAGCTACAGTTGGAGCCAGGACCCCAGGCAAGTGTACCTTGCCAAATCCTGCAGTCTTTGCTACTTATTTCCTTGACTTAGTTATGCATCAGTGGGCAAGTATACCTTGCCAACTTTACAATTCTTGTTGCATTTCCTTGATTCATTATATTGCTGTGCATGTTTGACCTAGGATCGTGTGACGTACTTAGCGTCCGATTATCAGTCGGGTGCCAACACCGTTCGCGGTATTGTGTATTGTCACCTAGAGATGGACATTCGTGACCCCTTTACATTCTCGTACTTGTCTTACCAAGTACTCTATAACCCAGGACACTTGATACTATTCATGAGACAGGATCTTCCTGAGATATTCATGGTGATTCTGTATAGGATACAGACTTTATGGCATTGACATTATATTCCTAGATACTCTATGACTTCTGTATTAGATACGATCGTGCGTAATATGGACATGAGGCATCATGGACATGAGACGTGTGATTACATTGGGTGGGGAGAGACACACAGACTACAGGCTGATCATATATATATATACACCCCTATTATCGTGAGGCACAAGACTCTGAAGCCCGAGCTTGGCCCATTACTCATTATTACTGCTGCTACCGACTCCCCTACACAGAGCTTGTAGTATGCTTCAGCCTGAGTTCTAGTGCTGCTCTCATCTTGCATATCACTTAGCTGGTTATTTTAGTATTCCCTTATTGTTCCATCTATTGCTGGAGAGACCCACAGGCTACAGGTTGACTATATTATGTCGGCTACTCAGTCTCCCGCTGAGCTAGACCATCTCATGATATCACTGCTACCGGCTCCCCTACACAGAGCTTGTAGTCGTTTCAACCTGAGTACTATTGATATTCCCTCTGGCATTTTGCACAGATATTTACATACTTACCCTGCTTATTTTATTATTTGCTGTACTGCATTTATTTTTGGCATGAGCTTTCTTGTACCTTGCTGTCCCCTGAGGACCTGGATCCGGACTTTGTCCCCAGGACTAGCAGAGGAGATCCACCTAGAGTTATACAGTACAGGAGCATTAGCAGGAGCAGGTACAGGAGCTGATACAGGAGCTGTACCGACACCTGAGGACGGGATTGTGCTAGAGGACTTCTCCTGGGTATTGCCTTGTGATACTCATTTATTTCTATTTCCAGTTCCTTTATTTCCAGTCTATTGCATTGATGTATCAGACTTGTTCTCGGATTGTTCTCCGAGACACTTTTATTGAGATTTGTTAGTTATTCCTATTTGCATTATTCTTGCATTTGATATGTGATTATCTGTTGTGGATGAGATTAGCTTAGACTGTGACTTGTATCATTGAACCTACATATTCTTATATTACAGCTTAAGCCTGCCCCGATGGATCCATTAAATTGGGTTTGTCCATCGGTGTGTATTGCTGGCCATTGCCACGCGTCCGGTCCCTCGATATTTTGGGACTGGGGCGTGACATGGTTTTTGTGGTGGCCCATGCAGGTCTACGACTAAATTGTTCGGTTTCAACTTAGGGACCGAGCAAGCCTGCAATAAGAATAGGATAAGTTTCTAGGATCTCATCCACTTGCTTGAAACATTCTTGATATCTATATCAGATTCGAATTTAAATTCTTGACTCGCATCCTGCCGATTCTTGTGCGCCTCTTATTGTTTATTTTGGTTGCAGAGTTATGGATTCACGAACAAACAACGAGACTCCTGCCAGATCACCACGAGATGATGTGGTAACCAACGGAGATGAAGTGACACCAGTTAGTGAAGGTCCATCATCACAGCAAGCAAGTCAGCATGCCTCGAGAATCCCGGAAGATGACGTTCCACCATCGACGCAGTTGGCTCCACCGACGCCTACCATTCCACAAGGGCAGGCTATGGACGAACAACAGATGTTTCGCATGTTCTATGCGATGGTGCAAGCCCAACAGAAGGTTCAGGAAGAAGCCCAGCAAATCCAAGCGGAGAAGTTCATCGACAGATTTAGCTCGGAGCTACGGAGATTAATCAGCCCCACTACAACTACCTTAGACGAGAATGTTCTTGCTACAGCACGACCCATGGAGTGCAACACAAGGATAGAGTCCAGCCAGAAGCGGCCGTATGCATCAGCACCGGACCAAGCACAACAGGAAAGAGCTGCAAAGCGACCACAAATGAATCCACCACCGAGAGCAGCACCAAGAGCCTTAGTTCTTCCAACTTGTCACTACTGTGGCAAGATAGGCCATATTCAAAAAGAATGCAGACGCAAGTTAGGATTATGCTTGATTTGCGGAAACAGTCAACACTTAGCCAAGGATTGTCTTCAGCATCGAGAGAAAGCCTTGATGATTCAACAACCAGCCACATCAGCACCAGCCAGAGCACCACAAGAAGAAGCTACACAAAGACCTCAAGTACACCAGCCACCAGAAGCAACTCCACAAACAATACCTGTCTGTCCATATTGTCGCAAGCAAGGCCATACTGAGGACGAGTGCAGACGAAAAAGGAAAGTATGTTTAGCTTGCGGATCCAGTCAGCATTCACTGAAGGAATGCCCCGAATGTCAAGAAAAAGCACTAATGTCACCAGCACCAACGCCAGCCTCTCCAGCATTGGAAGCACCGCAAACGAGAGTTGAAGGAGTCAGACCACCAGTCCCAGGAGGGAATCAGCCGAGGCCACCCCTGGCACCACAAGCAACACTCTTTCAGCAGGCTCAACAGCAGCAGAGGAATCAACTGCAAGAACGTGAACAAGCTCCAGCAATGACTTTGGAAGACGCGCAGACCCATGGAGTAGCTAATGCGCATAATTTGTCGTAGTTATCTGTTTATCGATTTGTTTTATCTCGTGCCTATTGGTTCGTGACCCCAGCCCTAACCTATGTAATTTTGAACTTGCTAATAATTTATAACCTAGAATATTTTTATAAATGATAAACAGTAGAGATCATAGAGTCTTTTGTGATTGTGCTTATCTTGTGATTGTTTTGTGAACTTGAGTTAAGTTGTGCCTCCTTCCCTCATCATCTAGCGTACTCATATTTGTGTACTACCTTGACTTATGCTGCTAATATAGCCTAGTTTTGCAAGCTTATCCTTTTATCGAGCTTGATCATGACATCTGTATTATTGGACGCGTACACTAATACAGTTGTCTATTCAGAATCAGTGTATTATGGTCTGATCAACCTTAGTGCATTTAGGTTCGCACTTCGCACGACTACTTCACGTGGATTAAGATATATAGTTGACTAGTATACTTGCCCTCTAGATATGTCTGAGCATATCGTATCAGTTACATAACTGTACTAATACGAGCATGCGAACAAAGGATTACCCGAATAGGATTTCAATCCACAATTGCCTTGACAAATCCTATTTGAATTCGTTAAACGCCTTGATCCTGATACTCCTGCTCAATTAACTCACCCTTGAACTCTTTATCATTGATCTTCGTTTTTCCTTACTTCGGAAAGACGAAACTTCGTGCCTAGTATAAGTTGATATATAGACAGTACTAGATATACCCCACAGGCCGGTCACATTTTTGATGACCCTTTTATATATGATTAAGGCAATATCATAGGTGATATGTTGGTGTTAAAGACTTGAGGATTCAATAACATGATTAAATAAGTTGGGGCATAGTTCTATTAGGTGTATAGCCTTAGACGATAGATGGGTAAATTCTAAGTTGGGTAGAGACCGTAATGCTCACTTGAGAGAAATTCTTAGACTGTAATCAAGTGAGACTTGACAGAGAGAACCATACCCTATTTTAATTTCGAGGACGAAATTTTTATAAGTTGGGTAGATTGTAAGCCCCCTGATTTTTCAGAATTTTAAATTTGGATTTTTCCCCAATTTTTTTCTGAAATTTTCGGGAATTGAAACCTAGGCCTTGGGTAATTCAATGATTTTTAATTACGGTTAATTCATATTAAAATATTATGAAAATAATATTTTATGGTGTAAAATGGAAAACCGGACGCATGGCATTTTTCGGTGAGTTTATTGGACTCCGGAATGATTTTTAAAGCCCTAGAAACCAATTTAGAAATTAAACCGAATTTAAATCCGTGCCAACGCCCGACATCCCCATGAGAGCCGAAGCCCAGCCCGAGGAGCGTTGACCCGTTGACCCAGCCCGAATCCTAGGTCTAACCCTATTTCAATTTCTGCATGTATAAATACAGGTTCCCCTAATTTTTTCCACAAACAAAGAAAAAGAAAAACAAAAGAAACCCTAATTACCAAATCCTTAATTACCTAATTTCAAATCCCTAACCCTAACCCTACGCCACCCTCTGCCGACCCCTTTCCGGCGCCTCTCCGTCCGGCGACGTCTCCCCTCTCCCCGCCGTGCCCCACCCTCGCCAGCGCCGCCGACCACCGCTTTCCTCCTTCCCCTCGGACACTGTCCCCTGCCCAGCTCCCGCAGCCGCCCACGAGCGCCGCCCTCCGGTCAACCTCCTCACATCCCTCCGCCCGCTGTCGCCCCGAGCGACGTCGCCCAGCCCAACTCTCCGCCGACGCCGCCGCCCTGCGGACACCCCGGCACAGTCAGCACCCCACGAGCGACTCCGCCTCGAGCCCGGCGTCGTCCCCTCAACTCGCAGCCATCTCTGCCACGTCCCCACCGCAGAGCCTCCTCCTCCTCCTCTCGCCCCGACCCTCCCCCGACGAGTCAACCCCGCCGCAGCAGCAAGTAGCCCCGATCGACCACCCCCTCAACAGCACCTCGACGAACCAGATCTCCTCCTCCCTCGGCTCCACCGCGCAGTCGACCCGACTCCTCGTCGTCTCCGCTCGGTCCTCCTCCGACCCGCAGAGCACGGCAAACCCTAGCCGGGACTCACAGAGACTCAGGACACGGACACAGCGGACACGAAGCAGAAATAGGACAGAGGACGCAGGACACGCGAGGACACGACCAGGACACAAATTGGACTCTCGGACACGTGAAAAACAGATTCACGAGGTCCTGTTCAGGTACCGTTTTCTTCCTCCTCGCAACTCCGTTTTTGATTCCGTCAGTTGCTACTCGTAGACTGTATGACCCTCTCGGTGCCCGTGTAACTCGCTCGGTACATCGCGTCCTGTGGTGATCGCACACCGCGATCCAAAAACAGGAAAAAACTAGACCCTGTTTCACCCCGAAATTGAGTACGCCCCGCCAAACGGGACGACTTGGTCGCACACGGTCTTTACCGAATCGTGCGTGACGTTGATACGGACGTGTGGGATTTCGCAGAAGCCGATTCGGATGTGCGTGCACACCGGAATCAACGCGTATCCGCCGACACCACCCCGTATCCGTCGGTTCTGGAACACGCTGTAACTTTGTGTACACACGTCGGATCGAGACGAAACTAGCGCCATCGGACTCGTAGCAATACGCTGGTCCTGTGAGCCAAGTTTGGTTCGATTCTGAGAACGTTGACAAAATCGTGTGTCGTGGGCCCCACAGGTTCCACCCGACGGGCGATTTTGTGACCGGCTCATCGGAATCCAATTCTGGAAGTTCCGTTGGGTTCTTATCATCGTTCCTGACCCGTTGACACTAAGTTTGACCGATTTGGAGACCTTTGACCCTGACACGCTTTTCGGTGCAAAGTGGCCCACATGTGGATCCCGCTTTGGCCCTGAAATGTCATTTTTGCCCTTGTGTCCAAATTGGACTTAAGGACAGGCGTTTCTAGCTATTTGATATTTTTTGAATCTAATGGTAATGTTTATTTCAGCAACCGGAGTAGTACCTGCAGATCACACTGAGACCAGAGCTACAGTTGGAGCCAGGACCCCAGGCAAGTGTACCTTGCCAAATCCTGCAGTCTTTGCTACTTATTTCCTTGACTTAGTTATGCATCAGTGGGCAAGTATACCTTGCCAACTTTACAATTCTTGTTGCATTTCCTTGATTCATTATATTGCTGTGCATGTTTGACCTAGGACCGTGTGACGTACTTAGCGTCCGATTATCAGTCGGGTGCCAACACCGTACGCGGTGTTGTGTATTGTCACCTAGAGATGGACATTCGTGACCCCTTTACATTCTCGTACTTGTCTTACCAAGTACTCTATAACCCAGGACACTTGACACTATTCATAAGACAGGATCTTCCTGAGATATTCATGGTGATTCTGTATAGGATACAGACTTTATGGCATTGACATTATATTCCTAGATACTCTATGACTTCTGCATTAGATACGATCGTGCGTAACATGGACATGAGGCATCATGGACATGAGATGTGTGATTACATTGGGTGGGGAGAGACACACAGACTACAGGCTGATCATATATATATACACCCCTATTATCGTGAGGCACAAGACTCTGAAGCCCGAGCTTGGCCCATTACTCATTATTACTGCTGCTACCGGCTCCCCTACACAGAGCTTGTAGTATGCTTCAGCCTGAGTTCTAGTGCTGCTCTCATCTTGCATATCACTTAGCTGGTTATTTTAGTATTCCCTTATTGTTCCATCTATTGCTGGAGAGACCCGCAGGCTACAGGTTGACTATATTATGTCGACTACTCAGTCTCCCGCTGAGCTAGACCATCTCATGATATCACTGCTACCGGCTCCCCTACACAGAGCTTATAGTCGTTTCAACCTGAGTACTATTGATATTCTCTCTGGCATTTTGCACAGATGTTTACATACTTACCCTGCTTATTTCATTATTTGCTGCACTGCATTTATTTTTGGCATGAGCTTTCTTGTACCTTGCTGTCCCCTGAGGACCTGGATCCGGACTTTGTCCCCAGGACTAGCAGAGGAGATCCACCTAGAGTTATACAGTACAGGAGCATTAGCAGGAGCAGGTACAGGAGCTGATACAGGAGCTGTACCGACACCTGAGGACGGGATTGTGCTAGAGGACTTCTCCTGGGTATTGCCTTGTGATACTCATTTATTTCTATTTTCAGTTCCTTTATTTCCAGTCTATTGCATTGATGTATCAGACTTGTTCTCGGATTGTTCTCCGAGACACTTTTATTGAGATTTGTTAGTTATTCCTATTTGTATTATTCTTGCATTTGATATGTGATTATCTGTTGTTGATGAGATTAGCTTAGACTGTGACTTGTATCATTGAACCTACATATTCTTATATTACAGCTTAAGCCTGCCCCGATGGATCCATTAAATTGGGTTTGTCCATCGGTGTATGCTGCTGGCCATTGCCACGCGTCCGGTCCCTCGGTATTTTGGGACTTGGGCGTGACAATTATTATTCCTCACAAAACACACATATATATATACATATATATATATACAATTATAATATATAATATATACATTAAATCTGTCAAAGCGTCATTGAAAAAAATAGTGAATAAAATAGGATTAAATCAAAACAGTTTAAATAGTGACAGTCGGGACTGTCACCGAAGGACTGTTACCGAAACCCAAATAATAAACTGCCACTGCTTTGGTTTCCGCTGACAGTTAAACTGTCGCGGAAAAGCATCGCAGAAAAGCTGCTGTTTCCCGCTGCTACAATTAATGACAGGTTTGTCATTAATTGCCCGAAGGCTACAGCGGCTGCTATTAGTCGGCTAATTAATGACAGTTTTTACTGTCATTAATTCACTGTCACTAAAACAAGTTATATATATATATAATTATATATATAAAAACAGAATATATAAAACAATATATATATATATATATATATATAAACAGAATATATAAAACAATATATATATATATAAACCATTAATACAAAAATGTACATATATATATTAATATACACATAAACTTATACCTTCAAATATTTAACAAAGAACGTATAATTTACATGGCTAGAAGCACACCTAAAATATTTACATTAATATCCAAATAATTACATAATAATTATAAATAATATAATTACACAATTAAACATACAAATATATTTTATAAAACATTTTATGTATAAATTATATTATTTAACAAGTAGTAACATATATATTTGCATGCAAGAAAGCTACATATTATATTGTACATTATATTAGCACACCCAAAATATAGATCTATGCTACAATAATTACTATAATAAATACACAAAATAAATATTTAATATCCATATATATATACTATTTATAAATGAAGAATTGAACCATAATTAATTAGATCTATACAAAAATACACACAATTGGAGAGTATCTCACCGTATCCCACTAGATCTAGGATACGCATGCGACACGAGTCCAACACACAACCAAATGCACCCCGAAGGACACAAACAAATCATAAATAATATTTATGAACAAATCAAAGCGTCAAAAGTAGATCTATGTGTCCGTGTCAAAATACGACATGTTCAAAGCCCCGTGTCGGAGAAAAACCCCCAAATGACACGTATCACCAAATAGTTGGGATACGAACCACAAGTATCCCAATATAGACATGACACTAGCCTCAAACACAAAGCTCATTGTCCAATTGATCTATAGGATCAATTGACACACACAACAAAATATAAATTCGGAATTCCAACAAAATTGACACAAAAGCACCATAACTTTCTCCATGGGTCTCCTATGAACACAAAACAAAGTCCTATGGGTACTACATACATATAGGTTGATTTTACATGATTAAATCTCAGATTTAGAAGCTATTTAAATGGGAAAATCTGAATTATACCTATTGGGAGATGGATTCCCAATGAAACCTCCAATTGAGATGAACTTGCTTCCAAATTGTAGATCCTTGCTCCTCTTTATAGATTCTTGCTTCCTTCTTCTAGATCCTTGCTTCCTCCTTCTCTAATGGTGAATTGGGAAGAATTTGGAATGAATTTGGTAGAGAATTGGATTGGGAATGGAGGGAATTTGGTAGTGGGAGAATTCTAGATCTAGATTTGGAATAAAATGGGAGAAGAGAGAAATTCCCCCCCTCCTATATAGGCCGGCCATAGCCCCTCCCCCAAGCAATTGTAAAATGTCCAATATACCCCTTGGGGCCTCTCATGAAGAAATAATTAAGGAAGGAAGCTTCTAGTCTAATCATTTAATTAATTTAATCCATCTCCTTAACTATGGGCTTTCTAAATGGGCCAAGTCTAACTAATTAATTCATGTTGGTCCATGGGTCCAAACTAAACTAGTTGGGTCCACTAAAATAAATCCAAAATAATTAAATAACATCCAACAACAATTAAATAATACAACAAAAATTATTTACCATGCACAATATTTATTTAATTAGGAAATTACTAAAATACCCTTTTTCCTAAAATGTGGTAGTGACAAGTCTACCCTCCTTAAAATAATTTCGTCCTCGAAATTCAAAGACGAAAACTACCCCCAGAAAATCACAGAACAGAACTAAAGAATCACAACTAACTAATGAACAGAACATAACAATGAACAGAACATAACTAGAAATAACATACCTCAAGGTACAAACAAATATGGATAACGCTCTCGCATGTCATCCTCTCTCTCCCAGGTAGACTCCCCCGGAGAGTGATGCCTCCATGCGACGCGCACCAAAGGAATAGTCTGGTTCCTCAGCACCTTCTCTCTCCGATCCAGAATTCCAACTGGCTGCTCTGGATAGCTAAGAGTAGGGCCCACCTCTATCTCTGAGTGATCCAATACAAGACTAGGATCTGCCACGTATCGTCTCAACTGCGACACATGAAACACGTTATGCACTCCCTCCAAAGCAGGTGGCAAGTCTAGTCTATAACCAACTGCACCGACCCTCTCTAGAATAGTGAAAGGTCCAATGAATCGCAGACTAAGCTTTCCGCCTCCACCGAAGCAAATTGTGCCTCGTGTCGGAGAAATCCTCAGAAACATCAAACCACCCACCTAGAACAAAACACCACCTTAAGAACTTATCTATAACAAACAACCAAGAACAAGCACACAAAATAAAATCTAAACTATACCTCAAACTCCAAGGGTCTCCGATGGCTATCGGCCCAATGCCGTTGTCTGTCCTGCGCCACTCGAAGTCTGTCTCTGATCAACTGAACCTTCTCTGCTGCATCCACAACCATCTCTGGCCCAAGCAAAACTCTCTCTCCAACATCGTCCCAAGACAAAGGAGTACGACACCTCCGACCATATAGAGCTTCAAAAGGTGACATCTCTATACTGGCCTGGTAACTGTTGTTGTAAGCAAACTCTACCAAATGGAGATGGTCCTCCCAAGAACCCCCGAAATCTAGTACACAAGTGCGCAACATATCCTCGAGAGTCTGAATAGTCCTCTCTGACTGCCCATCTGTCTGGGGATGATATGTAGTACTGAACTTGAGCTGAGTGCCCAAACTCTCCTGTAAACTCCTCCAGAAATGAGAAGTGAAACGACTATCCCGATCTGAGACTATGCTGACGGGAACTCCATGTATCCTAACGATCTGCCTCACATACATCTCTGCCAGCTTCTCCATAGACAAACCCACCTTGAAAGGCAAAAAGTGGGCCGACTTGGTCAATCTATCAACAATGACCCAAATCGCGTCTTTCCCTCCTGGAGATCGTGGTAGTCCGGACACAAAATCCATAGTAATGTGTTCCCACTTCCACTCTGGAATGGGTAATGGCTGAAGTAAACCTCCTGGCCTCTGCCTCTCGGCTTTCACCTGCTGGCACACTAAGCATCTGGATACAAACTGTGCCACTTCCCTCTTCATGCCATACCACCACACACTCTCTCGCATATCCCGATACATCTTGTTAGCACCTGGATGTATGGAATACTGAGAGCGATGCGCTTCCTGCAATATCTTCTCTCGCAACTCCCTACTAGGCACACACAATCTAACTCCATGCCTCAAAGATCCATCCTCTGCAATAGTGAAATCATCCTCCAATCCTGCTCTCACCTGAGCTCTGATACTCCTCAAAGATACGTCATCATACTGTGCTGCCTTGATCCTATCCATCAAATCTGAATGTATCTGCAATCCCCACATCTGCATAGCACCACCCGGAACAATCACCTCAATGCCCAAGCTCTCCAAGTCCTCCAACAAATATCGATCCTGCGTCAAGAACATAGCTACCGGATACCTGCTCAAAGCATCGGCAACTACATTGGCCTTCCCAGGATGATATTGCAAAGAGATATCAAAATCCTTCATCAGTTCCAACCACCGACGCTGCCTCATGTTCAACTCCTTCTGCGTGAAAACGTACTTCAAGCTTTTGTGGTCTGTGAAGATCTCCACACGCTCTCCGTACAAATAATATTTCCACAACTTCAGGGCGAATATGACAGCTGCCAACTCCAAATCATGGGTAGGATAGTTCTTTTCATGAGGACGCAATTGCCTGGATGCATAGGCAATCACTTTCCCATACTGCTGAAGAACACAACCTAAACCCTTTCCCGATGCATCACTATAAATAGTGAAACCTCCGGACCCTGATGGCAATGTCAAAATAGGAGCAGACGTCAACCCCTTCTTTAACTCCTCAAAAGCGGCCTGGCAATCTTCCGTCCAAACAAACTCCACATCCTTCCTTGTGAGTCTGGTCATCGGCTCGGCAATCCTCGAAAAATCTTGCATAAACTTTCTGTAGTAGCCTGCCAATCCCAAGAAACTGCTGATCTCTGCTACCGAACTCGGAGTCTTCCAAGATTTCACTGCTGAAATCTTCTTCGGATCCACTGAAATACCATCACCAGTCACAACATGCCCCAAGAATTCCACCTTGTCCAAGAAAAACTCATATTTGGACAACTTTCCATACAGCTTCTCCTTCCTCAGCACATCCAACACAATCCTCAAATGCTCCTCATGCTCCTCCGGTGTCCTCGAGTATATGAGTATGTCGTCGATGAACACCACCACGAACTTGTCAAGGTACTGGTGGAACACCTTGTTCATCAAGTTCATAAATACCGCCGGTGCATTAGTCAAACCAAACGGCATCACCATAAACTCGTACTGACCATATCGAGTTCTAAAAGCAGTCTTCGATATGTCCTCCGGCTTCACCTTCACCTGATGGTAGCCTGATCTCAAATCTATCTTAGAAAATACCTTCGCACCACTCAACTGATCAAACAGATCATCAATCCGTGGCAAAGGATACTTATTCTTGATAGTGAGATTATTCAAAGCCCTGTAATCAATGCACATACGCACCGATCCATCCTTCTTCGGTACAAACAATACCGGGGCTCCCCATGGTGAAGAACTCGATCTGATAAACCCCTTATCCTGCAATTCGTCCACCTGCTTCTTCAACTCGACCAGCTCGCTGTTGTTTACTCTATAGACATGCTGCAAAATCGGTTCTGCACCTGGCACCAAGTCTATAAAAAATTCAATATCTCGATCTGGCGGCAATCCTGGCAATTCTTCAGGAAACACATCCAAAAATTCTGCTATCAACGGATGCGGCAACTCCTTGTCTTCCACCATAGCTCCACAAATAATGCCTTCTCCCTGCTCTGCAGCTCCTCTAGCAAACTCGAACTCTGGCTCTCCTGGCGAACCAAACAAAACTCTACCTCCTCTACAATCTATGCTAGCACGGTGCCTACTCAACCAATCCATTCCGAGTACAATGTCGTAGCTCAGAAGTGGCATTACAAGTAGACACGCACTCAACTCCCGGCCTCCCAGAGTAACTCTCCGATCTTTGCAAATATCATTAACCAGGATAATGCCTCCCCCGGTCATGATCTTGCAAGTCCTAAGCAAAGACTCAGCTACCAAACCATGCTTTAGAGCAAAAGAAACAGATACAAAACTATGGGAAGCACCACTATCAAACAAAGCTAAAGCTGGAATGGAATCAAGAAGAATAGAACCTGCGATGACATCTCCTATGGGTTCCTCCTCTTCGACTGTCATAGCAAACGCTCGTCCCTGCCGAGCACCTCCCTGCTGCTGATGCTGGACAAAACGCTGCTGCTGTGTCGGAAGCGGTCCCCTCGGTTGTGCTGCAGGTGGTCTTATCTGTGCCCTCGGAGCTGGAGCTGCTCCCTGAACTGCACGACGAGGACACTCCCTCAATTGATGCCCTTCAGTACCACAATACAAACAAACTCCTAGCCTATTTCTGCAAACTTCCCAGATGTGGCCGGGCTTCTTGCAGAAGTTGCATAGAGCTTGCTGTAACTGCCTCTGCTGCTGAGGTGCCTGGTGAAAATGCGCTCTAGCTGGAGTCTGGTTCTGCTGTGGCTGCTGGAAAGGTCTGGACTGGAAATGAGGACGTTTGGCAGATACTGCACTGCCGTTGGCCCCCAGAAAAGAATCACGGTCTCTCTTGGTCTTCAAACCCAGATCCCGCTCAACCTTGCGTGCCTCCGCAAGTATCTCCGAGTATGTCTCATAAAAAGACGGAATGAGAATCTTCACCTCCCAGTTTAGACCCTCTCGAAAATGAATAGCTCGAACCTCCGGCTCCCTCACCAGATACTCTGCAAATCGGCTCAGCCTACCGAACTCTGCAGCGTATTCCTCCACAGACATGCTTCCCTGAATGAGACTCTCAAATTGTCTCCCCAAGTCAAGCCTGTCTATCCGGGCGAAAAACTTCTTCTTGAAAAGGTCCCTGAATACCTCCCAAGATTGTCCTGCGTCAACTAGAACCGGCTCATTCCTGAACCAGGTACGTGCGACGTCGAACAGTTGAAGTCCTACCGCCTCAACCTTCAGATCTTCAGAAAGACGGGACACCCTCATAAGACGCTCAGTGTCCTCGAGCCAATCATCAGCATAGACGATGCCCTCCGTCCCTTTGAAAACCCTAGGCTCCAGTTTCTTGAAGTCCTGAATGTTGCCTGGCCGAAGCTAAGCAACCTGAGGAACAACCTGCTGCTGGACCGGAACTCCTCTCTCAACTACAGCACGAGCAAGCTGATGAGCACTCTCGATGCCCTGCCGTAGAACGTCGGTCTACCTCTGATGTGCCTCCGACTGAGCCCTCTGTGCCTCGAGCATCTCACGAAACAGTGTAAACATCTGTGACGCCTCTGCTGGCACAGGAGGTGGAGGTGGAAGCCCCTCAGATACAGCTGGCACAGTCCTCTGAGTGGGTGGTGGACCTCCGAAAGCAGCTGACACTCCAATCACCGGAGAAGTGACTGGTGCAGGCCCT
This sequence comes from Iris macrosiphon, assembly GCA_036927795.1. Classification (NCBI taxonomy): domain Eukaryota; kingdom Viridiplantae; phylum Streptophyta; class Magnoliopsida; order Asparagales; family Iridaceae; genus Iris; species Iris macrosiphon. The sequence continues at coordinate 186,704,477 of JAYESA010000011.1, forward strand.
CGGGATGTCGCAGACCTCTCAGAAACTGCTCTCCCTTGCTGTGATCTAGTCTTAGGCGGCATCCTGAGACAAAGCGAAAGAAAGAATCAATATGGCACAAGATGTAAGATATTCAAGGAAAGGACAGTTTAAGAGATCAAGTATCAACGTCAAAGGAGAATAGTTGAATCAAAAGAATTTTTCTAGATGTAATTGAGTATCTCAGCCAATATCCTATATCCTATTGCAGGCTCGCAGTAGTACAACTAAGTTGTCGCACTACCACGACATTACATACTTGTGAAGCTAGACCTGTATGGGCCACCACCAAAAATGTGTCATGACCCGCACCCGGGGTAAGGGTACTAGTCGGAAACAACGTCCAGCCTACGCCGCAGAATCGGCGGTAGAACGCTGTCTAGAAAGTCTATCTAATATAATGAACCACCAAAAGATAGTGTACTCAATCACAGAACTAAGATAGAATGAACACGAATCAGATAAGAATAGAATAGTCACAATACAACTCATGAGTCTAAAATAATACATCAATGAGTCTGAAGAAAGAACAGAAATAAGCTGGAGACAAATCCAGTACAAAGAATACTACAAAACTATAAAGCTACAACTCCAGGGTCAACTGTCTCAGTTGGGATAAGTCCCACTTGAGCCAGGGTCTCAGAATCTAAACCCACAACATCCTGGGGTCCATAATAGGTAGGGTACCCCTCAGTGTCATCTGGAAAAATATATCCAGTCAGGAAAGGAGCAGAGTACAACCCTAACAGCAGTTCTCAAACAATGATAAAAACTATGTAACAGTAAATAGCTGTGGATAAACAAGATGCATAAATAGAGACAAGAATGTAGAGACAATAAGGAAATACTGAAAAGAAATACAATAATGAACAACATGCTGATGGAACAAGAATACTAATGACTAAGTGTGTGAGTACTAGCTTTAACATGTGATGTGTGAGTACTAGCTTTAACATGTGATCGGCTTGGGAACTTGCACAAGAGTATAATGGCCTGGTTAATCATACGTGCGGTGTATGATCAACACTCACAAGAAACAAGACGTGCACAAGGAGGGTATGATCACATATCTACACTAAAATACTCCCCACCCCCGACTGGTATAATAGATCCAACCACGGTACGTTATGGCACGAGATTCCCCAAGAAGATAGCTAGTCTCCCCGGAAATCGGTGTCTGTACATGTACAAGATAACCAATGAAACAATACTTGTACCATATACACCATATACCAAGGAATAACATCTCATGACGAGATCCGGATATACCAATCCGTGTAACCATAGTGTCGAGAGAAACATGTAAATCTACACTAGATACAACGAACATAGAGGATATCATAAATGAGAAACTATCAGAGAATGTACTCGCCTGAAGTCCAATGAACAGTCTCACAAATGTCTGACTCGGTGCCTCGAAGACCTAGATATGGAATACCACATTAATACAAGGTCCCAGAAAGAGAACAAGTCAAACTAGGCAATTTCTAGGTCAATAAGTCAATTCTAAGTCAAAAGTCAACTATGGTCAACTCTAAAGTTAACTAAAGTCAAACATGGTCAAACCTAGGTCAACCTTACAAATCATCTATAAAAATAATATAGGATAAACTACAACAATTTAGGAATCAAATAGATTCCAAAAAGAACTCACACAAAGTATACTAATAATATAATTAATATATACCCTAAAATAATATATATACAACCCAACATTTATATAAATAACATAATATATTATTACAATTATTATTCCTCACAAAACACACATATATATATACATATATATATATATACAATTATAATATATAATATATACATTAAATCTGTCAAAGCGTCATTGAAAAAAACAGTGAATAAAATAGGATTAAATCAAAACAGTTTAAATAGTGACAGTCGGGACTGTCACCGAAGGACTGTCACCGAAATCCAAATAATAAACTGCCACTGCTTTGGTTTCCGCTGACAGTTAAACTGTCGCGGAAAAGCGTCGCAGAAAAGCTGCTGTTTCCCGCTGCTGCAATTAATGACAGGTTTGTCATTAATTGCCCGAAGGCTACAGCGGCTGCTATTAGTCGGCTAATTAATGACAGTTTTTACTGTCATTAATTCACTGTCACTAAAACAAGTTATATATATATATAATTATATATATAAAAACAGAATATATAAAACAATATATATATATATATATATATATATATATATATATATAAACAGAATATATAAAACAGTATATATATATATATAAACCATTAATACAAAAATGTACATATATATATTAATATACACATAAACTTATACCTTCAAATATTTAACAAAGAACATATAATTTACATGGCTAGAAGCACACCTAAAATATTTACATTAATATCCAAATAATTACATAATAATTATAAATAATATAATTACACAATTAAACATACAAATATATTTTATAAAACATTTTATGTATAAATTATATTATTTAACAAGTAGTAACATATATATTTGCATGCAAGAAAGCTACATATTATATTGTACATTATATTAGCACACCCAAAATATAGATCTATGCTACAATAATTACTATAATAAATACACAAAATAAATATTTAATATCCATATATATATACTATTTATAAATGAAGAATTGAACCACAATTAATTAGATCTATACAAAAATACACACAATTGGAGAGTATCTCACCGTATCCCACTAGATCTAGGATACGCATGCGACACGAGTCCAACACACAACCAAATGCACCCCGAAGGACACAAACAAATCACAAATAATATTTATGAACAAATCAAAGCGTCAAAAGTAGATCTATGTGTCCGTGTCAAAATACGATATGTTCAAAGCCCCGTGTCGGAGGAAAACCCCCAAATGACACGTATCACCAAATAGTTGGGATACGAACCACAAGTATCCCAATATGGACACGACACTAGCCTCAAACACAAAGCTCATTGTCCAATTGATCTATAGGATCAATTGACACACACAACAAAATGTAAATTCGGAATTCCAACAAAATTGACACAAAAAGCACCATAACTTTCTCCATGGGTCTCCTATGAACACAAAATAAAGTCCTATGGGTACTACATACATATAGGTTAATTTTACATGATTAAATCTCAGATTTAGAAGCTATTTAAATGGGAAAATTTGAATTATACCTATTGGGAGATGGATTCCCAATGAAACCTCCAATTGAGATGAACTTGCTTCCAAATTGTAGATCCTTGCTCCTCTTTGTAGATCCTTGCTTCCTTCTTCTAGATCCTTGCTTCCTCCTTCTCTAATGGTGAATTGGGAAGAATTTGGAATAAATTTGGTAGGGAATTGGATTGGGAATGGAGGGAATTTGGTAGTGGGAGAATTCTAGATCTAGATTTGGAATGAAATGGAAGGAGAGAGAAATTCCCCCCCCCCTCCTATATAGGCCGGCCATAGCCCCTCCCCCAAGCAATTGTAAAATGTCCAATGTACCCCTTGGGGCCTCTCATGTAGAAATAATTAAGGAAGGAAGCTTCTAGTCTAATCATTTAATTAATTTAATCCATCTCCTTAACTATGGACTTTCTAAATGGGCCAAGTCTAACTAATTAATTCATGTTGGTCCATGGGTCCAAACTAAACTAGTTGGGTCCACTAAAATAAGTCCAAAATAATTAAATAACATCCAACAATAATTAAATAATACAACAAAAATATTTACCATGCACAATATTTATTTAATTAGGAAATTACTAAAATACCCTTTTTCCTAAAATGTGGTAGTGACAGCAACTACCTTAGACGAGGATGTTATTACTACAGCAAGACCCATGGTGTGCGACACAAGGATAGGGTCCAGCCAGAAGCGGCCGTATGCATCAGCACCAGACCAAGCACAACAAGAAAGAGTTACAAAGCGACCACAGATTAATCCACCACCAAGAGCAGCACCCAGAGCCTCATTCCTTCCTACTTGTTATTATTGTGGCAAGATAAGCCATATTAAAAAAGAATGCAGACGCAAGTTAGGATTATGCTTGATTTGCGGAACCAGCCAACACTTCGCTAGGGACTGTTCTCAGCATCGAGAGAAAGCAGTGATGATTCATCAACCAGCCACATCAGCACCAGCCGGAGTACTCCAGGAAGAAGTTGGAAAGAGTTCTCCCATGCACCAGCCACCAGAAGCATCTTCGCAAGTACTGCCTGTCTGTCCATATTGTCGCAAGCGAGGCCATGTTGAGAACGAGTGTAGACGCAAAAGGAAACTATGCTTAGCTTGCGGATCCAGTCAGCATTTAAAGAAGGAATGCCCCGAACGTCGAGACAGAGCACCAATGAATAACCAACAAGCGTTACCAGCACCAAGGCCAGCCTCTCCAGCGTTGGAAGTACCGCAAACGAGAGTTGAAGGAGTAAGACCACCAGCCCCAGGAGGGAATCAGCCGAGGCCACCCTTGGCACCACAAACCACACTCTTCCAGCAGGCTCAGCAGCAGCAGAGGAATCAACTGCAAGAACGTGAACAAGCTCCATCGATGACTTTGGAAGACGCGCAGACTCATGGAGTAGCTAATGCACATAAATTTTTGTAGTTTTCTGTCTTTAGATTTGTTTTATCTCGTGCCTATTGGGTCGGGACCTCAGCCTTAACCTATGTAATTTTGAACTTGCTAATAACCTAGTATGCTTTTATAATTAATAACTGGAGAGATTTTATAGTCTTTTGTTATTGTGCTTATTTTGGGTTATTTTGAGAACTTGAATTAAGTTGTACCTCCTTTCATCATCATCTAGCGTACTTATAATTGTTGTACTATCTTGACTTATGCCGCTAATATAGCCTAGATTTGCAAGCTTATTCTTTATCGAGATTGTTTATGACATATGTATTGGTGGACATGTACACTAATACAATTGTCTATTCAGAATCAGTGTATTACGGTCTGATCAACCTTAGTGCATTTTGGTTCGCTCTTCGCACGACTACTTTCCGTGGATTGAGATATATATTGGACTAAGTATACTTGCCCTCTAGATAGGTCTGTGCATATCGTATCAGCTACATAACTGTACTAATACGAGCATGCGAACAAGGATTACCAGAATAGGATTTCAATCCATAATTGTCTTGACAAAATCCCATTTGAATTCGTTAAATGCCTTGATCCTGATACTTCTATTATATTACCTCACCCTTGAACTCTTTATTATTGATCTTCGTCTTCCCTTATTTCGGAAAGACGAAACCTCGTGCTTGGTATAAGATTGATATATTACCCCTCAGGCCGGTCACATTGTGGATGACCCTTTTATATATGATTAAGGAAATACCATAGGTGATATATTTGGTGTTAAAGGCTTGAGGATTCAATAACATGATTAAATGAGTTGGGGCATAGATTTATTAGATGAATAGTCTTAGATAATAGATGGGTAAATTATAAGTTGGGTAGAGACCGTAATGCTTACTTGGGAGAAATTCTTAGACTGTAATCAAGTGAGACTTGACAGAGAGAGCCCTACCCTAATTTAATTTTGAGGACAAAATTTTTATAAGTTGGGTAGATTGTAAGCCCCCTGATTTTCAGAATTTTAAATTTGGATTTTTCCCAATTTTTTTGAAATTTTTGGGAATTAAAACCTAGGCTTTTGGTAATTCAAGGATTTTTAATTTTGGTTTATTCACATTAAAACATTATGGAAATAATATTTTATGGTGTAAAATGGGAAACCGGACACAGGGTAATTTTCTGCGGATTTATTGGACTCCGGAAACCCGTTTAAAGTCCTGAAGACCCATGTAGATTTTTTACCGAATTAAACCCGTGCCAACGCCCAACATCCCATGAGGGCCGAAGCCCAGCCCAAGGAGCGTTGACCCGTTGACCCAGCCCGAATCCTAGGTCTAACCCTATTCTAATTTCTGTATGTATAAATACCTACTTATTTTCTAGTTTTCTCCACAAGAAAAAAAAAAGAAAAAGAAATCCCCAAATTTCAAATTACCCTAACCCTAACCCTAACCCTAACCCTAACCCTAACCCTAATCTAGCCGTCGGCTACCCCCCCGCCGGAGCAGTCGACATCCTCCGTCACCCACCACCATCATCACCAGCACCTCCGCCCTTCGCTCCGCCGCACCACGCCGCCGACAACTGCCCCCGGCTAACTGAGCAGTGCCTTCGCCTCATCGACCCCCGCGAGCGCCGCCCGCGTCCGCCCTCATCCCCCTCTTCCCCGAACTCCTCCTCACCGCTGCCCCCAGGCCGCCGTCGATCCGCCCCGACTGACGACGCCTCGACCTCGCCGACCCGAACTCCAGCCCGACGACCATCTCCCATCTCCGCCTGGCCATCGAACCCCCTCGCCCCGCTGCCACCTACCTCGGCCAGTCTCTCCTCCACCGCCCTAGTCGAACTCTCCAACCCCTCCGACTCCTCAGCCTTGAGAGCCCAGGCCACCCCGCTGCGCCACTGCCCCATCGGAGAGCACAGCACCGACGACAGAACCCCTCCCCCGGCCGCCTGAGCAACAGTCTCTCCTCCAACGGGCCGCCCGGCCAGCAACGACTTCCCGGACACCGCTGCCCTGAACCCTAGAGCGGTGGACACGGACGCAGCCGGGACACAGGACTGGTCGACACAGCGGACACAGCAAAGACAGCGGACACAGCACCAGTACAGGACACGCGAAGACACGGCAGATTTGACGCTCGGACACGTCTCGGACACAGAAAATTAGATTCACGGGGCCCTGTTCAGGTAGCGTTTTCCCTCACCTCGTAAATCCGTTTTCAATTCCGTCAATTGCGTTGTGAAGCCTGTATGACCCTCTCGGTGCCCGTGCAACCCGCTCGGTGCATCGCGTCCTGTGGTGATCACACACCGCGATCCAAAAACAGGAAAAAAGACGCCCTGTTTCACCCCGGAACTGAGTACGTCCCGCCAACCGGGACGACTTGGTCGTACGCGGTCTTTACTGAACCGTGCGCATCGTTGATACGGTCGTGTGGGATTTCGCAGAAGTCGATTCGGAGGTGCGTGCACCCCGGAATCAATGCGTATCCGCCGACGACACCCCGTATCTGACCTTTCTGGAACACGTTGTAACTTTGTGTACACACGTCGGATCGAGACAAAACTTGCGCCATCGGACTCGTAGCAATACGCTGGTCCTGTGACCCAAGTTTGGTTCGATTCTGAGAACGTTGACAAAATCGCGTATCGTGGGTCCCACAGGCTCCACTTGACGGGCGATTTTGTGATCGGCTCATCGGAATCCAATTCTGGAAGTTCCGTTGGGTTCGTATCATCGTTTCTGAATTGTTGACACTAAGTTGGACAGATTTGGAGACTTTGACCCGGACGCGCTTCTCGGTGCAAAGTGGCCCACATGTGGACCCCGCCTTGGCCCGAAAATGTCATTTTTGCCCTTGTGTCCAAATTGGACTCAAGGACAGGCGTTTCTAGCTATTTGATATTTTCTGAATCTAATGGTGATATTTATTGCAGCAACCGGAGTAGTACCTACAGATCACACTGAGACCAGAGCTACAGTTGGAGCCAGGACCCCAGGCAAGTGTACCTTGCCAAACATGCAGCTTTGCTACTTACTTCCTTGACTTAGTTATATATCAGTGGGCAAGTATACCTTGCCAACTTTACATTTCTTGTTGCATTTTCCTTGATTCATTATATTGCTGTGCATGCTTGACCTAGGACCGTGTGACGTACTTAGCGTCCGATTATTAGTCGGGTGCCAACACCGTACGCGGTGTTGTGTATTGTCATCTAGAGATGGACATTCGTAACCCCTTTACATTCTCGTACTTGTCTTATCAAGTACACTATAACCCAGGACACTTGACACTATTCATGGACAGGATCTTTCTGAGATATTCATGGTGATTTTGTATAGGATACAGACTTTATGGCATTGACATTATATTCCTAGATACTCTATGACTTCTACATTAGATACGATCGTGCGTGACATGGACAAGAGGCATCATGGACATGAGACGTATGATTACATTGGGTGGGGAGAGACACACAGGCTACAGGCTGACCATATATATACACCCCTATTATTGTGAGGCACAAGACTCTGAAGCCCGAGCTTGGCCCATTACTCATTATTACTGCTGCTACCGGCTCCCCGACACAGAGCTTGTAGCGGCGTCAGCCTGAGTTCTAGTGCTGCTCTCAGCTTGCATATCACTTAGCTGGTTATTTAGTATTCCCTTATTGTTCCATCTATTGCTGGAGAGACCCGCAGACTACAGGTTGACTATATTATGCCGGCTACTCAGTCTCCCGCTGAGCTAGACCACCTCATGATACCACCGCTACCGGCTCCCCTACACAGAGCTTGTAGTTATTTCAACCTGAGTACCATTGATGTTCTCTCTTGCAATCCACATAGATGGTTATATAGCTTACCCTATTTATTTCATTCTCTGCTGCACTGCATTTATTTTGGCTTGTATTTTCTGTACCTTGCTGTCCCCTGAGGACCTGGATCCGGATTATGTCCCCAGGATTAGTAGAGGAGATCCACCCAGAGTTATACAGTACAGGAGCATTAGCAGTAGCTGATACAGGAGCTGTACCGACACCTGAGGACGAGATTGTGCTAGAGGACTTCTCCTGGGTATTGCCTTGAGATACTCATTTATTTCTATTTCCAGTTCCTTTATTTCCAGTCTATTGCATTGATGTATCAGACTTGTTCTCGGATTATTCTCCGAGACACTTTTATTGAGATTTGTTAGTTATTCCTATTTGCATTATTCTTGCATTTGATATGTGATTATCTGTTGTGGATGAGATTAGCTTAGACTGTGACTTGTATCATTGAACCTACATATTCTTATATTACAGCTTAAGCATGCCCCGATGGATCCATTAAATTGGGTTTGTCCATCGGTGTGTGCTGCTGGCCATTATCACGCGTCCGGTCCCTCGGTATTTTGGGATTGGGGCGTGACAAAGGGTTCATTGCATTTTATCCGTGTTGATTTGGCGGTAAGATTTTCCCGAGACTCGATTCTCAACCGAGTCAAAGTAACAAATATTCCATAAGTAACCCTCTAGAAGTGGGGCATTACAGCATGTGTCATGATAGCGATTGGTTCATGGACACGGGGGCATAGTATCATGCCACTCCATATAGGAGGATCTTCACGTCATACCACGACGGCAAGTTTGGACGTATGAAGATGGGCAACAAGGGGACGGCTGTAGTTGTAGGCATCGATAATGTGCACTTGACAAACGGAGGTTGGTGAGAAGCTCGTTCTTAAGGATGTGCGACATGTACCGAGTTTGTACTACAACTTGGTTACGGTAGGGAGGCTGGAGGATGATGGTTGTTGTAGTTTGTTTGGGGACAAAGATTGGATGCTTACGAAGGGTTCTCAATAGCTGGCTCGAGGAGATTTATGTTGTGGCATATACAAGCTCAAGGCGCTGAGTTGTACAGGCAAGCAACAGACATCGGATGAAGGATCGAGGAGTATTCGACAGGAGTTGGATCATCAGAAACTTATTGAGGAAGGGCTTTGAGATACTTTGAGGATTATGAAGGATTTGGTTTGTCGAGACAAAGTGACGAATGTCTATAAGCCAAAGATTGAGGGTCAGTATGTCGGTCTCATGATAGATGGTCGTTCTCCAAGTGGGGGTTGCTTCACGGATCCGATTTTGGTGACGGGTGGTTTGCCAAAGCTTCACGGAACGACATTGGCTTCAGCAGTTTGAGGCCAAGGAGGAGATCAAGTGTAAAACCCCATATTTTTAAATATTATATTTATTTAATTAATCATAAAATTTATTTATATTATTTTTAGTTAATTAGAAATATAATTTATTGATTTAATTACCTAGATAATTAATCATTTAGAATTGTTGTACAAAAACTATTATTTTTATTTTAGGAATCTCTGTGGAAGGGTAATAGATTTTTTAGAATTTAATTTGGGTACAAATATTATTTTTTTATACCTTAAATATATAGGTAAATAATAAATATTTATTAAATAAGATAATAATAATAATAATAATAAGTGTTATTTGTAATAATAATAATAATAATAAATATAGTAGTAGTAATGGTAACAACAATAAAAGAGTAAAAGAAAAAGAAAAGAAAAAGAAAAGAAAAAGGAATTAAAATCCTAAAGCCTTATGCTAAAACCCCTAATCCTAATTAAACCCTAACCCACCCTAAACTAACTACCCAGCCCTAAGCTAAACCCCCCCTCCTACGCGTGGCCCAGCAACGAAGCTACCCGCGCGCGACCCTCACCCGCCCCCTCTCTCTCGATCCCTCTCTCTCTCTCTCTCTCTCTCTCTCTCTATATATATATATATATATATATATATATATATATATATATATATATATATATATATATATAAACCCTAACCCTAGCTCTCATCCCCAACCCAGCGCCGACTCCCGACCACCCGCAGCCACCGGAGCCTCGGCGGAGAACCCGCCGTCGGCCGGCCGCAGACATACCGCACGTTCGCGTCATCAGCAGCAGGAATCAACAGCGACGTGCCCTACTTTACGCGCTGATTTTTGCCTCCTCGCTCGATCAAATTTGACCCCGTCTTCACCGGTATGTTCATGACCTATCCCTCTTCCAACTTTGTGTATTAGTTTTCTCTGAACAGCGCTTAACCCTAGGTAAAAATTGAGACCAAGTTAGAGAAAAATCACAACTTTTAATTTCAGAAAATTGCTGCAACCACCCCTATTTAAGGACTCATATCTCCCACCCCAGAGATCCAAACTTAGATTTTCTTTTTGCTATGTGAATACCACCTAAGCAAGATTATTTCATGGGAATTATATTATTTTATTTGGTTTTATATGCATAATTAAATTATGTTGAAAATCTAGAAAAACTTGTTTTTAAAATGATAAAATTTGTTATACGGAGCGCCCCCCCCCCCCCCGCCAAACGGGACCGCCCCGTCATGTACCAATTGTACTGAAATGCGCGTATGGTATATCCAGACGTGTGGACTTTTATGAAAACTGATTCGGATGCGTGTGCGCGTCGAAATTAACCCGTATCCGCAAAAAGTCCCCAAATCGTGACTTTTGTAAAATACCACACCATTTAGTGTACGCTCGTCAGAATACGACAAAACTTACGACATTGGATTCGTGGTATCACGCTGGTCCTGTGACCCAAGTTTCATGCAATTCTGAGATAGTTGACCAAGCCACCTAATTGCGGGCCCTACGGTTGACTTTTTGGGCAAATTTGTGTTCGGTTCACCGGAATCTAAAATTGGACGTGCCGTTGAGTCCGTGTTGACTTTTAGAATTTGTTTGAACTATAATTTGTCCCATTTAGAGACCTTTACCCTTGGCACGCTTTTCGGTGCAAAGTGGCCCATATGTGGACCCCGCTTTGACCCAAAATTATTGTTTTGCCCCTGTGTCCAAATTGGACGAAAGGGTAGTATTTTCTAGCTATCTCGCTTATTCTGGAAATGTTGGTGATATTCATTCTGATACCATAGTTTCTGATCCATTGTGCCTGACGTCTGGACGCTTACACTTTGTAGCTTTCTTGCCAAGCAAGATACCTTGCCAAATTGCTTACAATACTTTGCATACTTATTATATTTTTATATATTCATTGCATATGTACTTTTTTCAGTCAAAATTATATACTATATATATTGACACACACTTGACACATAGTATCATGAGAGAGGAGGACAATCAGTAGGCGTATGGGCTATAACCACTCTGGTAAACCATAGTAACTAGCACGTACTACGGTAGTATGTCGCGCTGGTCGCTACCCTCGTGGTATGTCAATTTTTGGTGTCTCGCTGGTCGCTACTCTCGCGGTATGTCGATTTCTGATGTCCCTGACGTGTGTGTGAGTTGTGAGATTTAGATCGAGTAGCCTACCCATGCCCATATGTCAAAAAGTTGTCCTCATTATGCATTCATATAGATTGTCTTATATAGCGTACTTATATATTTTCTATCTATTATGCATGTTTACTGTATTCAAATTGGCATACTTCTATGTATCTTGTTACGTCCCTCTGAGGACCTGGTCTCTTTCCAGGTGTAGACGATCTCGACTATTCGCAGGAGCACAGATCAGGACTTGCTACTTATCTATTTCGAGGAGGTCTTCTCTTCGAGTCTCATGGTTCATTAGATATTCTTATGTGGTTTCTCTTATATTCTAGTTGGTAGTGGATTTGTCTCCACCCAACTACTTGTTCTTATCAAGCATTTTATACTTGATATAGTTATATAGTTTATTGGTTATTTGATTCTGTGGATGAGATCTAGTTATGCCCTGTAACTTTTGATACTATATATACCATATGTGATTTAACATTCATATTACAACGTACGTGTGTATTATGTATGGTATCCATACATTGGAGTTATCATATACATACGGCTGGCATGCTTACGTATTCCTAGTCCTACGTATTTTGGGACTAGGGCGTGACATATTTTTGTGGTGGCCCATGCAGGTCGAGAGCATATTGTCTCGGTTACGTTACTGTACCGAGCAAGCCTGCGCATAGGATTAGAATATAGGATCTCATCCACTTATTTGTCACCTCCCTTGATTTTGTTTCGCATTCTTAATTGATAGCTTGTATTACATCTTGCTTGATCCTTTCTGAACGTCAATCTTCTCTTTCTTTCGTACTTGATAGGGGTTAGAAAGATGATTGTACTAGGTATATACACTCCATTGTTCAATAACAATATTAGTTAAATTCTTGTAAGTTTGGTAGTATGCCTCATAACCTAGTATCACATAATCCTTTTTATCCATTAATGAAGTGTAATTGAATGACACAAACTATAGGCTTGTATAAGAGATAGTGTTTATCCAGACTGTAGAACTTAGAGGCCCAAACCCCCATTTGGTCGACTAGAGACTTTGACAAGGAGTTATTATGGCAACTGTAGAGGCACAACACCGATCTTCTTGGTGAACTTAAATTATTCTGTACCTTCCTCCATCATAATAAAGGGTACTTTTTTTTTGTACTACCTCGACTTATGCTGCTATTATAGCCTAGTTTTGCAAGCTTATTCTTTTATTGAGCTTGTTCGTGACATATGTATTATTGGGGGCCCACACTAATACATTGTCTAAATCTGAATCAGTGCATTATGGTCTGATCAACCTTAGTGCGCTTGGTTCGCTCTTCGTATCACTACTTTATGTGGATTGAGATATAGTTGACTCAACTTGTTAGACGAATATACTTGCCCTCTAGACTGGTCAAAGCATATCATGTCATGTACATAACTGTTTTGATGTGAACATGCGAATAGGAATTTACCAAAATAAGATTTTAATCCACAAATGCCTTGGCAACTCCCTTTCAAATTCTCTAATTCCTTTGAATCCCGTACATGTATTCTATCACCTCCTCTTTGAATTCTTTATTGTTGTTTTCCGTCTTCCCCTATTTCAGAAAGACGAACGTTCGTGCTTAGTATAAGTTTGATACACGGATAGTACTAGATATACCCCATAGGCCAAGCACTCATGATGACAAATAAGGAAGCGCAGGCACAGAAAGTCGTAGGTACATGTACAACTTTTAGTTATATTTGTCATTTCATGCTCATGACCCCCTATATGACACGAGATCTTAGGTGCATAGTAGACGTAGAATTATATATATGGTGGTTTAGCAGTTATGAGAATATATTGATATTCTACCCAAATGGCATACACGCGATGCTAATAGATGACGCGAGTAGCAGTAGTAGTATTCTTTCCCTATCACCATCTCGCCCCTTGGGGTGACTAATCTTCTCTTCTATATCCCTTCCTTATATCGTGCTTAACTCTTCCTGTCATAGTCGTATCCTTTCGTGCCATTATGAATTGTTTGAATTACTTCAACCTCACCTTTTATTTTGTTAGTTAAAACATAAATGGGTTAGTAATGATTAATAACTAAAAGGATGAATTAATAATGATAACCCTTATGTATATGCACTATAGCGATATATGTATTCTCTTATTATTTCAAACCATGAATAGCATCCCTTAGTCTAAACGTTAATTAGTGGAATTGTGGAAATAGTTCATACTTCAAATAGTTTTATAAAGTTAGTCAAGACCTTAACTGTTGCCCTAAAAACTTAGACTAAGCTTAGGAAAGAGTTGAAGGCACTTGTTACGAATTGATGACTATGACAAATCGCTGGCGAAGTAGCGACAACTGCAGCTAGACCGTTATAGTAGAGTAGTCGAAGTATTTGCGGACATACTAGTCAGGTGGCATGGCAGTATTAGACTACGATACTTGACGGTTACAAAGAAAAATCATGGTTATGAGATTCCAAACAGGTATCCCAAGATTCTTGACCCAATAAATAAATTCGTCTTACAACCTAGACAATAGCCTCAAGAGACTTTGACTACTAGTAGAATTTTTGTAAGTTTGGTAGTATAGACGAGTTAGAGGATAATAGAATATGGTATGGACAATAAATGAGAAGTGTTAGAATGACAGACCATGACTTTTAGGAAGCACTACTAGATAGAAATAAAGTGTAATAGCTATAATGATGTATTATGAATATGGGTTAGTGTCAATTTCGAGGACAAAATTTTTGTAAGTTGGATAGAATATAAAATCCCATATTTTTAAATATTATATTTATTTAATTAATCATGAAATTTATTTATATTATTTTTAGTTAATTAGAAATATAATTTATTGATTTAATTACCTAGATAATTAATCATTTAGAATTGTTCTACAAAAACTATTATTTTTATTTTAGGAATCTCTGTGGAAGGGTAATAGATTTTTTAGAATTTAATTTGGGTACAAATATATTTTTTATACCTTAAATATATAGATAAATAATAAATAGTTATTAAATATGATAATAATAATAAGTGTTATTTGCAATAATAATAATAATAATAATAATAATAATAATAAATATAGTAGTAGTAATGGTAACAACAATAAAAGAGTAAAAGAAAAAAAAGAAAAAGGAATAAAAATCCTAATCTAATAATCATAAAGCCTTATGCTAAAATCCATCATCCTAATTAAACCGTAACCCACCCTAAACTAACTAACCAGCCCTAAGCTAAACCCCCCTGCGCGTGGCCCAACAACGAAGCTACCCGCGCACGACCCTCACCCGCCCCCTCTCTCTCGACCCCTCTCTCTATATATATAATCTATATATAAACCCTAACCCTAGCTCTCACCCCCAAACCAGAGCCGACTCCCGACCACCCACAACCACCAGAGCCTCGTCGGAGAACCCGCCGCCGACCGGCCGCAGACACACCGCACGTTCGCGTCATCCGCAGCAGGAATCAACAACGACGTGCCCTACTTCACGCGCTGATTCCCGCCTCCTCGATCGATCAAATTTGACCCCGTCTTCACCGGTATGTTCATGACCTATCCCTCTTCCATCTCTGCATATTAGTTTCCTCTGAACAGCGTTTAACCCTATGTGAAAATCGAGACCAAGTTGGAGAAAAACCACAACTTTTAATTTCAGAAAACTACTGCATCCACCCCTGTTTAAGGACTCATATCTCCCACCCCAAAGATCCAAACATAGATTTTCTTTTTGTTATGTGAAGACCACCTAACCGAGATTATTTTTTGTTAATTATATTATTTTATTTGGTGTTATATGCATAATTAAATTAGGTTGAAAATCCATAAAAACTAATTTTTAAAATGATAAAAAATATGATACGGAGCACCCCACGCCAAACGGGACCGCCCCGTTGCATACCAATTACACCAAAAGGCACGTATGGTATATCCATACGTGTGGGCTTTCACGGAAACTAATTCGGACGCGCGTGCGCGTCGAAATCAACCCGTGTCTATAAAAAGTCCCCGTATAGCGATTTTTGCAAAATATCCACCATTTAGTGTACGCTCGTCAGAATGCGACGAAACTTGCGCCATTGCATTCGTGGTATCACGCTGGTCCTGTGAACCAAGTTTCATGCAATTCTAATATAGTTGACCAAGCCGCCTAATTGCGGGTCCCACAATTGACTTTTTGGACGAATTTGTGTTCGGCTCACCGGAATCCAAAATTGGACGTACCGTTGAGTCCGTATTGACTTTTAGAATTTGATTGACCTATTATTTGTCTCATTTAGAGACCTTTACCCCTAGCACACTTTTTGGTGCAAAGTGGCCCACAGGTAGACCCGCTTTGACACAAAATTATCGTTTTGCCCCTGTGTCCAAATTGGACGAAAGGGTAGTGTTTTCTAGCTATCTCGCTTATTCTGGGAATGTTGGTGATGTTTATTTCAGCATCCGGAGATGTTCATTCTGATGCCATAGTTTCTGATCTATTGTGCCTAACGTTTGGACGCTTACACTTTGTAGCTTTTGTAAACACCCTGATTTTTCAGAATAATTTTAATATATTTTTTCCCATATTTTCGGTATTTTTTTGGAAGAAGAACCAAGGTAATTGTGATTAAAGGATTTTTAAATGCTGATTATTAATATTAAAATATTATGGAAATAATATTTTATGGTGTAAAATAGAAAATCGGACATAGGATAATTTTCTGTGAATTTATTGGACTCCGGAAACGCGTTTAAAGCCCTAAAAACTATTGGAAATTTAAACCGAACCAAACCTGACTGAACCGAACCGCTGATTGAACCGAATCAAGCCAAACCAGCATAACGGGTCGGGTCGGGTCGGGTCGGGTCGGATCCGAGTCAAACCCAAACCCAAACCCGACCGAACCCTAAATTCCCCTCTCCGCCGGATTCACTGTAGCAGCGTATAAAACCCCCTCGGCGTGCGTGCCCAGCCTTCGGAAAACCTAGCTCGTCCGCGCCGTCATCTCCCTCCGATCTCCCTGGCCTAAACCCTAGCCGACGACATCGTCCTCCCCAACTCCTCCGCCAGGCCGCCCTCGACCAGACCCCTCGTCGGCCTCCCCTGACACGCAGCCGACCCTAACTCCCCGTCGCCGAGTCCGCCCAGCCCGACTCCCCCTTCTCCGTCATCCACCTCATCGACGACCCCGCTCAGCCGAGCGCCACCCCCTTCGACGACTCCGGCCCGCTGCACCCCTCGACTCTGACGCTACTCCTCCGTCCCCGATCACCGTTCCACCCACAGTAGCCCCAAGCCGCTGCCGACCTCGCCGTTACCGCCGCGAGCTCCTCTCCGCCGGTCGACGCAGCCCTAGCAGCGGACACAAGAGCTCTCGACCAGGATGCGAGCAGCAGACACACGGACACAGGAGCTCTCGACCAAGACACGAGCAGGACACGGACACGAGAATTCAGACTTCTCGGAGCCCTGTTCAGGTAACCCGTTCGCTCTCCTCGTAATTCCGTTTTCGATTCCGTCTGTTACAATGCGTAGACTGTATAACCCTCTCGATGCCCGTGCAACCCGCTCGGTGCGTCGCGTCCTGTGGCGATCGCGAACCGCGATCCAAAAATAGGAAAACTAACACCCTGTTTCACCCCGGAACTGAGTGCGCCCCGCCAAATGGGACGACTTGGTCGCATTCGGTCTTTACCGAAACGTGCGCAACGTTGATACGGACGTGCGGAATTTTGCAGAAGTTGATTTGGATGTGCGTGCACACCGGGAACAACGCGTATCCGCCGACAACGTCCCGTATCCGTCTATTCTGGAATATGCTGTAACTTTGTGTACACATGTCGAATCAAGACGAAACTTGCGCCATCGGACTCGTAGCAATACGCTGGTCCTGTGACCCAAGTTTGGTTCGATTCTGAGAACGTTGGCAAAATCGTGTATCGTAGGCCCCACAAGCTCCACTTGACGGGCGATTTTGTGATCGGCTCATCGGAATCCAATTCTGGAAGTTCCGTTGGGTTCGTATCATTGTTCCTGACTTGTTGACACTGAGTTTGAGGAATTTGGAGACCTTTGACCCTGACACATTTTTCGGTGCAAAGTGGCCCACATGTGGACCCCGCTTTGGCCCGAAAAAGTCATTTTTGCCCTTGTGTCCAAATTGGACTTAAGGACAGGCGTTTCTAGCTATTTGATATTTTTTGAGACTGTTGGTGATGTTTATTACAGCTTTTGGAGGAGTACCTACAGGATCCACTAATACAGGGACGACTGTTGGTATTCAAATCACAGGCAAGTGTACCTTGCCAAACTCTGCAGTATTGTTACATATTTTTCTTGCTTCAATTATATTGCTATGCATGCTTAACCTAGGACCGTGTGACTTGCTCAGCGTCCGATTATTAGTCGGGTGCCAACACCGTACGCGGTGTTGTGTATTGTCATCTAGATATGGACATTCGTGACCCCTTTACATTCTCGTACTGGTCTTACCAAGTAAACTATAATCCAGGACACTTGACACTAATCATGTGATAGGATCTTTCTGAGATATTTATGGTAATTCTGTATAGGATACAGGACTTGACAGAGACAATATTCATAGATACTTTATGACTGGTTGCATTAGCTATGATCCCGCTCGACATGGACATGAGACGTTATGGTCATGAGATGCGTGGTTATATTGGGTGGGGAGAGACACATAGGCTACATGCTATTTTATATATATCTTCTACTATTATGAGGTCGTAGACTCTCGTAGCAGAGCTAGACACATTACCGGTTATTACCGCTACCGGCTCCCCGACACAGAGCTTGTAGTGGCTCAACCTGAGTACTCGTGATGCTCTCATCTTGTATTTCACTTAGATGGTTGCTTACTTGCCCTATTTATTTCATTTATTTTTTGCACTGCATTTATTTTGGCTTGTATTATATGTACCTTGCTATGTCCCCTGAGGACCTGGATTCGGATTATGTCCCCAGGATTTGCAGACGAGATTTATCCCGAGGTATACGGGACAGCAGGAGTAGCCGCAGCAGAAGCTGATACAGGAGCTGTACCGACACCCGAGGACGAGGTGTTAGCTGAAGACTTTTCCTGAGCATCCATGTTCCATACTCAGTATTTATTTTATTCAGTCATTTATATTCTGGTCTGTTGAACCATTGTATTAGATATTTATCGGGTTGTTCCCCGAAGCACTTTGTTGAGACTGGTTGATGATTTACATTCCTTATATTTCTGTGGATCATATTTTATCTTGTGTAGATGAGATTAGTTGTGCCATGTTGTCGTAGACTTGATTTTACAGCTTAAGTACGCCCTGATGGATCCATTAAATTGGGTTGTCCATCAGTGTGTGCTGCTGGCCATTGCCACGTGTCTAGTCCCTCGGTATTTTGGGACTGGGGCGTGACAGCTTTCTTGCCAGGCAAGATACCTTTCCAAATTACTTATAGTACTTTGCATGCTTATTATATTTTTATATATTTTTTGCATGTGTATTTTCTTTCAGTCAAAATTATATACTATATATATGTTGACACACACTTGACACATAGTATCATGAGAGAGAAGGACAATCAGTAGGCGTATGGGCTATAACCACTCTGGTAAATCGTAGTAACTAGTACGTACTACGGTAGAGTGTCGCGCTGGTCGCTACCCACGCGGTATGTCGATATTTGGTGTCGTACTGGTCGCTACCCTCGTGGTATATCGATTTCTGATGTCCTTGACGTGTGTGTGAGTTGTGATATTTAGATCGAGTAGCCTACCCGTGCCCATACGTCAAAAAGTTGTCCTCATTATGCATTCATATAGATTGTCTTGTACAGCGTACTTATATATTTTCTGTCTATTATGCATGTTTACTGTATTCAAATTGGCATGCTTCTATGTATCTTGTTACGTCCCTCTGAGGATCTGGTCCCTTTTCAGGTGTAGACGATCTCGACTATTCGCAGGAGCACGGATCAGGACTTGCTACTTATCTATTTCGATGAGGTCTTCTCTTCGAGTCTCATTGTTCATTAGATGTTCTTATGTGGTTTCACTTATATTCTTGTTGGTAGTGGATTTGTCTCCACCCAACTACTTGTTCTTATCAAGCATTTTATACTTGATACAGTTATATAGTTTATTGGTTATTTGATTTTGTGGATGAGATCTAGTTATGCCCTGTGACTTTTGATACTATATATACCACATATGAGTTAACATTTATATTATAACGTACGTGTGTATTATGGTATCCATACATTGGAGTTGCCATATACATACGGCTGGCATGCTTACGTATTCATAGTCCTACGTATTTTGGGACTGGGGCATGACATCAAGGTTTGCATCAAACTTAATCTGATGCAGGAGCATCATCATTCATACATTTCAGGGAGAATTGTGGATCATCGGCGGCATGTATAGTGCATGATGTTCTGCTTGATGACGCATGTCTATGGGGAGCTTCAGGTTCGGAAATGAAGGTGGGCTAATTCAGGAGTTCAAATCTCGGAAGAATTGTACCATCCTCTTGGTTGGGCCAGCCAAGGGTGAAGAAGCTCGTCGAAAAGTTAATATATTTTGGTGGAAGACGGAAGTCGGGGACAGACAGCCAAGACTCACGATGAGGCTGATAGTCAGGGACTTTGGTCTCAGCCGTGTCATTGATGTCGACATGATCCCAGTGGTACAGAAGGTGTTACGCATTGCAGCTAGCGTCGGCATGACGGTCGAGGAGCTAGAGACGAAGGAAGATGCAAAGCAACTCAGAGAATCGGAGATCGGTGGCATGGGGGAGCAGAAACTCGGTCGCGGGGTGACAGACATGGAGTCCAGTTGAGAAGCCATGGGGCCAATACCCTCTCATCAGACTGGATGGAGAGATTGTTGGGGTCCAGTCTAGATTTGGTAAATTTTGGAGCCCAAATATGGTCAAAGATTTGATTTATATAATTTTGAAATCTACATTAAATGTAATATTTGATTAGATTTCAAATTTGTATCAAATATTTAATTTGACCATATTTGGACGTCCATAATTGGTGTTGGGCTATTTTATGTGGAATAAGATTCTTATTTTAAGGTTTTCTATTTAGAAAATCCGATTATAACCTAAGATATAATTTCTCACCCTATAAATATAGGAGAGGGTGGAGGCACAAAGCAGAGCATAGGTTGGAGATTTGGGGTGCTCGTCCACAGAAAATCTAAGAGAAAGTCTGTGCTATGCTTTTAGGACTTCGCAATCCAAGATAGATGGAAGAAAGATATCTGATCGAGGAGTCGTCGCCTTCGCTCAGGGAGATTGTTACGGGTTGTTGAGTGATTTCAATTGTAATCTCTTTCTTTTCTTCTTGAGTGTGGTGAGGGGGTTGAATCTATTAGAGAAAATGGTTCAACATTGATTTTGTCAATCTTGTAATTTCACCTGAGTTATAAAGGTTGGGATTTGTCCAGGTGACGTAGTCACCGCCATATACTTGTCTTTATCCGTGCTTGGTGTTCGTTAGACATGGGTTGGTTATCTCAGGTGGGTTGGACTAAAATTTTCGCTGCGGGCACTCTCAGACACGGTGTCGGAACGCTTGCAGGGCGTGTCCGATTTCCAACATGAACTTCCAAAATTGGACACATAATGTGACAAAAAAAAATCTAAAATATATATAAAAAAATGTTGGCACCAAGAATTGAATTAAGGATCTCTAATACGCAAGTCTAACACAATAACTACTACACCACAAATATTTTGTGTTAAAGGGACTCATGATATATTCTAGTTCTATTTTAGATACAAGATTATTAATATATTTAGGTTTAAACTGATTTTTTTGGCCCTCCTGCTCTGTGGGTCCTTGACGGTCGCTCTAGTTGCCTTGCACCAGGGCCGGCCCTGGAGCTCATGTTTATGATCATGGCATAAATACTAGTCAATATTACAAAGAATAATGTTATTCATCTCTCCAAAGTGTCCCTCCAAATCATTCTTGCTTATGTGTCATCTGACGTGACGGTTAATGTGACAGTTGACATGACAAATTTTAAATTAAAATTAACATTAACATTAATTTTTTTGGATAATTAATTTTTTGGTTAAAATTTGTCATGTAAAGTAGTATATTATGTCACATAATGTTATTTAACATTTATGTCACTTGCAAGGAATAATTTAAAAGAATATTTTGGAGGGATGAATAGCTCATGGTGTGTAATGGGTTGGGTCGGGCCTACCCGTGGCCCGAGCTGACTGGGTTTGATCGATTTTGTGTCGGATCGGACAGTCCGGGAGAGGAAGCAGGCTGGCCCGGCCCAACCCAGAAGCAAGAATGAAAAACCCATCCCAAACCAAGACTCAGATAGCTTCGGACCGGATCGGATCTAGGCTTAATCAGGGCCAGGCCGAGCCTGACTCCCGGGCCGACCAATTTTTGTAAAATATTTATCTAATAAATTGTACTATATATACTACATTTATGTGTATTCATAACATAGAATGAAATAGATTGAGTTGTTATGTGGAGAAACGATAAAGTCACACTATGTTTGAGATGTCTATGGGTTCGATTCTCCCATCTGATGTTCAATTTTATTTCGATTCTTCCATCTCTATGTACAATATATATATATATTTTTATAATATTTAAATTGGGGGGACTGGGTTCTTCGGCCTAGACCAGGTCACCGATCTGGTCAGTCCGGACCGGAACGACCGGACTTCAGGGGGTTAATCGATTCGGACCGATTCTTGGGTTAGACCGGATCGAACTTTCGGACCAGAAATCATGATCCAACTCGAATCCGTCTTTTTTCTTGCAAAAAAGGCTCGGGCTCTCTTCTTGCTGCTGGAGGAGGATGGAATGGGAAGGAGTGGACGAGAAGCTCGCCAAGACCGTCTTCGAAACGACCCTTGACCAGGAGCCGGAGAGGAGGGTCCGCGACGCATTCAAGGGGGTCCAGCTGGGATCGACCATTGTTTGTTCAATGTAGCCATCTTTCTCTTGATTTTTATCTTTGTTTGCTGTCAATATTGAATTTTTATTATAAAAGTTTGAATCTTTAGGAAGTTTCAACCCCTTTGTTTGATTAAACTTGACCATTGCTTGTTAGAAGTAAAAATCTTCTCTAGATTTTGATCATATTTGCTGTCAAGATTAAGTTTTTAGTAGAAAGTTTGAATCTTTAGGAAGTTCCAACCCCTTACTTTGATTGAACTTGATGATTGCTTGTTCAAGTTAGCAATCTTTCCTTGAATTTGATCATATTTGCTGTCAAGATCAAGTTTTTAGGAGAGAGTTTGAATCTTTAGGAAGTTTCAACACTTTGGCTTGATTAATTTTGATGATTGGACTTGGTTGTTGAATGATATTGCGGTTATGTCAAAATTTCTTGCGGTTTGATTATGTTTACATAAATCAAAAGGTATGGAATGTTATCGGTATGCCTAATTCCTCCAATATTACCAAAATTAAATTTTTGGTACAAAGTTTGAATCTTTAAGAAGTTTCAACCTACCCCTAACTTGTTTTATATTTACTGAAATCGATTTATGGAATGTTATTGGAATGTCTAGTTCCTCCAGTGTTATCAAAATTAAATTTTTGGTAGAAAATTTGGATCTTCAGGTAGTTTCAACCTAACCCCAACTTGTTTGAGTGTGTTTGACTCAGTTTGCTGCTTGAACTTGTTTGTTAAATGAGATTGTAGTTATGGATTGAATTCGGTGTTCTAAAAATCGCTATGCGGAGGAGGGCCGCCTAGCACCTAGGCCGCATAGGCGTTCAACATGTTTTTTTTTAAATTTGAAATCCAGAAGTTTGAAATTCAAAATTTGAAATCCAAACATGTTCTAAAGTCATACTATAATTCATAATTTTTTTTGAAAATTTAAAATTTAATATCCATATTACAAATTTAAAATTTCAATTTTATAAATCCAAATCCAATCTTAAAATCAAAACAACATATCCATAATATAACTAAGAATATAAAAAAAATTAAAAAAAACTTATAATTCAAATAGCCGAACATGACCGCCTAGGCGACCAAAAAAGCCAAACAGACGCACAAATCCGCCGAACATGGGATTTTCGGTTCGTCCTAGGGCCGTCTAGCACCTAGGCGGATGCCTAGGTTGATATTTAGAATTGATTAAATTAGGATTAGAAGAAAGGTACAAATCAGATCTATGGCTCTTAAGACACATTCTATCAAACATCTACAATACCAATAAATAATGGGGATGAAAGCTTACCACAAGAGCAGGGAAGTATAGTAGCCAAGTAGAAACCGAATATAAATTGTATATTTTATTTTTTTCAATTGATGGGGAGGAACTCAAGAGCATTGAATAGCACCGAGGAGTCTTCTATGTTGTTAGTAGAGCTCGGAGGTGAAGCCATTACATTACAAGAGGAGATTTGGGCAGCAACAATTGCTACCGACCCACTTGCCCAGCTTTATAGATGCATGTGCCTGCACAGTCTACCCTTGTCGGAGCTGTCGCGGTCCTCTGCCATCGTCTCTAGCCCTCTGCCATCATCTCCGGTTGTATACAAGAACGAGAGAACATAATATTTACTATAAAAAACAAGGTTTTAAACGGCGGTAGACGGGTGTGCGGCGGAAAGAGTCCGCCTACCGCCTAGGCCGCCATACATTTTGAATATTTTTTTACTATTAACCACAATTTTTTTTTGCATTATATACATATTTAAGGATGTTTCATACATAACTATGTTGTAGAACAAAGATTTATTAGGTTTTAGTCTTGTAAAAGTGAATCATAGGTTCATAATACTTGCAAAACTGTTTGGCTAAAATATCTTGTTAGGTATTGCTCTGCATAGACGTCCACCTACGCCGTTAAAGCTCTGTTGGCCGCCTATTCCACCGTCTACCGAAAAGCGGTGCAGAGAGAGACCGCCTACCGTCTAGGCGCCGCCTAGACGGTCAAGGCGGCCTACATTTAGAACACTGCAAAAAAGAACTATTTTTTGAGGGGCAAACACTCCAATATAGTAACATGTTTTTCATGTAGCAATTAAGTGGGACGGGGAACTAAAAAATGATAGTAATTGGGTAAGGTAGTGATAGTTTAGGGTATTGAAGTGATGATAATTTTGGATATTTAAGTACAAATTATCCTAAAAGAATTTGATGAAGGTTATAAGACTAGGTGTCCGCTTGATCTCTACCCTATATGTCGATTCCTAGCCAAGGAGCTATGAGCATGAGAATGTCACACCATAAAACCTAGTCTCCAGTTGTCGAGTAGGTAACTTGTGGTTTGCCTATACAGTTTAAGCAAATGTACCCAAGTGCAATATCCAAGTTTTCCTATACTATAAAGAGTGTAGACGAATAGTATACAATTTGTCGTAGAGAATTGTATTCTGCAGCCAATGCCTTTTGCACCATGGATGCTAGATTCTTTAGAGGCAATTTTAGGTAAACCATAATGATCTAATATTTTGAAAACACACATAGCACATTCAAAGTAACCCACTACCAATTTGAGATTTGGTCAATAGCCGAATACGAATATCAATGATGCCAAATAAACAAAGGCACAAATAAACCGAACAAATACACCAAAACACAAACACACAATATGATGTGGTTCGACCTAGATCGCTCTGCTCCACGAGACATGAAAAGAATACGTCATTGAATTAATGAGAGAAATCTTACAAGGATTTTTCTTTGACGAACTCTCTCGTTTTCTCCATGATTCCCTTGTGGCTTTCTTAGCAAATTACCAAACAAAAGCCCTTTTCCTAATGAACTCTCAAGCACACCTTTAAACCTCCAAGCTTTATCATTCTAGGGCATAAGGAGACCTTAAATAGGATCTCATATCCTTCCTAAAGTCAATAGAAATATGGACTATCGAAACCAACTCCATACATCTGAACCATACCATGAACTCAGCCAAATCTGACGAACCGATATATCGACGGAATGCTGGTGGTAATACTGCTTGTATGCTTGATGTGGAGAAAAAATCTCCCCAAAACTTGTTGGAACATTTAGTCATTTTTCACAGATCGACGGTGTGCCGGTCTGCACTGTATTGGCTCTTTCGAGACCCCTATAGTTATTTTGACTCCTCATCGGCTTCTTCGATCATCGGACGACGCCCGTAGGTCTCCATTGTTGAACACAAGCTATTTTACAATAATCTTCACATTGACTCTTATTCAACTAGCTACCTCATGAAACTACTACTACTGATGTCTCTGTGCTTATTTAACTTTAGCTCCCACCTTAGTAACCCGTATCTACTGACATGGTCTTTAGTCATAACACGTGAAAATGATTACTGACACACTCTTTTCTAGAATTTTAAAATTGCCACGACCCTCCTACCGAGGCTGCGAACCTTCTTCAAAGCTGAGTATCTGAATAGAAGTTAAGGCGGACTTAATCTTCTTAATAGAAATCACCTTTGTTAGCATGGTTGTCGCATTCACCTTAATACCAGTCTTCAAAAAATCAATTCCTTATTGAATATTGTATGTCGATATGTTTCTTGCATACTGTACGTCGATATATTTCGTTCGCCACAGTATATTGAATTCTTTGCAAGATGAATTGCAATTTTATTGTCACAAAACAAAGGAACTTGCACCTTCTCGAATCCGAACTCACCAGCTGGGTCTTTTAACCACATGACCTCCTTTGATACCTCTACTGCCGTCATGTAGTCTGAGTCCGTAGTAAAAAAGTGCCGTAATATCATGAAGTTTCGACTTTTAACTAACTAGAGAACCTGCAACTGTTTATACATAGTCCGTAGTTGATCTTCTTTTGTCCAAGTCACCAACGTAATCAACATTCATATACCCCTACAACTAGCTCGATTAATGTAGTGCATGTGAAACAACAAACCAATATCTTTAAAGCCTTTTACATACCGAAGTATCCTCTTCACCCCTTTCAATGAAGTATTCCTGGATTTGATATGTACATGCTCACCAAACTGACCGCATCCAATGAATCGAAAAGATAGCACACCATAACATACATTAGAAGTAGAATTTGCCAGAGAAGGTTTTTAGACTAATTGGATACTCCTGATTTACCTGGGTGACAGTCACAGGCAAAAGTGTGAAATCAAAAGCTGTTGGGATGATCCAGACAAAATCTGAGTTTTCAAAACTTACCTATGGCCATAATCAACGTGTACTAAAAGGCGTGTACAAACAGGCATTGCAGTCTGGTCTTCGTTAAAGTGTAATTACAATTAGAAAACATCCTTAATTCAGATTTACAGATGCAGAAATAAAGGATTAATATATTGGTCTAGTGTACCTTTCTGCTTGTCAAAATTGATTGAAACATATAAACTGATTTGGTCTAGAGTCCCCATGCTCAAACTCACATTCTCAAGTTTACTTCCTGGAACAGACCAACCAAGAAATCATAGATAAAGTAACAAATCAAAACAGAAATTCCTTATTTCCATTATACCTCTCAGATTGCATATGGAGATTGCACGGAGGGCAATAGTGCAACCATCAACTATGCTTCCTTATCTCTTGGTAGCAAGGAAGCATGGACACTCCAAAATGTGGACAATGGCGTGTCACACACGTATTGCACACATTACAGATACTCCAAAATACACTAGGGCACACCAAAGTAGGTGTCGGTTCGTATCACCATATCCTTACTGTGTTGTGCCATATTTGTGCTGTGCAACATTGATTGGTAGTATTTTCATGTAGTGTATAATGAACAAGGTTCGTATCGGAATCGGTATCGGACCTTTCCTATGAGTATCCGGATCAGCAGTATCGATGGTTTCAGATTGGAGTATCAGCTTTTTTTGGAATCGGAAATATACAATTTTAAAATTTTAGAAAAAAATATTTTGTACATTTAGACATAATTTTAAGTGTTTTTGTGTTGTTTCTTAGTAGTTTTGTAATTTAATAGTCACCATTACTGGTTGGTTTATCTGCGATAAATATTTTTTCTTCATTTATATGCTTTTATACCATTGTTGATTGGTCTTTTTTGTTTTTGTTCAATTTTCTCTTCGGAATTGACTGGGAAAGAGATCTCAACGTTGGTGTCGATCAGTAGAGGCAGTGGTTGGTACCGGATTGGGACATGTCAAACTGTATCGGTATCGGTTGTATCGTATCGGTCGTTACTACAAAATATAATAATGAAATATATGTTTGATACTTTTATCAACTAACAGGAAATGTAGTTATAGATTATATTTCAACTTATAGTGGTTCCTTTTGACGCTTATAGCCTATGACAACATATATGGTTAACTTAGGGCATCAGTATTGACCATCAACAATGCTTCCTATTCCTTTGATTGTGTTGGCGGTAGTGTTACAAGTAAATATTTGTAATGGACTTACAAGTTTAATCATCATTATGGAAAGAGTATGTCACTTGATAATCCGACTAAGAGTGTTATTTCTTGAACTTGTTTAGGCTGAAGTAACAATAGTTGACTTCTATAAGGTCATGACTCACTAATTTGTTCTTTTATACTCTGAATGGTAGAGAATCCTAAATACCAAGGCCTATCAAGTTTTTTATTTGGACAATCCTTGGGAGGAGAAGTTACGGGTGCACTTCAAGCTGCCTAATGCTTGGAATGGCGCAGTTCTGGTTGCACCCATGTGTAATGTAAGTAGTCTTGAGTTATTCATGTAGAGGTCTTATTACCAGCCTTAATACTTGTAAATAATGAGCGGTTTTTGGTAGATTGCAGAAGATGTAGTTCCACCTTGGCCTCTTCAGCAAATCCTCATTTGTATGGCAGAACTTCTTGGTATGACCTTCTTTTCAGGATATGTTATATACAGTACGTGTCAATCATATACTATCTGGTTCTTACATGTGGGTCACCCATTG
Organism: Iris macrosiphon; assembly: GCA_036927795.1. Lineage (NCBI taxonomy): Eukaryota > Viridiplantae > Streptophyta > Magnoliopsida > Asparagales > Iridaceae > Iris > Iris macrosiphon. The sequence goes on from JAYESA010000011.1 coordinate 186,733,264, forward strand.
TATATCATTTTCATTATTCCTATAGTACTCCTATTTATATCACTCGTAACTGTAATTAATAAGCCTCTAGACTTATATATATAAGCTTATAACTTGTCAACAGTGGTGACATGTGCTCTTTGTTTGATGCAGTGCAGTTACAATGTGATTGCTTACAAAGATAAACTACGGCTCCAAACAGCAGTAGAGCTGCTTAGAACCACCCAAGAGAGAGATCAACGATGAAGGAGGTATGGGAGTTGTTAGGCTTTATGCAATCTTTCGAGCTTAATCAATTTGGTCACAGATATAGGAGTCATGTGCTTGAGAAATTTGAACTATGCTAAAATACAATTTTAATAATTTATTAACTATTTTAAAGATCAAAATAGAAAAGAAAAAACGGCTCTCATCTTTATCCCTCTCCATTGGTGACACCCGTGCCCCATCTTCCTGCCACCCCCTCTTTCATTCTCAACTGTCTCCTGCTCCTCTCGCACCCTCCCTTCCCCTCTCCCTCCCCCTTTCACTTTGTTGTTGGCAGAAACAGTGATGACTGCTGGTGGACAGTATCCCCTGTGCTACCCTCCCATTTGTTAACAAAACAAGAAAAAGAGAGACATGGGCAAAGAGCAGTGCAATGCTTTTAGTTGGCACTGCCATCTCCTAGTGGCATGGGTAGGCTAGGATTTTAGTTTATCCCAGGTTGAGCTTAAACCGTCCTGAAATTTTTTTAACATAAAAAATTATTTACTTAATAATAACAAGTTAAAGTAAACATTCAACACTTAATTTCTTAGAATGTCATCATAATCCGAATGTGTGAATCAAATATCATTTTTCAAAAGTTGGGTTTTTAGGAACTAAAGGCTTAATGTTTCAAATAACTAAGCCTTTGGTCCACTAGCTTCGGTTTTAGGCTACATTTTTTCAAAAAAATGTGTTTTTAGGAACTAAATGCTTAATGTTTTAGTGGGTTTTTAGACTTATGACAAAAATTGGGCTTAAGGTTAGTGAACTAATTACTAAAGGCTTAGTGGTCTAGTGGGTTAAGTACGTAGTGTTAATTTTTTTTTTCTTCACCGGGGCTGCAGCCCACCTTAGCCCACTAATAGCTCCGCCCTTGGCTACAGATCTTGAGAACTTCCTAGTTTTAAATTTTGTTCTTGCAGTACTCCCTCACCCTACGTATATAATTATAAATCATCTTCCTTGGCAGTGTCCTCTCTTTGATATAGAATACTTCCTTTCTAGTTTCAGGTTTCTCTTCCTTTATTAATTCTTCATGGCAAGGCTGATATCGTGACCGAACATTCGGTGAGCAAGGCTCTGTATGAGAAAGCAAGCTGCCCAGACAAGAAGCTACGCCTTTACACTGATGCATGTCATTCACTTCTTGAAGGCGAGCCGCGAGATGATATTTCAGGTTCTTGGTGACATCATCTCTTGGCTGGATGAACACTGTGCCGAAGAAGCTTCTTCATGAACATGATCTAAGAACCTGTTTTCCTTTTTCTACTTTTGCACCCTTGTACCAAAAAATGATTCAAGTAAATATCAGTTTAGTCGTTTTTAGTATATAACAACTGCCCTATTTATCTGCAGCACTAGTGGACTCTCCTTGGATCATGTATATTTAGTCTCGCTTTCTAACTGTTATGTATTCAAAGGTTCTACTTGTTTGATAGTGAAGAGGTATATGATCTGATTACTTGTTAACTATCCTTGGCTAATGAGAAGAATATATTTTGAAATAACTTTGTAAGTTATATTAGTTTGGTATTAATATTCATATCTTAGCAGGCTTTGCTCTATGCACAGGAATTAATGGATCTAGTTTTTAAAGTATAATAGAATTTTATGCACTGTTATATTCCAAGCATAGCCTTGTAAGCCTTTTGGTTGGGTGTGGCTATTGATATTAGATTTTCGAAAATAGTTTAAGCTAGTCACGGTTGTACTAGTGTGCAACAAGTTGTTGGCATTATTTCTTTATGGCCAACAATTAATCTGCAACTCGTTAATGTTCAGTATTGAGTTCTTCTTTCTTGAATATGATTGATGCCCATGGCCGTGCAGGCTTGACCCGTTTTAGTTCAAGCGAATAGAAAATGAGCACTTGGGATCTTTAGTGACTTAGGGCCTGTTTGCTTAGTCATTATAAAGCTGTTTTCTGAGTTTTAACTGAAAAAAATGTGGAAAAGACTGTTTGGACAAGTCAAAGTCCTAAGTTGACACTTTGAAAAAAAATTTCAAAACTGTAACATTTAAATTCAAATTTGATACTGAGAATCAATTAGAAAGGAAGATTAAGATCCTTAGATTTAATCGTGGTGGAGAATATACCTCAAACAAAATGATTAACTTATGTGAAGGACATTGAATAATTCATGAGGTAACTGTTCCATATTCACCTCAGTCTAACGGAGTTGCTGAACGCAAGAACCACACTCTGTTAGATATGGTGAATGTCATGATTCTCAGCTCTGGTGCTCCTGATAACTTGTGGAGAGAAGCCCTTTTAACTGTCTGTTACATTCTTAATAGGATTCCTAGTAAGACAAAAGATAAGACTCCCTATGAGCTGCGGAAAGGTAGAGCTCCTAGGATTAATTACCTTAGAGTTTGGGGATGCCTTGCTAAAGTCGGAATTGTGTTTTTTTTTTTTCTCGTGAGCGTTGTAGCGGGACTCCTAAAAAAAATTGTTGTAGCCTATGCTATGAATCATTGTTTATGGGGTAGGAGACTTCTAAAACATATATAATCTTACATTAAAAAATCTAATTCTCTTCTAAAAGATATATTATTTTTTAAATTATTTTTAAAAATAGATTTATTTTTAAAGATAGATTATTTTTAAAGATTAAAATTAACAATAATATTAAATTAAAATTAACATTAATATTAATGTTAACATTAACATTGAAATTATATTAACATTGACATTAATGTTATTGTTAATGTTAATTTTAGTTTTAATGTTAAAAAATAATATATATTTTAAAAATAATCAATCGTTTAAAATAATGGATCTTTTAAAAATAATCCATCTTTTAAATATAATCTATCTTTAAAAAAATCTATCTTTAAAAACAAATACATCCTCAAAAAGTTATCTATTTTAAAGTCAAATCTAAAAAAAATCTATCTTTTAAGGAGAGATTTAATTTTTTTAAGGGAAATATCGCATATGTTTTTTAGAAGTCCGGTATATATATATATATATATATATATCGTATTTTTATATGAGTCATGTACACGTGGACCAATATAAATGTATTTCTATATCCCATGTGCATTAGTACACTTCATTTCTATTGGTCCACATGTGCATTATCTCATTTAGAAATATGAAACTATGATTCATATTCTTTTTCTCATATATATATATATATATATATATATATATATATATATATATATATATATATATTAATTTAATACTAAGATGATCATTCTTTCTTGCAGTGAACATTAGCTGGAGCTGTGTCTAAAAAATCCATACATGTACGTACAAAGTATGAATACGGAGAATTCAGATGATCCGAACTACTTTATTCTCAAACTGATGGTGCATGCTGACAGGAGAGAAAGAAAGCGCTGCTGTGCCTGTGCTACTCATGCAACATACAGACACATTGGTGGCTATGGCAGCTCCTCCGCGCATGCGGTTTGGTTTGGAACACAAAGCAGATGGAGGTCCTGCTTTCTGCAAATAGACAGCATGCATATGTCTCAAGCCACAGTGTCAACCATATATATGTGCAGTTAATTATAGTACGTACGTAGTGTGTATTATTTATTACACGGCTAGGAACTTGTCTACATGTTTCCGGTCGGATGTAGGTTTCACTTTTTTAACTTCTGTCAAAAAGGTTTTAAGTTGTCTAGTTGAGTAGTTGAGCTCCTCAAGACAACTCATTCAAATCATAGCTGTGACATAAAGGTTGAGAGTTTGTTCTCCTCAACCAACTCCTTCACAACATAATGTGTTGTGTTAATTTGCCAAATCCGCCATTGTGTCCTAGTACATTGGCCCTTTTGGAAATTGTTAATGGATGTGGGTTCATGATGAAATTAAAGACGGATCAGAAATTCAAGTTGGGGTGTGGGGTAGATATGGGCTAATTCAAATGGAAAAAAAAAAAAAAAAATGTGGAGTGGGCTGGAGCCCACACCAACCGATAAATAGTTCCGCCACGGGGTAAAATTAGACAAAGGATAAAACAGAGATAAAAAATATAGACAATAGCTAACATATGTTACATTGTGTAAGGATAACAAAGCTAATATCCCCTCAAACTTACAGAGAGGTCAACCGACGGGAGTTTACTAATCTAGAACGGGATATAACTATGAGTTATAACTCCCCCCACTCCCCCCCCTCCCCCCCCCCCCCCCCCCCCACACACACACACACACACACACTCCGAATCGAATTGTGCCTCTGGTAGGTGATATCCTTAAGAAGACATGATCGCCCTCTTTAAATTCCAAGGGACGACGATGAAGGTATGTCCATTGTTTCTGCCTATCTTGCGCTGCTCGCAAGTGTCCTTATATCTTTTTAACTATCTCAACGGTGTTGACCACTAACTCTGGTCCCAGAATCTGACGTTCTCCTACGTCATTCTAACACACAGGAGACCTACACTTCCTTCCATACAATGCTTCAAACGGAGCCATCTGGATGCTTGCCTGATAGCTATTGTTGTAAGAAAATTCCACAAGGTGTAGGTGGTCCTCCCATGATCCTCCAAAGTCTAATATACAAGCCCTCAACATATCTTCCAATGTCTGAATAGTACGTTCTGACTGTCCATCTGTCTGCGGGTGATAAGATGTACTAAACTTCAGACGAGTTCCAAGACTCTCTTGCATGCTTCTCCAAAATTGCGATGTAAATCGCGAATCCCTGTTTGATACAATGCTGACTGGTATGTCGTACAATCTCACGATCTGCTTCATATATAGGTCAGCCAAAATTTCTGTAGATTGGCCAACTTTAAAAGGCAAGAAATGGGCTGACTTGGTGAGTCGGTCCACCATTACCCATACTGCATCTCTTCCACTTGGACTCTTGGAAAAACCCATGACGAAGTCCATAGTGATGTGCTCCCACTTTCACTCTGGAATCGGAAGTGGTTGCAATAACCCTGTCGTTCTCTGGTGCTCCGTCTTTACTTTTTAACATACCAAACATTTAGCTACAAAGCGAGCTATCTCTCTTTTCATTCCATGCCACCAAAAGTGTTGTCGTAAATCACGATACATCTTGGTGCCTCCAGGATGAATATAATATATCGAACTATGAGCTTGTGTCATCAGCTCCTGTCGAATCTCTCCATTTGGATCATAAAGACGATTACCACATCGTAATGTCCCGTCATCATGGATGCGTAGTCCTGTCTGGTCTCCGGCCTTTGTCTTTTCCTTTAATCTTCTGAATCTGGCGTCTGTAGGCAATGCTGCCTTGATTCTCTCTACTAGTGATGATTGTATTTGTAAGTTGACTAGTGTCCCGTCTACTCCGGGTAATATTACTTTAATGCCAAGACCTTGCAAGTCCGTCAATAATTTCTTCTGTGTTGTCAAGAAGTAAGCTACCGGTTTCCGGCTTAACGCGTCTTCTACAACGTTAGCCTTGCCTGGGTGATAATGTAGCTCTATCTCGAAATCTTTCATCAACTCAAGCCATCTACGTTGCCTCATATTTAACTCCTTCTGCGTGAAGACATACTTGAGGCTTTTGTGGTATATATAAATTTCCACTCGTTCCCCATATAAGTAATGTCTCAATAGCTTCAAAGCAAATACAACGGCTGCAAGTTCCAAGTCATGAGTTGGATAATTCTTCTCATGTACTCGTAACTGTCTAGATGCATATGCAATCACCTTACCATGCTGCATCAATACGCATCCCAAGCCTTTTCCTGATGCATCACTGTAGATCACATATCCTCCTGGTCCTGATGGAATAGTCAATATTGGTGCTGAAGTCAGTCACTTTTTTAACTCTTCAAAAGCGGCTTGACACTCGTTAGTCCATATAAACTCTTGATCTTTGCAAGTCAACCGAGTCATAGGTGTTGCTATCCTTGAGAAGTTCTCCATGAACCGTCGGTAATATCCCGCAAGCCCAAGGAAACTTCTTACCTCCGCTGCTGATTTAGGAACAGGCCATGTCTTGACTGCCGAAATCTTTGTTGGATCAACCGAAATACCCTCTCCTGTAATGACATATCCAAGAAATAAAACTCTGTCCAAGAAGAACTCATATTTACTGAGCTTGGCATATAGCTGCTCTCTCCTCAAGGTCTCTAGAATAATCCGCAGGTGCTTCTCGTGCTCCTCGTGGCTCTTTGAATAGACAAGTATATCATCTATGAAGACGACCACGAACTGGTCCAAATACTGATGGAAGAATCGATTCATTAAGTCCATAAAGATAGCTGGAGCATTGGTCAATCCAAATGGCATGACCAAGAACTTGTAGTGTCCATATCTTGTCCGGAATATGGTCTTCGGAATGTCCTCCTTCCATACCTTTACTTGGTGATATCCTGATCTCAAATCTATCTTTGAGAACATCTTGGCTCCACTAAGCTGATCAAATAGGTCATCAATGCATGGCAATGAATATTTATTCTTCATTGTTACTACATTCAAGGCTCTGTAGTCAATGCACATACGCACTGACCCATCCTTCTTTGGTACAAACAACACTGGTGCTCCCCAGGGTGATGCACTTGGTCGGATGAAACATTTCTCTTCTAGTTCTTTCAACTGTGCCTTCAGTTCATCCATCTCCTTTTTTGCTAGTCTATAAACATGTGATGCTATGGGTGCTGCTCCTGTCGTCAATTCAATCGAAAACTCTACGTCTCTATCTGGGGGTAGGCCTGGTAATTCTTCTGGAAAAACGTCTTGAAATTCTGAAATAACGGGATGATAGACAACATTATCCATTACGAGCTGCATACCATCAAGGATTTTTGTGGATCCTCGTGCAAACTCAAGTTCAGGCTGGCCGGGTACCTTAAAAAGAATGCTTCCTCCAAAACAATCGAAGAAAGCGTGGTACTTGCTTAGCCAGTCCATTCCAAGCACAATATCAAAAGTTGGCATATGAAGGACTAAGAGTCGGGCGTTCATCTCTCTGCCACGTATCCTTATAGGACATGATCTACAATTTCTATTAATAGGTACAACTCCTCCTCCTGTAAGAATTCTAACACAACTAGGTAAAGGTGTAGAGGTAATATTGTGTTTTACAATAAATCTAGATGATATGAATGAGTGGGTGGCTCCCGTATCAAACAATGTCACAGCAGTAAAAGTAAAAATAATAGTGATACCTGCTATGACATCAACCTCCCGATCCATGTCATCTACTTCCATTGCAAAAGCTTGCCCATTCCTTTGTCGCTGTCCATGACTAGCTCTCAGGTACTGATCCTCCTGGGTAGGTAGTGGTGGTCCCCACTAAAATCCTCCTGCTGCTGGAGGTCGAGGTGCTCCTGGTCTAGCCATCAGTTGAGCTGACTTTGGTGCTAGAAGTGCTAATCTCTGTGCTGGCGGTGCTAAGGGTCAATGTTTGTTGCTTTGGACAATCTCTAGCCAAATGTTGTCCGGAGCCACATCGTAAACATTGTCCTAAGTGATTCCGATAATCTCTCAAAATGTGTTCAATTTTTCCACAATAATTACATTGGGGTTTCTCCGGAATCTGGTATGGTCCGGCTCTGTGTTGCTGATGTTGCTGAGCTAAAGGACGTCTAATAGGTCCTACTTGTTGTGTCCTGGTCGGTCCCTGCTGTATCCTTGCTCGTCCTTGTTGTGTCCTCAGCTGGCCTCCTTTTTTTCTGCTAATGGTTTCTTGCAATCTGGCTTCTGTTAGTAACTCGGCATAAGAGATCTGGGACTGGGAGCTTGTATAATGTTGGAGATCCTGAGTTAGCCCGCGATGAAACCTCTTAGCCTTATCCAAGTCATCTGGAATCAGGGCAGCGCCATATTTGCTAAGGTGACTAAACTCGACATCGTACTCGTCAACTGTTATGTTCCCTTGCTCCAGGTAAAGAAATTGATCATATAATGCATCTCTGACAGTGTCCGGAAAGTACTTTCTTTCAAAGCACTCCAAAAATTGCTTCCATGTCTGGTATGTACCCAGCTGGCGCTCCATGGATTCCCACTAGTGGTGTGCATTACCATCTAGAAGCGTCCTTACACCCGTCATCCACAGGTCTATAGGTAGCTGCGATGCCTCTAATAACTTCCGAGTGTGAGTGATCCAGTTGGTAGTTTCCTCTGGACTCTCAATGCCCTTGTACGGCCTCAGTCCCATCTGTATAAAGTCTTTTACTGACCAACTCTAGCTCGAGATTCTGGAGCTAGTGCTTGAGCTGGTACAGTAGTCTTTGCAGCCATCCTTTCAAGTGCTGCCAGAAATTCTTGCCTCTGTTTTGCCGCTTGCTGTCTCTGTTCCTGCATCATTATCTGAAAGAATTGGAACAGTTGTGCTTGGCCATCCTACGGTGTCGATGGGACTGGAAGGTTTCCATTAGGTGGAACGGGAAGATCAGATGGAACTAGATTGTGAATCTGTCTATCTGGTCCTTGAAGTCTAGGATTTGTTGAGGTCTCTCCTTGAGTCTGACCATTGACTCCAGGAGTTGTGTCGTCATTGGCGACAGTACATCTTTTCTGCATATCCATCCTTCTGCAGGTGATGTACAAAACGTTTAGACGAAGTACAAGAATCAAACAGGGTGCAAGTATTAAATAGGATGCAGAAGCATAAAATATGCAGGGGAATTGTCTGCGTATTTCACAGTCAAAAACCCGTAACATACATGGAGTCTCTTCTGCGTAAAACAGGGACTCAAGGTAGTAGGCGTAAAACAGAGATTCAAAAACTGTCGGCGTAAAGTATGGTTTCAGAGCTGTCTACGTAAAAGTTTACTATTCTTCTGCGTAAAGTCTGCACGTAAAAATCTACGTAAAATCTGCGAGCGTAAAATTGAGCGTAAAAGATTGCTGCGTAAAGTCTACGTAAAATTCTGTCTGCGTAAAGTCTACGTAAAATTCTGTCTGCGTAAAATTTGAAATACGTTGCAGCGTAAAGTCGTACGAGGAACTCTTTATATTTCCTCGGATGTATTTGTCAGAAAATTCAGTGAACCTGACATCTGAAAAAAGTAAGCACGACGATCGAGAGGACGGCTGTGATGATGATTTGTACAGAGACCCAGGTTGTCGTCTAGTGACCTATTTGATACAAGTTATTTTACGCTTCCAAGAGGAAGAAAAGTTGAGTCTTCTGAATATGCTATCTAAAGAGATGAGTTTTACGCTCCAAATAAAAAAAGATCAGATGCCACGTCAAAAGTTATTTCTTGCACAAGGCTCGAGGCATATCTCTGCATTTAATGCACAAGATTTGGTCATGACTGGGAAACTAAGGCTGTGCCAAAATACGCTTATCTCACCATCCTTATATTTTACGCCTAATCAAGCTACTCTACGCTGGTTAAATATTATTCATGAATCATCAAGTTTACGCAGGCTGATTACCTACGTAGCTTGTATGTCGTGATCTTACAAAGGGACACGTGTCATACGCGGATTGAA
>JAYESA010000011.1:187347878-187665378 GCA_036927795.1 Iris macrosiphon
TTCTCTCCTTTGCTCTATTAAGTTGTTGTGTGGGGAACCCCTTGGGCCACACGCGCGCGCCGCCGCCGCCGCCCGGTTCGGTTCGGTTCGGCGCGCGTAACGGGTGCGGGTACGCGCCCATATTTGCGGGCGCCGAATGCCGATCCGATTTCCTCTTCGGGTTCGGGCTGGGACCCTAAAAATCTTTTTGCTCCTCTTCATTTTTATTTAATTTTCTAAACGTTAGAAAATTAATTTCTGAACGTTACAAAATATTTCTGAACAGGTTTTGTGTCCAGGTTCGTTATTTATTCTCTTGTGTAACGTCAAGAAAAGAAAGTCTGCAGACTAGTAAAATCCCTCTATGGCTTGAAACAAGCTTCCAAACAATGGCACAATAAATTTGACAAAGTAATTTGTGAATATGGTTTCTTGTCAAATGAGTATGACAAATGTATATACTCTAAAGGTACATGTAAAAATTGTGTCATTTTATGCTTGTATGTAGATGACATCCTTATCCTAGGATCATCACTGGAATTGATAAATATTACAAAGAACTATTTATCTAGCCAGTTTGATATGAAAGACCTAGGAGAAGCCAACCTAATTTTAGCAATGCAAGTGACCAAAGGCAAAGAGGGTTATACTCTATCTTTAGCACATTCAATTGAAAAAATGCTAAAAAGATTTGAGTTATTTGATAAGAAACCTGTCCTTACTCCTTATGACAGTAGTATTGTACTGAAAAAGAATGAAGGACCACCTTTGGAACAACATAAATATTCCCAGATGATAGGCTCCCTTATGTATATAACAAACAGGACAAGACCTGATATTGCATTTGCTATTGGGAGACTAAGCAGATATACCAGTAACCCAAAGCAGTCACATTGGACTGCCTTGGATAGGGCATTTAGATATCTCAAGGGCACCCTAGATTACAAACTTCATTTTACTAGGCACCCTGATATCATAGAAGGTTATTCAGATGCAAACTGGGTAACCGACTCACATGATATAAAATCTACTACTGGATATGTATTTACTCTAGGAGGAGCTGCAATCTCCTGGAGCTCTTGTAAGCAAACTATCATAGCTAGGAGTACAATGGACTCTGAAATGATAACTTTAGATACAACTTGCACAGAAGCTGAATGGCTTAAAAATTTTATTATGCATATACATGTTTCTCTTAGTCCTGTTCCTGCAATTTCTATAAATTGTGATAATAAATCTGTTATTGAACTACTAAAGCATGATTCTGTGAATGATAAGATGAACAGGCACCTGCAGCTGCGCTTCAAGTCAATAAAAAGCCTTCTAGGCAAATATGTGGTTCTTGACTATATAAAGTCAGAAAAGAACCTTGCAGATCACTTGACGAAGGGTCTGTCTAGGACTTTGATCCTAGAATCATCGAGGGGGATGGGGTTAAGCCCATAAGTTAGTCACCAGCAGTGGCAACCCAACCGAGTCTGACTGGAGATCCCAAGAAGCCGGTTCAATGGGTAGAAACAAGCTGAACTTAGGTGACTTTATGGAACACTGACTCGAGATTAAAATCTCATTAAAATAAAGCCCAAGCGGCTGTACATGTGTACAATAACTCCCCATCCCTATGGTGACAGTGTTCCTGTGTGATATGGTTAGGATGAGTTTTAAAACTCTTAATAGGTCCAAGCTGTAATGCTGGGTTGATTCATATCACCAACCATTAAGGACTTACCTATATGAGAGGTCGTGAAGGCCGCGACTATGGGACAGGGCGATCCCAGACAACTCTCATGAATGTAGAAAGTGCGCATGGCCATTTAAAAGCGCCACCCGATAGATCAAGGACCTCTAGCGTACTATGTGTGCTATTTTTCTAAATCTGGTTCAAGAAGACTGATTCAAGGCATAGTCCATCAAGCACTTCTTCAGATTAAGGCAATAGTCACTACGTGAGATTCAAGGCTGTAGTCCATCTCATTTATGCATAGTATTTTACTGTCCAGATGCTCTCTCTCTCTCGAATTACTTCACTCTTATCTCTGTTTCGAAACTTGACCTTTTGGGGGGGATTGTTGGTTTTGGTTTTGTTTGTTTCTTGCAAAAGTTTAATTCCTCTCCCTTTCTTTAGTCCCACATCGGATGGGGCAAAGCCTTCATGTGTACATATATTAGTTTCTCTCCTTTGCTCTATTAAGTTGTTGTGTGGGGAACCCCTTGGGCCACACGCGCGCGCCGCCGCCGCCGTCCGGCCCGGCTCGGCTCGGTTCGGTTCGGTTCGGCGCGCGTAACGGGTGTGGGTACGCGCCCACATCTGCGGGCGCCGAATGCCGATCCGATTTCCTCTTCGGGTTCGGGTTGGGACCCTAAAAATCTTTTGCTCCTCTTCATTTTTATTTAATTTTCTAAACGTTAGAAAATTAATTTCTGAACGTTACAAAATATTTCTGAACAGGTTTTGTGTCCAGGTTCGTTATTTATTCTCTTGTGTAACGTCTGAATTAATAGAGAATTAATTCTGACCGTTACACAATAGTTTTATATATATCGGACAGTTTTCTTTGTAAATAATCAGAAAATATTCTTACGAAACCTCTGTCAACATTCTGTTCAGTTCTTCGTCTTCATCTCCAAGCTCTGGGCAGAGCTAAGTCCTGGTCGTTCTCTCCAAGTCGTGTGCGGCAACGAGATACCGGTAGTGCGGGGGTTTTACCACTAGGAGCTTCGGGAACGTCTGCACACAGATCCCGAATAAACTCTTAGGGCAGTGCTTCGTGCACGACTTCCCCAGAGGCCGGTAACATCTAATTTTATTTTTGTATTCTGAAATTTTACAATAATAAAAGACAGCAAAAATTCTAACAATCTAAGAGTTTATTTTTGTTAGAATAGTTTTTGTTAGAATTTTCTATACTGTTAGAATTGTTTCAATACTTTTGTTACAATTATTTCTCACTATTTGCTAATTACTGTTCAACAAACACTGCCCTTTCGGATCAAAACCTTAATCTGCCGCCTTAGACCATATTGGCTAGTTACTGTTGATTCTGTTTGCTAGTTATTAGAAGCACTATTTGCTACTTACTAGAAGCACTATTTGCTAGCTACTGTTGATTCAATTTCCTAGTTACTGTTAAAAAAGAAAAAAAAGAAAAAGAAAAAAAGAATTAGTTACTGTTGCTAGTCCTATAGTAATTTCGTTTCTATAGCAATTTGTTCTATAGCAATTAGAAAGGAATCTAGATCTCAAAAGTTAATACTTTTTCGTTTCTACAAAATTAACTGTTGATTTCAAAAGTTAATAATGTTTCGTTTCTACAAGATTAACCGTTAATTTCGTTTCTATAGCAATTTGTTCACAACTTGTTCTATAGCAAATTAAAGTTCACAATAGTTTCTGTAGCAAATAGTTACTGTATTTGTTCACAATAGTTCTGCAGCAATTCAAGTTAACAGTAGAAATTTTCTATAAATTTGTTCTATAATAATTTAAGTTAATACTGTTTTTTTCACTGAAGAAAAATAAAACTGGTTGTTAAATTGCTACTTGCTACTTGTTGTGGATTATCAATACTTGTTAACAAGTTTTGTAGTTAACAATTTATGCTGTAACCAAACAATTATTTTATTACTGTAGCAAATTTGTTACTTATAAAACTTGCAATCTAAGTAGCACTACTCATTTGGTACTTACCATTGCTCATTTGATCTGTTGATTAGCATTACTTATTAGTTGCTGGATGCTGGAGCAAATTCTTTTGCTTAATTAATGTTAATACAATTTGCTTAATTTTAATCACTTAATATTTTGAAAGCAATCTAAGACCAAAAGAAAATAGTTTAGTAAAAGAAAATTGCAAATAAAATCTTGAATCTAAAGTTTCAAAGTAGAGACAAACTCGGGCACAAGCCGAAAGGGTCCTTCTGTCAACCGGGTGTAAATAACCCTAAGCGACACGGTATTTAAGAGTCTTCGGACCACCGCTAGCTGGGAACCGGCCCCTACAGCTAACCTGAGTTGATCAACACTTAAAAACTAAAGATTTTAAGATTGATTAGCAAAGACCACCTAAACTATTATCTTGGACATAGTTATTAAATAATTTATATATTTTCAGACTGATTAGCAAAGACCACCTACAAGCTACCTCCCTCTTGGTCTGATATTTCTAAGGAACTTATCCATACACAAGGAGTTCTTACCTACAATCAAGTCCTAAAGAAAATTAGAACTGAAGAACAAATTAGATTGAGGTCTAAGCCTAAGACTGAATCTAAAGCTAAGGTAAACCTTGTAGAAGGCCAAGGAAAACCCAAGTCTATTTTTCCTTATAAATCCAAGAAGAATTTCTTCAAGAAGAAGAAAAACTTTCAGTCTAACCACCACAACCTTCATCACCAAAAGCGAACATGCTTCACAAAGGTTCTTCGAGTTCCTTTAGGTCTGTAAGCTTTCAACCCCTTATTAACCTCTCTTACCATTGTGATGATTGGTGGTTGAATTCTGGAGCTAATGTTCACGTTTCGTTTGATCGCTCCTGGTTTTCAAACTATCAGGAATCAAGTGGAGGAGGTGTAACCCTAGGAGATGGCTCAACGACACAAATTATTGGAAGAGGAAAAGTTAACCTGAAGATGACATCAGAAAAAATCCTAACTCTTCATGATGTTCTTCATGTGCCGTCAGTCAGGAAAAACCTAGTTAGTGGATCCCTTCTTGTAGCCTCAGGATACAAAATTGTAATGGAGGCTAATAAAGTAGTTTTTTCTAAGCATGACTCTTTTATAGGAAAATGCTTTGTAAAAGACGGTCTTTTCATTTTAAGTACAATGAATAAAATGTCTGATTGCTCTCTCATTGTCTCTAATATAGAATCTTCAAATGTTTGGCATGGCAGGCTAGGTCATGTGAACCTAGGTTCTATTAAAAGAATGATGACCTTAGACCTTATTCCTAAGACTCCAATAGATGACAAACACAGATGTGAGATTTGTGTTCAAGCCAAACACACTAGATTATCTTTCAAATCTGTAGAAAAAAATTCTGATCTTCTAGAACTTATCCATAGTGATGTATGTGACTCTAATAGGATTTTGACCAGAGGCGGTAGAAAATACTTTGTTACGTTTATAGATGATTATTCAAAGTATTGTTATATCTACCTTCTCAAAACCAAAGATGAAGTTCTAGATAGATTTAAGGTCTACAAATCTGAAGCTGAGAATCAATTAGAAAGGAAGATTAAGATCCTTAGATCTGATCGTGGTGGAGAATATACCTCAAACGAAATGATTAATTTCTGTGAAGAACATGGAATAATTCATGAGGTAACTGCTCCATATTCACCTCAGTCTAACGGAGTTGCTGAATGCAAGAACCGCACTCTGTTAGATATGGTGAATGCCATGCTTCTCAGCTCTGGTGCTCCTGATAACTTGTGGGGAGAAGCCCTTTTAACTGGCTGCTATATTCTTAATAGGATTCCTAGTAAGACAAAAGATAAGACTCCCTATGAGCTGTGGAAAGGTAGAGCACCTAGGATTAATTATCTTAGAGTTTGGGGATGCCTTGCTAAAGTCGGAATTCCCGAACCTAAAAAGAGAAAGATTGGTCCCAAGACTGTAGACGCTATTTTCATAGGATATGCCTTAGACAGCTATGCCAATAGATTTCTAGTGACTCACTCAGAAGTAAATGAAATATCTAACAATACCATTATAGAAGCAAGAGATGCAGTTTACTTTGAAAACATATTTCCTTTTAAGGATAGAAGTTCAATCTCTTCCTCCATACCCTCTAATAGTTCTCAAGTCCAAATACCTAGCTCTCAATCTGAACAAGACTTAGAACCAAGACGGAGTAAAAGGAATAGGATTGAGAAAAATTTAGGAGAAGGATTCTTCACATTTTTGATAGAGGGTGATCCCTCAACTTATGAAGAAGCAATGTCGTCTCCTGATACTCCCTTCTGGAAAGAAGCCATTAACAGTGAATACAACTCCATCATGGAGAATAACACTTGGTTTCTAACAGATCTACCTTTAGGGAATAAACCAATAGGTTGTAAGTGGATATTCAAGAAGAAACTCAGAGCCGATGGTACTATAGAGAAATACAAAGCTAGATTAGTTGCTAAGGGTTTTACCCAGAAGAAAGGGTTAGATTATTTTGATACCTACTCTCCTGTAGCTAGGATCACATCCATTAGAACTCTCTTGGCCTTAGCATCCATTCATGATATGCTAATCCATCAAATGGATGTAAAGACAGCATTTTTGAATGGAGATCTAGAGGAAGAACTTTATATGGACCAACCTGAAGGTTTCATTGCTAAAGGTCAAGAAAAGAAAGTCTGCAGACTAGTAAAATCCCTCTATGGCCTGAAACAAGCTCCCAAACAATGGCACAATAAATTTGACAAAGTAATTTGTGAATATGGTTTCTTGTCAAATGAGTATGACAAATGTATATACTCTAAAGGTACATGTAAAAATTGTGTCATTTTATGCTTGTATGTAGATGACATCCTTATCCTAGGATCATCACTGGAATTGATAAATATTACAAAGAACTATTTATCTAGCCAGTTTGATATGAAAGACCTAGGAGAAGCCAACCTAATTTTAGGAATGCAAGTGACCAAGGCAAAGAGGGTTATACTCTATCTTTAGCACATTCAATTGAAAAAATGCTAAAAAGATTTGAGTTATTTGATAAGAAACCTGTCCTTACTCCTTATGACAGCAGTATTGTACTGAAAAAGAATGAAGGACCACCTTTGGAACAACATAAATATTTCCAGATGATAGGCTCTCTTTACGATACAAAAGAAATCTGATACTCAGATACCAATACCAATACCAATTCCGATACCGATGCTTCGAAGTACCTCGGTTTGAACCTTCTTATATTGTGAAGTTTAAATAGTATCAGCATGCATGAAAGATGAGAATGGGATGAATATTTTAGAAAGACGTTTCATTGAAGCCAACTTGAAGCGAAGGCCAGCCTGGGGAGTTAGTTGAGACTTTTGCAATTCCTTGCGTGTATGACTGCTTTCTCACAACACATGCCTACTATAACATAGGAGACAGGGAGAGAGAAAGTGAAGAGAGGAAGAGGAATTGAGTATGGATTTGTTATTGATAATCCATATTCTTCTCGTCTCTTTGATTGTAGGGGCACCACAAGCCAATGCTTGGGGCAAGGAGGGCCACTTCATGGTCTGTAAAATAGCAGAGGTAGTTAATTAGCTAGCTACTCCATCCACTTTGTTAGTTTAATATTTCCATTGCATCATTTGCTTAATTACTCTTTATTTGAGGAGCTAGAATCATGGATTCGATTTGCATGTGTAGCAATATCTGACTGATAAAACCTTGAGCGCGGTATCGGACTTGCTGCCGTCGGCGGCAGGAGGAGACCTGGCGTCGGTTTGTTCGTGGGCAGACCAGATGCGGTTCCGATACCGGTGGGCAAGCCCCCTCCATTACATCAACACCCCAGGAGTGTGCAACTTCAACTACGCAAGTAAGTAGGATACTTATGTTGCTTTTAGTATTATTATTGAACTATATATACAAGCTTATAATTTGTCATAGAGCTAGCTTCAACAATGAATTCAATTTAGGGGACTGCCATAACTCCCAGGGAGAGAAAGATATGTGTGTCGCGGGAGCGATAAGCAACTACACTGGTCAGCTTCAGGCATCCAATGGATGTAAGAGCATCAGCATATATAGCAATTTGTGATGTATATATATATTTTTGGATTGAATAAATCTGATCATAATAAGGTTAATTTACATGATTATAGACAATTTGACCGAGAGCCTCATGTTCCTCGCCCATTTTGTTGGAGATATCCACCAACCCCTACATGTAAGCTTTGCGGATGATGAAGGTGGAAATACCATAATCGTACACTGGTACCGGAGGAAGAGCAACCTTCACCATGTTAGCAGAAACTAACTCCCTTATTAATCATATAAGTCCAATTAATTATTGACTCCGAGTTCGATCGTTACAATTCAAGGTGTGGGATGTGAGCATGATTGAGACTGCGATGAAGGACTACTACAATGATGATCTCAGTGCCATGATAGATGCCATCAAGATGAACATTACTGTAAGTTTCTCGTTGACTATATGTCCATAACTTAGTCCTCACAGTTTAATTTCTAATGCTTGAATGAATTAGCTAGGGGTGCAATCTGTTGTACTCTCAACATGATCAAAATTCTTGAGAATTAATCCTCGGAATTGGTTGATACAAATTCTCGAGAATTAATTGTACTCCTCTCGATTGTTTTTCAGTGTTCATAAATCCTATAACCAAAGATTTCCGCGGCTCCAGAATAGGTTGCGTGACTAATATCAGAATTATTTCACCATTTTAAGATGGATGAAAGAAGTGAAACTCAATCAGTCGATACTAGAAATGACCATGTGTTTGTCTTCTCAAGTCATGATGTCTCACTAGCTATGTGATTCTTTTGCAGGCCGATAAACTCAATCAGTGGGAGACATGCAGTGGAAAATTGGCTACTTGTGTGAACCAGTAAGTTTATAACCTAAAAAGTATCAAAACAAATCCATGTAGCGATCTTAAGTTCTTAATTGTACCTGCCGGACATTATTAGCAACTAAAGATGAGAAACTTTGCAGGTATGCCACAGAGAGCATCACTCTGGCCTGTGACTACGCATACAAGGATGTCAAGCAAGATTCTACTTTAGGGGGTAAGCAGACCAGTCAGAAATTTTGCTGTGGAGAAACAAATTTACCTTAAATTCTCTTCAAGATATATACCAACTTTGGATAAATTAGTTACCGAGAGGTATAAGATCCTGGCTGGCTGGGTGGCAGAAGATCAGTGGATCGAGTCACGGGAGCGTATTATTCCTTCCATTTTTTTGGTATAAGTTGGAAACAGTGGGCCCAAAAGGCATACAATGCAGCATGCACAAAGTCTCGAGAGTTACGCCGGACATCTCAAAAAAAAAAAAAAATGTCCAACTAGCTTGTCCATCTTTCCAATGATTTTTAAAACTGTCACAAAAACGCCAACCTCGGACCGTCAGGCATTATAATTTCTCCTATAACAAATTTGTTTTTGCAGTAAAAAAATAAACTTGCCCCTATGACAAATTTAAAACTGATTAGATTTCGGGTACATAAAACTGATTATGCCAAACCCGAAAAATTGATTACCCTGTTAGAAAATAAACCTAGAACAAATGGAGTTTATATACATACTCTTTTATAGATTATATCACTAAAATACCCTTGAAAAATATGGGTACATAATACTCCGTTATTGGCTAATTGGGTCTGTGACTATGGATTCTAGACATATCTTAACATTATCCCTGAAAGTATATTATTCTTTTTATCTAAAAAAGATTAAAAAAAACAAAAACAAATGAAAAAATGGATGGAGAGCAGTAAGAACACTAGGGGTGAGAGCTTTTTTTCGTGTGCTTACTTTTTACTATAAAAACTAATTTGCCTAGAAAAATTTGCGGAAAAAGATTATTTTTGTGACAAAATTGCGAGTTGGTCTAGCGTTTTCATTGCGGAAACGCCCGTCAATCTGGTATCTTTAAAAAAAAAAAAAAAAAAACTACAAATGTCAGACTGTCCGGTGAATATGACTCCTCCATCTAAATTTCGCAAAATATATATATCCTGGACAGAATTTCAGAAAAAATCGTTTCTGTACAGAAAATTTCCTGTAGATCATCTTCACTTATTAGATCTTCAACATCCCAATAACTTCCTCATTTGTGTACATTTACGATGACAACAATATGTTCTGTTCTGTAAATTGCAGATGAGTATTTCTTCTCGCGGCTGCCAGTGGTGCAGGAGAGAATAGCACAAGGTGCAGTGAGATTGGCTAAAATACTGAATGAAATCTTTGATGGGAGTTCTGTTGATACAAAGTTGAGGTTATCAAGAGCAGCAAGAGTTGGAAGAGCGATACAGATTTGACTTAACATAGCTGCAGAACGTTGTTAATTTAGTTAGATTACTGCATCATCTCTGCTTATTTCTAGAGGAATAATTTTCTTATTACTGCACTTGATGAATAATATTAGAATCATTTACTTATCTTCGTGTTGTCCGGTGGAACCTATAATTAAAACCTACTCTGTCAAACAAAGGCTTCCAGATACAGAACTTTGCCTATCTTCTCCATCTGCAGTATGAAGAGGAATTGGAAGCATTTCCCAGTTTGAATTAAGGATCTGAGTTTTTACCTCTAATATTTCAAACCCTGCTCAGCTGGACACTTTCTATAAGGATCAAACACTTCGACAGCAAATGATGCATTCTCATTAGCAACTAAAACTAAGCAGTCTAGTTACAACATGACCAAAATTCTAAATTAAATACAGTACAGCAAAAAAAAAAAAATCTTCAAAACAATGCATCCATGCTTCAGTGTCCCCGGTTGGCAGTCTTTGTCAATACTTTAGTGATGGCATGAGTTGCGATTCCAATCGGGCAGAAGAGAAGGCACAAAGAAACAGAATGCCGTGTCTCTATCTTATTCTGTAGACCGTCATGAAATACTTGCCTGGATAACAGGAAGAATAAGTGCATCAAAACCATCATCAATAAAATTCTGACGCTACAACATATTGAGAAAGAAAAACGTTTGGATCGAAAGAAACCTCGCAGCAAAAAGATCTACAGCTAGCAAATGAATCCATGCAGAAGCCACAGTCATTTCATTTGAGAACATTTTCAGTATACCTGATAGCTGCAGAAGACATCAAGACAGATGATTAAGAATACTGCAAGTGAAAGTGGGAAAATCAAGGTAACGGAAATGACTAGTCAAAATAAAAATGACAAAAAAGTAAACCTAGCTACAATCAGTTAGGACTAGGAGGCAAAAAATTATGTCAATGCTAATTCTTATACAAGCCAGCAAAACTAAATTTACTCCTAATCTACATCCAAAAACATAAAGAGGCTTCTTGTCTGGTTTGAAGAATCCAGATCTGCAGAACTTAATTCACAAGTCATTTGAGTGAAGAGAATCGAACCTCGGGTAACCAATATTTACTTGCAAACATTGCCTGCATTGTCTCAGGAGTCCAAGATAGATATAGAAGGTATCCATAAAGCATCCCAAGCATAACATATGGTATACAAGTCTCCATAGTTCTCTTAGTCTGTATTAAAGAAGATAGGCAAAATAAAAACAATATCAGTAGGAGTAAACAGTTATGAAGTGTCTTTTAATTTTCGTCAAGAGATCTATACAGCCAAGTCAATAAGAATCACTATGGACCAGAATTACCACTTCAGCCTTAGGAGCCAGAACCATCAAAGTGTAGAACGGAAGAACAGCTACTGTACCCAAAGTGAAAGCATTGCTAGCAATTTGAGAACTTGTAAGCCCTGCAGTGGGACAATTTTTCAGAACATATAACAGGATTAGAGAAGAAAAGAGATTGAATGCGGCAACACTATGAATGCATTCCTTTTGTTCCTTTATTAGTTATAAGCTTATAGAAGCCCTTCGCACATTTGATGAAAATAAGTTTTTTTTTTTTCATATTTGCTCAACAATTAGCGAGACATGAAAAAACAATTTCGTATCGATTTACTTAGACAGCTAATAAATTTACCCTGTTGTGTGAAAATTTGAAATGATGACTAATGTACTTTTAATTTCCAGAACTCAACTAATAATACCTTTCCTACAATTAAAATCATTTCGTTCAAGTAAAAAGCAAGTATCACATATCATTTTCTTCAAGTAAAAGCAACTATCAATCCCTGCATTGATTGTCATTAGATTTGTTCCAAAGTTCTATTGTGTTCTAGCCTTCTAGGTGGATCTAGGAGCACGTTGGTTGTTGTCCGATATCTGGAAAGTCTTATTGGAAACGTATTTGGAGGCTGCAGGTACCAAAGAGTTCGGTGTTTTATTCGGCTCACCTTTCATGAGAAATTGTCTATGAGTTCATGGTTGGTCAGAGACATTATGAATGATTCAACTTGCCAAATCTCTGATGGGGATGTTTAAGACATTAATCAAGTTTTCAGATCCTGTTGTGATGCCAGACAAGTGTGGGAGGGTTTTGGAGTTAGCCAGTTTCTGAGAGAGGAGTTAGATATAAAGAACTGGATGATTAGCTATGTTGCAAAAATATGGATACTGGTAAAGGCACCAACAAGGAGATGGACACACATTTTTCAGATAGGTACAATGTCTCTTAACCTATGTTGCACAAATACAGACTATTTTCCTATGTTTGCACGATGTAGATGTTTAGTAACCTACTGAGGATCTTGTACCCAATTTCAGGAATAGAGTTCAGTTGTGCATAATTTTCCCTGCACTCTTCGGCACTTGTGGATGCCACGCAACAGCAACATAGACGATTAGTTAATCCTGTACCCAATTCCAGGAATATAGCTCAGAGTTGCATAATATTTTCCTGCACTCTCTGCCACTTGTGGATGTGACATAACAGGTAGGTGCATGTTAAGAAAAAAATTTGTCGGTGGCGAAGGTTCATGCTATCAGTAATTATGTTAATTTGGTTGATGGAAGAATTTCTCTTGATCCCCCTTTGTATCTACCCAGCTAGGCCATGCACTTGTCAATCAAGCTTGTTAAGGCGGCTCTAGGAGGCAAGGCAAAAAACCCCCAAAAAGGGTACTCTAGGAGGCAAGGCCTCAAGACTAAAACGTTGGGGTGTGTGGTAAGTAAATTAAGACAAGGCATGTAGTTTATGACAGGGACTTTATGTTTTGCTGTGTCGCGTGGGGTACTAATCTTTTGTTTCTACTTGATGTAATATTTTGGACTTTGTTCATTAGTGTGATGTCTCATGTTGTTAACAACACAACTATGATAATATTAATACCTAGACATAGAAGTTGAATTATTCTAGAGTCGTTAACATCTCATTTGTCTGCAAAAATATGGCAGAAGTGAGAAGAGTTGATTTGAAGAGTGAAAGAGACTAAGTCGGAATTAGGGATCTAATTTTCTCTCTTTCCTATTTTATCATGTTGTTGGGTTTGGGCCTAAGCATTTTTATATGTTAATATGTAGGTTGAGTTTTACGGGGTTGTCATTCCTTTTCACTCTTTGGCTTAATGTGTCATAGAGATCAATGCAATTCCATATAGCAATTGTATCATCTTACTTTCCATTTAGACTCTTTATAGTCTATAGGATAACATGGAGGGTGCTTCTTGGCTGCACGAGCTTAAATTGCATATTCAAAATGTAGGTCTATACAATTGGTCCCCTAGGTTTTATGGCTTTGATCCTCTCATTATCATAGCTATATTGTCTAGGAATTTGGCATCGACGGAGATGGTTGATGTCAGGTAGACAACCTTACATAAAACTGTCAAATCCTTCAGGCTAGTTTGGGAGCGAAGTTTGCTAAAATGGAGTTGGATTTATTTTGGAGTTTGGATTTGAAAGTACACAGAAAGTATAGCACTTTATTCTCTACTACCTATTCAAAATGCATTGTCCTTACCATATATGGCCTTGATGAAACCTAGATTAATTGCATGATATTCCAAAAAGAATTATCATATGTACATCTTATAGTTGTCTCATTATCGCAATGATATAGACATTTGTATTACATACAATTCATACAAGTTACAACAGATACTGCATTATGTTTATAATAAAAATTTAGTAGAATACTTTGCTTGTTTATTATTGATGTGTAGCAACATATATATATGAGGGACTAATCCCTCTATCCACTACTCTACTCCATGTGGGACTAAAAAATTCTTTAATACTCTCAACACTCTCCCTCAAGATGGACGATAGATATCAATCATCCTCATCTTGTCACTTAGTTTAGAAATACTCAATGAATTAAGACCCTTAGTAAGACAATCTGCGACTTGCTCTTCTGAGCGAACATGATCGAGCTTTAATATCCCTTTCTCTAGCTTCTCTTTGATGAAGAACCGATCGATTTCAATGTGCTTTGTTCTGTCATACTGAACTGAATTATTAGCTATACTTAGTGCAGCTTGACTGTCACTCAGAAGGTGCAATGGTGATCCCTGGTCCAGCTTCAACTCTGTCAGCAGTGCTTTTACCCACAACAACTCCACTCTCAGAGCCATAACTCTATATTCTGTTTCAGCGGTCGATCGTGCTACCACAGACTGTTTCTTGCTTCTCCATGAGACTAGGTTACCCACCACAAAGACACAGTAACCTGAGGTAGACCTTCTATCGTCCATGCAGCTTGCCCAATCTGCATCGCAGTACCCCTCAACGCCCATGTGTCCGTTGTTCTTGAACCATAGTCATCTTCCAGGAGCCCCCTTCAGATATCTCAGAATATAAAAAAGTGCATCAATGTGGCCCTTCCTTGGATCATGCATGTAGCGACTCACTACAATCACAGCAAATGAGATATCAGAGCGAGTGTGGCATAGATAAATCAATCTGCCTACAAGTCTCTGATATCTCTCACGATCCTCATGACTCTGTCCCCAACTTATCTTTCTGATCGATTGGAGTGACCGCCGATCGACATTCCAGCATACTAGTTTCTGTGAGCAGAATTAGTACATACTTTCTCTGAGAGGGGACGATCTCATCTCTTCCTCAAGCCACCTCGATCCCGAGAAAATACCTCATCATTCCCAAATCCTTTACTTCAAATTCTTTGTTAAGTTTTGACTTCAGCTGGGTAATCTCCTCCTCCTCATCACCTGTGATCACTGTATCATCTACATATACTGCAAGTATGGTGACGTGACCTCTCGCATGTCAGAAGAAGACCGTATGATCTGCATTGGTCTGGCTCTACCCCATACCTGTGACAGCCTTCCTGATTCTTTCAAACCAGGTTCGAGGAGATTGCTTAAGTCTATACAGTGATTTCTTCAGCTTGCACACATTTTTTGTTGACTGCTTCGTGAAAAAACTCGAGGGCGTCTCCATGTATACTTCCTTTTGTAGACCTCCATGAAAAAATACATTTTTCACATCCAATTGATCAAGTTGCAACCCATGGTTTGCTGCAAGAGAAACCATGGTTCTTACAGTGCTCATCTTTACTACTGGAACAAATGTCTCATCATAGTCGATGTCATAGGACTGAGTGAATCCCTTTACAACCAATCTTGCCTTGTATCGCTCTACATTTCCTTTTGGCGTCTCATTTACTATGAAGACCCATTTACATCCAACTGCTCTTTTCTTTAGGTAATGGAACAAGTTCACATGTCTCATTTCTTTCAAG
Organism: Iris macrosiphon; assembly: GCA_036927795.1. Lineage (NCBI taxonomy): Eukaryota > Viridiplantae > Streptophyta > Magnoliopsida > Asparagales > Iridaceae > Iris > Iris macrosiphon. Next base: position 187,363,122 of record JAYESA010000011.1, read on the forward strand.
TGTCCCAAGTTCCTCCAATAATGCATATTTTCACCTCGGATCTTCCTTCGCTTCCTGCCAATACTTAGGCAAAGAGGTGGTGTCTAACGATCCAATAAATGTTCCATAAGTAGAAGATAGATTAGAATAGGATAAAGAATAGACGATGTCATGTTCATAACCATAGCAATTAAGGAATCTTCCTGTATTACTGCGAGAACATCTCCTTAAAGGAATAGTTTAAGGAGAGAAGGACAAGGAGGAGAGATCATACCATCTGAATCAGAAGGATCCGCATCCGAATCAGAGGGATCCAGTACGGGAGGTGCATCTTCAGGAGTTGGGACAAGGTTAGGCAGAGGACATGGCATAGTAGGGACAATAGACACAGTAGTGGACTGCTGCTTTCTCCTTCTGTAGACTTGGAGCTCTGTAGATTTTCCTGTAGTATGTTCCTCCTCCTGTACTGCAGCATCACTTTCTTCCTCCTCATTGCGAGCTTCCTCATCATTTTCCTCCCCCTCACTATCTCCCCCTTGTTCCCTAGGACCAACTTTCATCATTGGACATGGAACTGACCCGACGATCACGCTTAGGCCTATCTCACCCTCACTGCTAACACCTCATGTGTTAGGTGTGTCAACAAATACGAAGCCTTCACCTGAACCATTGTGGTAGTATGGTTTCATCTCTGAATGTAATGTATATGGTCACAAAGAGCCTTCGCTCCACAGGACTCCAGCAAGAGTATCTCTTTTGAGTCCCTGAGTAGCCAACAAAGACGCACTTCACTGCCCGAGGGTCCAACTTTCCCATCGCAGGCCTATTATCCTTCACAAAGCAGACACATCCAAATACCTTTGGAGGAACAATGTACTTCTTATCATCTGTAAGCAACTCAAATGGTGTCTTCCATCCTAACACCTGAGAGAGCATCATGTTGATGAGATATTCAGCCGTCAACACGGCATGCCCCCACAAGTGTTTAGGAACATTCATAGCAAACATCATTGATCGTGCCACTTCTAACAGGTGCATGTTCTTCCGCTACGCCACACCATTCTGAGCTGGTGTATAGACACATGAAGTCTGATGTTGTATTCCATAGGCAGATAAGTATTCTTCAATAGCCTTGTTGGTGTATTTTGTCCCATTGTCAGACCTCAAAGTCTTCACCTTAGCACTGTATTGTGTTGTAACCCTGCGATAAAAATCTTGAAAGCATGCGAATACATCACTCTTACACTTCATTAGATATACCCAGGTGACACGAGTGTCGGAGTCAATAAAGATGACAAACTACTTAAAACCATTAACAGTAGTTGTAGGACAAGATCCCCACACATCAAAATGTATCATATCAAAAGCAGTTAAACTTCTATTGCCAGAACTCGCATACGAGCTTCTGGTATGTTTTCCAAGTTCATAAGCATCACAAACCAAGTTTTGCTTATAAGCCTTTTGACACATAGAGGGATACATCCGACTCAGTAGACTGAATAAAAAGTGTCTCATACGTTGATGTTGGAGTAATAATTCTGCTTCTACAGTCCTTCGCGGCTCCTGTTGTTCTTCATCTACCAGTGATGTCAGTGCTGCATCCAGCCCACCTCTGTCCAAGTACCATAGTCCTTTATACTAAGTATCAGTCCCCAATCGTCTCCCCGTTCCCTTCTCCTGAAAAATTATCTTAGGAATGTCAAAGGAAACAACACAATTAAGTTGAAGAACAATGGCACTAATGAACAATAAATTAACAGGAAAAGATGGAGCAAGCAAGACATCAGTAAGAGTCATAGAAGGGGTGCATTTAACTGTCTTTACCCACAATGGGTCTAGCAGTACCATCAGCAGTCTGAATGGTTTCAGGCGTTGCCAGGTGAGTGTAATCTTGGAACTCATCATGGACACCCGTGACATGGCGGGATGCGCCAAAGTCAATTATCCAATTTAGACTTCCTGATCTGTGGGTAGATGCAAAGGCATGAGCAGATATACATGTGCTTGTATGGACATAGTAGGTGATGTTACCCCCGGAGGTGGTTGGAGTCGATGTCCCAGTGGTGTTGGCTCGACTATCGCTGGTTCCAAACTTCATGCTCCTCCACATTTTTAGTATTTTTCTCTCACTAGGGGTCATATCAGATGACTTACTCTCATTTTCTCCCTCTGCCAGGTTTATCTTGTGCCCTCCAGAATAATTACCTCTGCCTCCGCCGTAGCCTCCTCTGGCACCCTTACGCCCTTCACGGCTACGTCCGCGGCCGCTGGACTGACCTCTTAGAGGTTTCGTACAAAATCTGATGAAACGTCCAGGTTCTCCACAGTTATAGCACCCCCCCCCCCCCCCCGCCACCGGAAGGATTTGGGTTAAACACTACTAGAGCTGATTTTTCTCCCAGAGAGCTAGTGGTGCTAGACATTACTTCAGTTGTGCCTCTTCTTGTGTCATAGCAGCTATGCCTCCTCCAGTGATAGTAGTCTGGATTGTGCAAGTAGGACATTCCTCCTCTACTCGAATGCAGGGTTGAGCCCCTTCAGGATCTTCATCATCCTCTATCGCGAAACATACTCCATGAACTTTTTATAATGTTTCGCAAATGCCGGTTCCACTTGCTCATCCTCCACGCCAATGGGATCATAGTGGTCGAGATCTGACCAATACTTCTTCAGCAGAGCCGCATACTCAGAGATGGTGTGATCTTCTTGGGCCACCTTATCAAGTTCATCTTGTAGTTGAAAGACCCTCATAGGGTTGCCCGACCTTGAGTACGTCTCTCAGCGTCATCCAAATGTCACCAGCACCCTCCATCGCTTCCACGTTGCCCGACACTTGGTCGGTCAATAAGACTGTCAACCATCCAGCAACAACATTGTTGATGATTTACCACACAGCAAACTCCCGTGAGGAGTGATCTTTAGGTGCCTTGGTTTGGCCATTCACATAGCCCACCAAGCCTCTTGCCTTCAGAGTCCGCATCGCCTGACTCGACCACTTCAACTAGTTGGAAGTACCCTCTAACTTTATCTCCAGTTTCTCCAACTTTTCCATTTTTTATGGTGAAAGATCCACAACTGCGTATGCAACACGGGAGCTGGTCTCAGTCAGCCTCCTGGAGAAGATATCGTCCACCAAAGTCTTCATCTCTTGAACCGTCAACTTGTCGTAGATCGTCTCCATCGTCTTCTTCTTGTCCTCTTCCATTAGCAAGACGGTGGCAAATCTAAATCGTCTCCACCTTTGATCGCCGTCCTCTCCACGTCTATTGTTCCTCCTTCAGCGGCAGCGGTGTCCCTGAGAGCCGCTGCTCATATCCCGTGCACGGCTTCGACCCGAGGTCGCATGGCCTGCCGAGAAGGAGAGGGAAGAACCGATAATTGAAGTTGAGATCAGGAGTTCACACAAAAATTCTCTCACTGATATAACTCGATCCAACTAGCCACTATATAATTAATATTTCAATTACAACTTGCTGCTACAAAAAACGATAATTCGAAAATTAAACTTCTCGTTCTTTCTTGCAATCGCAGTTGCATACGGACAGAACCGAGTTACAACTCGCAGAAGAGAAGAAGAAGATGAAATATTGCGATGGCGGCGATGGAGAGGGGGCGGGGGTCGGCGTGGAGGAAAGGGAGGGGGGTGCTGGCCGGCTGCTGGTGGTGGTGGAAGAGGGGGGCGGCTGTGGAGGGGGTTAGGGTTACGGTTAGGGTTTGGGAAATGGGGGAGGTTTGGCTCTGATACCAAATAAAAATTTAGTAGAATACTTGGCTTGTTTATTATTGATGTGGAGCTACATATATATAGGAGAGGCTAACCCCTCTCTCTACTACTCTACTCTATGTGGGACTAATTATATTTCAGTGTCCATGTCCAAGTGTTTAAAAAGAAGGTTGTCTAGATGTAAAAGAAGGTTACAGACATTTACAGAGCAAGATGTCAGATGTCATGTACTCTAGTCGGCAAGATAATGAGACTGATTTAAGGGATATGAAATACTATGTAAAGCATAATATAAATATTTCCCCTAGAAATGATGATGTTAAGGTTTTATACTAAATAAAGATACTATTAAATATGTAGACTATTTTGCACAAAGTAAACATGCAAACTCTTTACCAACAGCATTAATGTAATTTATCCAAAGTGATAAAACAAGTGCTCAATCACATCAGCTATTATAATTTAGTTCACTATGTGTCATGTTTTTATGGATAATCTCCACAAAGAATAAAGAATGAGAAAGTTAATTATATTCCATTTTTCAGCTTCTCTTATTCATTTTGTCTTCTGAATATCACAAGTCTGCCCAGTTGTAACCTCGATTAACAGACCAGACTTGCGACAACGAAGACAATTATACCATAAAACAGAATGGTACTCTCAGTTACCAAAAGGATCAGCACTCGTAAAATGAGCTCTATAAACTTTTAGTAGATAAGAAAGGAGCAATAAAGGATGGTCGTCTGGAATTTACATGAGGCTGATAGATTAGAGCCTTTCCGATTGTCGATGGTCCTTCCAACCTCTCGTCGGAATACGACTCTTGATCCACCTGAGAAACTCCAACTAATGCCGACCTTACTTCTACTGTCTAGAAGCCTTTGGCCAAGAAGTCCAGTGTTCACACTTCGAAGAGCTAAGAGCAATCTTTGATCTGTAATTTTGGAAGAAACATGCTGCCTGGTATTCCATGACTGAGTGACCTGAAAGAAAGTACCATATTAAACCCCAAGTTCCTACACAAATAGTTACAAAGTTCTAAATATAAAATAAGCTATACCTGTCTTATGGCATGGGGGGACAAATTTATGTGCTTATATTATATGTTGTGAATAGTACACATAATGATGATTAAGATGTACCTAAATCACATATAATCGCTGCTGACATAAATGTGCTTATACCTACTACTTCATATAAAGTTATATAATTGAAATGATTTTACAGTATAAGAGCTGCACTGAGTTTAAGAACATGAAGCAAGGTTCAAAACTTTAGTCGGGGTCAACTCGAGAACTCATTCGTCCTCGTCCAACTTCTCTTTTCCCATCCCACCATCCTCCATTGAAACCAATAGAAGTTCACTGATTTGGATTGTGAAAAGTAACCCAAGGTCGGGTCGAGAGGAGAAAAATATTACTTTTTCCAGTATTATAGCCGGAAGAATGAAATGAATTCCACATTCAATCAAACCAACCATTTATTCCACATTCCAAGCCAAGCCCAAAGTCTCTAGCGTCACTGAATGCTTCCTTTCCCGAACAACGGCAGGCACTTAAGAAGTAAAGGACAACAGTAGGTCATATTTGGGTTGGTTGACTCTCTTCGACTTACCCTTTTCTCTTTCTTGCTCCATACAGATCAGGTTTTTAGGGCGCAAGCCAAGCAACGGGCAATAGATAGTGTTGCAAGAGCAGCAAGGCAAACAAGTGCATTCGGCTATCCCACCTCTGAACACCCTATGGTATAGTCATTCCCCTATCAAACTCCATCGAAGAGTGATTATAGGAAATCAATCTGAGTTGTTTAGTGAGTATTGGTCTGTGCATTTATTTAGGTGGGTGCATGCAAATGATTTCTCCTTCAGCCAAACCAAAGAATTTCACCCATTCTATGAGACCAAAGGTTTGAGATCTATTAGAGATATGGTGTCAGCGTTGTTAATCCCTTGGGCCTCTTCTTTGCTAGCGAACTCTTGTTCGTCCGCCAATAGAGAGAAGAACTTCTGCTTTGGTCGTTTTGGATTGATACCAAGATCGAGTCCTAGGCAGGACGACTTTTCACTCACAGTCACAATGAAATCCTTATTTATTAGTAAGAAAGTCTTCTGAAGGTTTTCTAACTATGGAAGCTATAACAAGTCGTTCAGTACCAACTCTTTCTTATAGTATCGTTTGGGGGGTTAAGAGTAAAAGAAAGCAAAGAAAGCTAAAGAGTAGTGGTGAAGAAGTCATGGAGGATCTGATGTAGATTGAAAAGAGGAAAAGCTAAACTAGCTAACGAAGGGCTTGGAGTTCGTCTCGCCCTTGTATACCAACCAAGCAATATGTCGACCTCAGCCCGAAAGGGGCTGCCACAGACTCTAAAGTACTCGAACGGTCAGGTCAGGTCAGGAAGACATTATATATAAAATACATAAATGTACCTTTAACCAGATTTTTCTTCTTTGGTTGAGTCATAAAAGATAGTAGATTGAGAGACTTCATCGATTAGTAAACCTACGGTGTTCGTAAGGTCGGGACCTTGGTCGTCTGTCTATGGTTTGTCGGCCGATAAGATCACTGAGATTGACCAGCCAGCTGAGTTTAGTGTGATGACTATTCCTTTCTATTGAAAAGGAGTCACATGAGAAGAATATGACTCTTTCCTAGTACCATAGCCGGGAGAATGAAACAATTAGTAGAAAGATATTTTGTTCGATGTAGGACGACGGCCCAATACTTCATCCTCTTGACCTTTTGACTGATACACGTTATGAAATATCCGGGCCGGGTCCTTGGTCCCTCTATTGAGTAATGCATTAAATCGCATCATCAAGGTCTTATCCAAATTGAGCGGAAGTGGCCGCTTCGCAATATTGTGCCAATTCCAGCTTTAAACTACCACATACTTGTTTCATAGCTCTCAACTGAGCGACAAACCCAATACGACTGACAGATAATCCAACATGAATAGCTGGTCGAATTCTCCGATAAAAGAGTTTGGTTCCAAACATATTTGGGTTATATCATAATGATAGGATATGAAATGCAAGAAGGTGCAGCAATTACATAAGTTACTAAACTATCCTCTTTCACACATCAATATTAAGTGTGCTTGATCAGGAAATCGACACACAATAACATAAAATTGAGGGTGAGAACAATGATTCCTAAAGCCACTAATCACCATAACTACTCAGTATCTTCCTTGATTAGGAAGAAGTATTCTAGGAGATCTGCTATAAACAAAGATTACAGTGACCTTCTTGACTACAGATGGAGATACTCCATGCTTGATAATCAATAAGCAATTGTAATTATATCTCAAATATACACAACAATTTTAAACGAGTTCTTGCTGAATACCATAGTCTGATGATGTGCTCTCATTCACAGGGTGAAAATGAATAAGAACGACGAACTTTTTTATAAATCACAACAACATAAGCTTATTGGCTCAGTACCACATCACTTTTCAACAAATGTGTAGAATATAAGATTCTAAAGCAATTTCCTCATCAACCAAGTGGTGGTCACACCTTCAAATAGCCTAATATGGGAAGAAGTTTAGAGATACTTTTTCTAGAGCCTCTAAAGAAGAGAGAACAAGAGTGATATAACAAAATCAGTGGTTATGATCTCTCACATATATACCAATTCTTAATGCAAACTAATGATGTTTTGAGAAATCTGAAACACCCCCATATACTCTGAGATCAAAATAAACTGCATTTTTGAGAAACAACACATATAAGACAATAAAGATGAGGGATTTCCATGAATAAAATTGAAAGGAAAGATTTTGATGAGTACCCAGAACAAATCTAGAAAAAACAGGAAATACCATCTTCTTCTTCTTTTTGACCCAAACAAGAAAAAAAAAAATCTCGGTTCTGAAAAAAAAAAACAATGAAAAAAAATAAGAAAAGGTGAGATTTTGAAGATTGCCCGTCACTAATCTAACAAAAATAAGAGAACCCATGAGAACCTTCAATCCAGACCGGAAGAATAACATATAGTAGATCATCAGAACCAATGAAAAGAAAGGAAAGGTGAGATTTTGATGATTGCCCACAACTAATCTTCCAAAAACAAGAGCACTCATCAGAACTTTCAGTTCAAAATCAACATTGGAGCCTCTAATGCAATGGAAAGAGAGGAAAGGTGGGATTTTGAGGACTGCCCACATCTAATCTATAAAACAATAGAGCCCATCAATCCAAACTAGAGAGAGAGAGAGAGAGAGAGAGAGAGATTGACCTTGGGTGAGATCTGGGCATTGAGGGAACAACAGAAGAGAGACATTTCTGAAGTGGGAGGGAGACGAGTAAGGAACTGATGAGAGGAGGAAGTCCCAGAATTCCTGCCCCTTTTTAAAATGAGTCATCCATCCATTCAGAGAGAGAGAGAGAGAGAGAGAGAGGAGAGAGAGAGTGTGGAGAGTGCACTCAATGCTCAACAGAGCACAAACTCAACTCCAACTTCTCTCTCTAGCCTATAGTCTATACTCTATTTCTACTCTTCTTCAGTCAGAACGACAGGAGTTGGAGTAGCTGCCACTGCATTCTTCCATTCAAAGACACTCCTCATTTCTTGGTCGGTTCCACTCTTGGAACTAAGGCCACAGAACATGCACTTGCCTGCCATTGGCTGTATTTTCGGTAACCTGTGAAGAGAGAAGATTTGCTGTTTCTTTTTTCTATTTCATATTTCTGTCTACTACTTATAACATATGGATCTTTTATATATATATATATATATATATATATATATATATAAAAGATGGAAACATAAATATGGGGCATAATTAATAAGATCTACTCTAAAATTATTATACGAGTCCATTTTTGTTCTACTTTGATGGAAGAACAAAATCATTTTTCAAGTGGTATTATGGTAGCTGAATTGACACGTATCAAATTTTTATTGAAAGGTGAACAAATATCATACTTTTAATAGGTGAACAAAAATTGACTATATATATGTACTTACCTTGTACATATTTTATATTATTTGAAAAAAAATAACAATCTTTTCTTTATTTTTTATATGTAATTACCTAACTTGTATGTCAAACTTAATGAACACTGTTAATTAATAAACATATGTAAGAACGTTTTTGGAAGAAGGAAAAAACGTCCACAGTGAAACCTAACTTTTCATATTATCTAGTAGTATAGATAAATGTTTACATTTTCACTCAAGAGTTGTCATGTATTATTTTTATCCAAAATAAAATTATTTTGGGAGTGATTTAATGAACATCCACATTAGTTTTAACTAGTGATTTAATACGTAACAATTTTTGAATGGAATGGTGAGGACTGTTTGGATGGCCAAAATAAAATAAAATAAAATTAAGAAAGTACATCTATAATGTTATATAATAGGGGAAAAATATACTTCATCGTGTAAAAAAAAAAAATCTTCCAAAAATGTTCTTAACTATGATTACTAATTAAAATTAGTATATAAATGTGCGTATTTTATATTATTTAGAAAAATTTAGTAATATTTTAATTTTTACTAGTTAAGAATAGTAAAGTTCCTTCTTCTTTTTGTACTTCAGACAAACAACTCTTTTATTTTATTTTTCTGCACATAATTATCTAACTATTAATGTTAAATTTAATGAACAATTTTAATTAATAAACATAGATAAGTATATTTTTGGAAAAAAATTACGGAAAAGCCTAATTTTTTTTATTATATTGTAGTATAGATTCAGGGACGGATCCAGGCATGTAGTGGAGTGGGCTCCATCACACCCCCAAATAATTTTTGTCCTTTTTTCAAAGTTTTTTAGGATTTAGCCCACCTCAACATACTCTAGTCCATCACAATTTATATTTCTGGATCCGACCATGTATAGATTAAACTTAATGAACAATCTTAATTAATAAATATAGATAAGGATATTTTTGGAACAAAAAATTTCAAAGTCATGAAGTCTCAACTTTTCTTATTATACAGTATAGACTATAGTGTTATATAATAAGTTAGGCTTCACCGTAGAATTTTTTCTTCAAAAAAACGTCCATAACTATGGTTCCTAATTAAAATTACTAGTATAAATGCACGTACGTTGCACGTATTTTAACTATTTTTTAATTTATTTTTTGTACTCAGAAAGAGCAAAAGGTACCATAAGGGTAACCTACATTTTTCTTAAAAAAATTGTATACGTAATTATCTAGCTGTACTCATTAAATTTGATGAGCAATTTTAATTAGTAAAGTTAGATAATGATATATTTGGAAGAAAAAAAATCACAGCCAAGCAAACTTTTCTTATTATATAGTAGTATAGATTCATTAAATTTAACATGGATAATTAGGTAATTACGGATAGAAAATTTTAAAGAGTATTATTGCTTGCTCTTCTCAAGTAGTAAAAAATTAAGGAATTTTTGTTTGTTCTTCTCAAGTAGTAAAAAAGGGGACTATTAAGTGCAAGTGTTCAACGCGTGTGCATATATACTATTATGTGAAATAAGGAAGAATTTTATACGTGTATTTGATTTTCATTCTAGTTCTTTTTTGGAAACTCGACTTTCAATGTTTGGATAGATAATATGTTTATTCCGAAGTGGCAAAATTTACACCTCCATCATTTGGATGCCAAAAAAGAGAATATGAGAAAGTAAAATGGTACATCTATACTTCTATACTACTATATAATAGAAAAGGTTCAGGTTTAACCGTAAAATCTTTTATTCCAAATATGTCCTTACATATCTCTACAAATTAAAAATTATTCATTAAGTTTATTGGGGTGGCTAGATAATTAAGTATCGACAAATTAAGAGGGATCATCATTTGCTCATCCTAAGTCTCATTCATAACCTCAATTAATGATGATTTCTACTTCAAAATGTATTTACATGTGTCACTCTCTCATAAATTACTATAAAGTAGATGGAAAAAATATAATTCTATTTAATATTTACATGTATAGTAGAAAAAATTATTGTATGGGTCGGCTGCAGTGCACCCGACCCCTCTCCAACTGTTAAATTGCATGGGGATGTGTGTGTGCACATGTTTCCATGGTAATCTAATGGTTGGCATGTGAAGGGTGCATTGCGTCCGACACACCCAATAATTTTTCGTAGAGTAGCTAATCAATTGCTAAAAAAACGTGTGCATGTATGCTTGTTATAATAATAACAAACACTAATTAATTATCTAACTAAACTGTTTATTAATACTAATTATTTAACTTTTTAAATTGGAATATTAACAATTAATATAATAAAATATTTTATCAACTACTAAAGTATAATAAATAGGTATTATTGACTAATTAAAGATATTTACTAAATATTAATTAACATAACTAGTATATATGCACGTATGTTGCACGTTTTTCATAGATCATTATTAGAACTAGATCATTATTAGAAAGATTAAAAGATAGTTGTCACGTCCTGTCCCAAAATACAATGGAATCGATACGCAACAAGGCCAGCTGATACGAACTAGGATAGGTTCACAATTTAATGACCCTATATGTAGTGCCCCGCTTCGCGTAGGTACTATGTACAAGTGATATCGCTTTGCTTGCTCGAGCGAAAGTCTTCTCGGAGAGTTCTCGTTCAAACCCCAAGACGATTGATCTAGGTGAGTGGGCAGAACTGCATTCTCTGATTCTTGCACGCCTTAATAATGAATCTGAGTTTTTGAATGCTTGTTTCATAAGAAGAATGATAGAACCTGACTATGTATGCTAATAAGAGAACTCATATAGCTTGTCATTGAAACGAATATGCTTGTCTATCTAAGAGAACTTGTATGCTTGTCTAAAGAGATGGAGCCATTGACATGCTAGTTAAAGATAGAAAAGTTGCATGCTTAGTTATACGGACACCGCTATCGAACGAACCGTTGCCATGCTAATAAGAAAGAGTAAAAGATTGCTTGCACTTATCTTGGTATCGTATGCTAAACTGGAATACTTGCTGGAATACTTGAATGCTTGTCTAAAAAGAGATAGAATTTGCATGCTAGATTTATAGAACTGTTCTTGCTTGTTACTTGTTAAAAGAGTTAGCTTTGCTTGAACATGTTTCATTGATCGCCTGTAAAGAGATAGGACTGCATGAATAGCTTGAACTTGTGCATCTAGACTAATAGTCCGCCCTGAGACTTTAAGTCCTTACTTACGGAAGGGTGTGGCTATTAGGCAAGAGTATTGAGAGCTCCGGCTCTATAGCTTGATAGATATGCTTGCTTGCTTGTTTGGGATCATGTGCATCATATGGTATTTATCTGATAAAAGTGCATTCATGCATTGGTCTGACAACTTGTGCACAAGGTTTATCTCTCGAGCGGTTCCTAGGGCACTGGGGATCGTTCGGCCCGGGAAGAGATCTAGATATCCTGAGGCTTGAAGTCCTTACTTACGGAGGGGGTGGGGGGTAGACTGTCATTAGTGAGATGGGCTTGTATGTCCCACTTGCTAATCCTATGAGTGGACCATCATGTAGTTAGGGCGCGTACTAGGCTAGCCTTCTTGCATACCTAACGGTTTGATGCAGAGACGAACAAAAAAATATAGAACCTTATACATATATGTTTATGCAAATTGTTGCTAACTTGTATGTCTGCTCCAGGGATAACCGTTCGGCAAGGGGTAAGAAACATAAAGAGTTTATATATATAGTCTGCTTGTTTATGAACATGTGCATCTTAGAGTTTATCTGATAGTGCTTCATGCATTCGCATCGGTTGGACAATGGCTATTAGTGAAGAGCTGAACCTTGGTCATGGTTGCTACTTGTTAGTAAAAAGCAACCATGTGTCACAGCTGCTAATAGCATCAGATAAAAGAGTCATTAGTTAGTTGGTTTACCGCTACTGATCTTGAGTTTCTCAGGGACCGAAATCATATAGCTAGTTCTTCTTGTGTGCTTGAAAGTATGATAGTCCACTAAATGCACTTGTCTTGATTTGAGATAAACAGTCCATTAGAGATCGAATATGGCGCACAATACATGTTGTGCACTGCACGATAGAACATTGTGTCACTACCCCATTTCCAGGGCAGGATATTTTTTTATATTTTAATTTGGTAAATTGTGTATTGATCATAAATATTTGTATTAATATTTAATTAGTTGGTTGTATTTATTTTTATTAGTTATTTTAGGGTTTTGGCTAGTCTGGACCCATGTCAGACCCTAGTGGACCATTGTCAGACCCAACAAACACCCTTGTCAGACCTATTTATTGGTTTAGAATAGTTATTTATATTTTAATTAGTTAGTTATAGTGATTAGGGATTAATTAGAGTGCATTTGGAACCCCAAACCCAAACCCCAATTAGGATGACTTGATTTAGGGGCATTTTAGTCATTGTGTTAAACCACAAACCCTAACCCTAACCTATTTTCTACATGGCCGGTTTCCCCCTCCCCTCCCTTTTCTTTTAATTTCTTCTTCTTCATTTTCTTCTTCCCACTTTATTCTCCATTCTCTTCTTCTTTCCTTCTTCCAATTTCTTCTCTCCAAGTAAGTTTCTTCACCCTCTTTCTCTTCCTTCATCCATTTCTCTCTTAAATACAAACCCTAACCCTTTGTTTTTTCCTAACCTAGGTGTGTAGAGCTTAGAATTTGTGTAAAAGCTTGGTTTGGAGGCTTGGAGGCTTGGTGTGGGTGATTTCTAGATTTTTGGAGACTTTGGCCTTGGGATTCCAACTCCCAAGAGGTAAACCATAACTTTCCTCTTAGTAATTACTCTAATATAGTGTAATTAGTAGTTTAGAACATTTTTAGACCTTAGGGCTACCCATGGGAGAAAGTTGGAGCCTGTTTGGATGTGTTTGGAGACTTTGGCATTAGGTTTTGTGTCAATTTTGGGTGAAATCCGATATTGGCCCAATTTTGAGTGTTGCCCTAGGTTAGACGGACCTAGATAGACGTGTTTTGGTGTCTTGAGGGTAAGTACGTGTCCCCGTTCGGACACGTGAGGTCGTATCGCGGAGATTTGGGCGTTTCAGGTGATTTGGGGGTTTTTCTGTCGTCGTGGGTTCCACATGCATGTGAAATTTTATCACGGACCTATAATCGGAGAGTTAGTATTTTTTTTAGGTTTTAGACATCGATTAGAACTCGTGGATAAATTTTGGGTCGATTCCGAGTAGGTTTGGTGTGCGTTTCACGAGGTATCGCGAGCCGCACTCCACGTATTTGTCGAAATGACCAAATGGCCATTTCGACTTGGTTTTTAGGTTTTGGACTTGTGCACGGGTTGGTTTAGCCTCGAGGAGTGTGTATTAGAGTTTACGAGTATATATTTATATATATATATATATATATATATATATATATATATATATATATGTGTGTGTGTGTGTGTGTGTGTGTGTGTTTTTATGTGTGTTTGTGAGTGTGGATATATATATATATATATATATATATATGTGTGTGTGTGTGTATGTATGTATGTAAGTGTGTATATATATATGTATGTGTGTGTGTGCATAGATATGTGTTTATGTGTGTGTGCTGGTGTGTGTCGAGAGATAGTGAGATAGAGAGCTAGAGCGAGAGAGATGAGATGAGAGTGTGAGATAGGGAGAGTGAAATGGAATGAGTGAGAGAGATAGAAAGGGATAGCAGCAGCAGCAACAGAATGTAGCTGCAAGCAGCAGCAGAATGGGGGAAGAAGAGCAGCGCAACAGCAGCAGAGGGAAGTGGCAGCAGCTGCAGTAGCTGCAGGCAGCAGCGGCAGCAAGGGCTAGCAGCAGCAGCGGCGTGGCATTTTGCAGTAGCAGCAGCAGCAGCAGCAGCAGTGAGTGAGGGAGAGAGCTATATATATATATATATATATATATATATATATATATATATATATATATATATATATATATATATACTAGTATACATATATCTACATATCTATATATATATATATCACACATACATATATATACTAGTATACATATATACTAGTATACATATATCTACATATCTATATATATATATATCACACATACATATATACACATATCTATTACCCATCTCATATATATATATATATATATATATATATATATATATATATATATATATATATATATATATATATATATATATATATATATAGCTAGCTAAGTTAGTTGGTGAGATGAGAGACCAAGGTAAGGTATCTCAATACCTTGAGATACCAAGGTATGGAGGTAAGTTGGGTATCGGAGATGAGGTATATATATATATATATATATATATATATATATATATATATATATATATATATATATATATATATATATATATATATATATATATATAGTTAGATATATGTTATACATATAGTAGTATATGGTACTATATATATAGATAGTTAGTTAGTTAGCTAGTGTTAGTGAGAGGGATAGACGAGGTATCTCAATACCTTGAGATACTCAAGGTATTGGGCATCGGGACGAGGTATTGGATTTTTGCCTAGGAATGAGGTTAGAGATGCTTTTATATATTTAGTTATATATATATATATATATATATATATATATATACGTGCTAGTATATATGTTAGTGGGTATAGGCGGGGTATATCGCGTAGGTTGAGATATCGGATACCGAGGGTATCCCGGTATCTCAAGGAGGCGAGTTTGAGGGTTTACTAGCTTAATGAGCTAGTTTTGACCTAGAATTTTAGGGGCACCCTAGTTTGACCTAGAGTTGACCGTAGTTGACCCGGTTGACCGTCAAAGTCAACTTTTGACCTAGTTTTGACCCAGAGTTGACTTTTTGGATCATGGGTTGACTTTTTAACCTACTTTTCACCGGTTTGACCCATTTGACCTAGAACAATCCTAGAAGCTTGTTTTTAGTTATTTTATATCTGTTTAACTCTTTAGAACCTCATTTAACCTTACTTTTTGCAATAGGTCCTTGTGACGCCAGTTCGGATCGTCAGTTGCTCAGAACGTCAGGCGAGTACATTCTCTGATAGTTTTTATTATCTGATGATTATTATGATTCAGCTTCTAGTATAGTATTATCTGATTTTTCTGGCACGATAAGGACTAGTATTTCTGGATTCATTCACTTGCGATACGTATATTTCATGTTTCTGGCCTCTATTCTGGAATCACCTACTGGCATCACATCATGACTCACTACAAGCATCACTCATTTTTCTGGCTGAACTCATACTTGATTTACGTGTCGGGTCTTGGATCCACTTGTACTAGTCGGGACAGGAAAATACTTGAGTAGACATGTAAACATTCCCAACTGGAATCACTGGAATCACCCCCTCTGGTCTAATCTGGAATGATAGCAGTCGCACACCCAATGTGCGGTGAGCCATACTTACCCCTAACCATTTACATGTCGAAACAGGTATTTCAGAGACACGAGTTCATTCTTTCTAGTCGGGACTCACTTGCATTTCATGACTGGTCTCACTTATACTTTCTGGACTTGACTCATTACATTTACTCTTGCTGGACTCACTTCACGTCATTGTGCACACACTTGATCTTAGTTTAGATTTCTTGTATCCTGCAGTCATTACTATCTTGCTTCTAATTTTCATGCATCTTTACCATTATGCACCAATTGATATATATATATATATATATTTCCTTATTCATACTTCATTTTCTTCACATTGTGCTACTTGCTACAACTGTTTTATAGTTTTTATCATTTAACTGGAACTGCTGTTAGAGGTGTACTTGCTCCAATCCTGACTGGATATATTTTTCAGAGGATCTGGAAGATTGGTGTCCGACGTTTTATGGACCTCAGCCTGTCGATGGTGCAGACAGGGACCCCCTAGTTCATGACTAATTTTCGGGTTGGTAGTCGGGATCACTAGGACCTCAGTTGTTGTATTTATTAGCTTTTGGTACCGGATTTGTCCCCGGCTTTTGGTTTGAGACTTGTATTATATTTGATTCTGGATATTGTTGTATTATGATTATTATTGTTGTTGTTTCTTAGTAGTAGTTATTGGTTAGACTTTGTAGTTAGACTTCTGTGTTATCTTATCATGCTTAGATTCGTGATTGAGTACTTGTGTTATCTTTATCATATTGCTCATTCGTTTGGAGTTGAGATCTTGACAGGTACTTATATTGTTGTGTGAGATTGTTAGCTAGATAGTAGACCTAGACGGTGTTCTACCGTCGATGCTGCGGCGTAGGCTGGACGTACCCACGACTCATGTCCAATTTTTTGGGTGTGGGTCATGACACATTGTCTCTATAGTTGCTTGTATGTATCGAATATGCAAAACTGGTTTCAAAGCTATGTTTTCAAAAAGATGTAAACTGACTATAATCCTGAGCTGTATAAAATGAACATAGGTAAAAGTAGCAAGATCACTAGTAATGTAATATTTTGCCACATGCTTACTAAGTGTGGGTTTCAGGGGGTGTCGCTTCTGTTCAGTTGATTTTATACTCACAAGTACTTTCTCCAAAGTGCTGAACCACCAACAGTTTGCTTGTTCTCAAGTGCTGGATCGTCTGAGGAAGCGATAACCGTACCTCATCCCAAGGAACCAGAAATTTGGAGTCGATGCCTTGAGCCATATCGAGATTGCTTTGAGCTACTTTTGTATAGAGGGACATAATGTATGGAATAGTGTCATTGTAATCGAGAGAAAGAGAGTGCTTGAATGATTTGTAACATCGGCCAAGCGCCACTTGTAACACTTTTGAATATCAATAAAGAGCATGTTTTCGTATGCCATTGTGTTCTTTACTTTTCTGCAATATATGTGCCGCTGCTCCTGTCTTGAATAGCTTACTTGCCCTTATTCAAAGATTTGGCCTTGTGCAAGCGCAGCTTAGGCTTACACGGTATCACGCCCATACGAGGACGATTGGTTCCATAGGGACCAAGCGAGGACGAACGGCCCCCTGCGGGACCAGGGCATAACATAATGGTATTATGGCGACTCGATTATTTGTCCATTTCGTTGCCTCCGACTCTGAGATGTGCCCGGCAATATGCTACAATAAACGTTCCATACAATAAGTCTGTAAATATTCTCAAAGTTGTCGGCAAAAGTTTTCTAGATTTATTTTGTTGCTTGAGATATAATTTATGATTTCTGGTGGCTAGAGTTTTATTGAGTTCTGGATTGCTAGAGTTTTGATTGAGGATGGTGAGGGATGAGGACTATCGCTGCTCTGGATATCGAAAGTTTCTCCTTGATTTTCGAGGACGAAACTCTTTATTGGTGGATAAGTATGTAGTACCCTGCTTCGCGAAGGCACTATGTACAAGTGATATCGCTTTTCTTGCTCGAGCGAAAGTCTTCTCAGAGAGTTCTCGTTCGAACCCCAAGACGATTTATCTAGGCAGAACTGCATTCTCTGATTCTTACACGCCTTAATAATTAATCTAAGTTTTTGAATGCTTGTTTCATACGAAGAATGATAGAATCTGACTATGTATGCTAATAAGAGAACTCGTATAGCTTGTCATTGAAACGAATATGCTTGCCTATCTAAGAGAACTTGTATGCTTGTCTAAAGAGATGGAACCATTGACATGCTAGTTAAAGATAGAAAAGTTGCATACTTAGTTATACGGACACCGCTATCGAACGAACCGTTGCCATGCTAATAAGAAAGAGTAAAAGATTGCTTGCACTTATCTTGGTATCGTATGCTAAACTGGAATACTTGAATGCTTGTCTAAAAAGAGATAGAATTTGCATGCTAGATTTATAGAACTGTTCTTGCTTGTTACTTGTTAAAAGAGTTAGCTTTGCTTGAACATGTTTCATTGATCGCCTGTAAAGAGATAGGACTGCATGAATAGCTTGAACTTATGCATCTAGACTAATAGTCTGTCCTGAGGCTTGAAGTCCTTACTTACGGGAGGGTGTGGCTATTAGGCAAGAGTATTGAGAGCTCTGGCTCTATAGCTTGATAGATATGCTTGCTTGCTTGTTCTGGATCATGTGCATCATATGGTATTTATCTGATAGAAGTGCATTCATGCATTGGTCTGACAACTTGTGCACAAGGTTTATCTCTCGAGCGGTTCCTGGGACACTGGGGATCGTTCGGCCCGAGAAGAGATCTAGATATCCTGAGGCTTGAAGTCCTTACTTACGGGGGGGGGGGGGGGGGGGTAGACTGTCATTAGTGAGATGGGCTTGTACGTCCCACTTGCTAATCCCGTAAGGGGACCATCATGTAGTTAGGGCGCATGCTAGGCTAGCCTTCTTGCATACCTAACTGTTTGATGTAGAGACGGACAGAAAAATAGAGAATCTCTCACATATATGTTTATGAAAATTGTTGCTAACTTGTATGTCTGCTCCAGGGATAACCGTTCGGCAAGGGGTAAGAAACATAAAGAGTTTATATATATATAGACTGCTTGTTCATGAACATGTGCATCTTAAAGTTTATCTGATAGTGCTTCATGCATTCGCATCGGTTGGATAATGGCTATTAGTGAAGAGCTGAACCTTGGTCACGGCTGCTACTTGTTAGTGAAAAGCAACCATGTGTCACAGCTGCTAATAGCATCAGATAAAAGAGTCATTAGTTAGCTGGTTTACCACTATTGATCCTGAGTTTCTCGGAGACCGAAATTATATAGCTAGTTCTTCTTGTGTGCTTGAAAGTATGATAGTCCACTAAATGCACTTGCCTTGATTTGAGATTAACAGTCCATTAGAGATCGAATATGGCGCACAATACATATTGTGCACTGCACGATAGAACACTGTCTCTATAGCTTGCTTATATGTATCGAATATGCAAAACTGGTTTCAAAGCTATGTGTTTCGAAAAGATGTAAATTGACTATAATCCTGAGCTGCATGAAATGAACATAGGTAAAAGTAACAAGATCACTAGTAATGCAATATTTTGCCACATGCTTACTTAGTGTGGGTTTCAGGGGGTGTTGCTTCTATTCAATTGATTTTATACTCACCAGTACTTTTTCCAAAGTGTTGACCCACAAACAGTTTGTTTGTTCTCAGGTGCTGGATCGTTCGAGGAAGCGATAGCCGTGCCTCATCCCAAGGAACCAAAAATCTGGAGTCGATGCCTTGAGCCGTATCGAGATTGCTTTGAGCTGCTTTTGTATAAAGGGACATAATGTATGGAACGGTGTCATTGTAATCGAGAGAAAGAGAGTGCTTGAGCGATTTATAACCTCGGCCAAGCGTCGCTTGTAACACTTTTGAATATCAATAAAGAGCCTATTTTCGTATGCCATTGTGTTCTTTACTTTTCTGTAATATATGTGTCATTACTCCTGTCTTGAATAGCTTACTTGCCCTTGTTCAAAGCTTTGGCCTTGTGCAAGCGCAGCTTAGGCTTGCACGGCATCACGCCCATGCGAGGATGATCGGTTCCGTAAGGACCAAGCGAGGACGAACGGCCCCCTGCGGGACCGGGGTGTGACACTATCTAAGTTGTATAACGCTGAAGAATGGACTAAGTCCACATCTAAACTAAACATGCAGCATGTAACATCTAATCTCATCCACAGAACATAAGTAAGAAAGACTGAAAATAAATACTGAAATAAAGATATGGTGTCACGAACCGCACCCGGAATTTCGGGCACGAGTGCGTGGGTACGTCCAGCCTACGCCGCAGAGTCGGCGGTAGTACGTTGTCTAGGTCATATCCACATTTAACTAGTCTAGCTCATTCACAAATAACATAGGCAAGATAATGATGAGAAACAGATACTTAAGATTGCAATTGAAATAAATGCGACAACAGATTCAAATGTTTAGTACAGAAATTCAGAATGAAATCGGGGACAAACCCGTTTACTAAGATGAAAGGAAAACAATTAACTAATGCTAACTACTCTGCAGGAGTAGTCTCCTGGGTGGGAACCGGCTCTGCAACTGTATCACCTGCTGGCTCATAGGGTCCATAATAGGTAGGGGCAAGATTCTCATCATCGCCTAAACAACGGATCCAGTCAGGAAAGGAGCAAAGTACAATGCACAACAAGATTTAAACTAAATATTTGTGACAGGTAGTAAATAATTGACTAAGCATCATGTTGAGAATATGCGTAAGTAAGTAGTGAAATTAACTGAGAGATAATGCTATAAAACAAGACTAGAAGTAAAATATGATTAATTGCTATAAACCAGAAAAACAGGAATAAAATGTGACAGGAAATGTAACCGTAACAAGAACTACAACAAGACAGGAACTATGTGCGTGAACTTGTGTATTTAGAATACATAGTTGGCATGTAGGGGTTTATAAGGCTAATAAGGCCGTCATAGACGACTAGTACACAATGACTACGGGAATAATCAAGTATAAGGCTGATGGTACCATCGCGTACCAACAGCTGGCACACAATGACTACAGGGGAAAAGGTAAACTACATGCCTCCTAGTATTCTCCCGCCCGACACGAAAAGCAAGACATGAAATACATTATTCAAGACATGAAATCCAGTGTTCTAACTCTATATATAATCATCAATGGTACTAATAAAGCAGGGAATTTATTTATCACAATATAAAGGTTAAACTTGAAGTGCATGTACTTGCCTGATGTTTGGATCCAATTACCGTTTTGTGTCTCGGGGAAGTTTTCCAGAGATGAGTCCAAAAGCTGAAATAGACATTACCATCATGCTCAGAAGGTGTCAAATAGCTAAAAATGCCTGTCCTTGGGTCCGATTTGGAGACAAGGGCAAAAACGGCAGTTTCGGGTCAAAACGGGGTCCGCCGGTGGGCCCGCTTTGCACCGAAAAACGTGTCCGGGTCAACGGTCTCCAAATTCACCAAACTTAGTGTCAACAGGTCAGGAACGCTGATACGAACCCAACGGAACTCCCAGAATTGGATTCCGATGTGCCAATCACAAAATCGCCCGTCGAGCAGGGCCTGTGGGGCCCACGACACGCGATTTCGTCAACGTTCTCAGAATCGAACCAAACTTGACCCACAGGACCAGCGTATCGCTACGAGTCCGATGGCGCAAGTTTCGTCTCGATCCGACGAGTGTACAAGAAGTTAGGGCAAATTGCAGAAAAGTCGGATACGGGGCGATGTCCGCGGATACGTGTTGATTCCGGTGTGCACGCACACCCGAATCAGCTTCCGCAAAATCTCACACGTCAGTATCGACGCTGCGCACGTATCTGTGAAGACCGCGCGTGACCAAGTCGTCCCGTTTGGCGGGGCGTACTCAGTTCTGGGGTAAAACAGGGTCTGATTTTTCCTGTTTTTGGATCGCGGTGTGCGATCACCACAGGACGCGATGCCCCGAACAGTTTGTCCGGACACCGAGAGGGTCATACATGCTTCACAACGTAATTTACGGAATCGAAAACGGAGCTACGAAATGAAAGTTACGAGTACCTGAAGGGGACCCGAAAACCGGGGTCTGGATCGTGTCCGACACGTGTCCGACACGTGTTGGATTCGGGGATCTAGGGTTAGGGTTTGGCCCTGCGGCTGAGCTCCGGCGAGACGGCGGCTGGGGGTGGCCGGCCGGGGGCAGCGCGGCGCGGCGCTGACGGCGCGGGGAGGCGCTGCGGCGAGGCGGCGGCGTGGCTGGGCTGCTGCGGCTTGCTGCGGCTGCAGCTGCGGTCGGTGGCCGCCGGAGACGAAGGGGGAGGGGAGGAGGAGAGCCGGCGGCGTCGTGGCGGCGTGGTCCGGGTGGGAGACGGCAAATCTGGCCCGGCGGGGAGAGGTGGTTCGAGGCGGTGGAGGGGGAGATTGGAGGGCTTTTATAGGGTTGCGGGCGGTTGAGGGGAGGCCGAGGGAGGCGGTGGAGTGGTCGACGTGGCGGGGTGCCCGAAGGGGAGGCCGGAGGATGCGGCGGCGGCCCGGGCGGAGCGGCGCCGGACTCGGGCTCAGGGTCGTGGGGGGAGAGAGAGGGGCCCGGGTCGGGTTTGCGGGTCGGGCGGCGGTCAGACCCGACCCGACCCGGTGGGGAGCGGGCTGGGTTTGGGTTCGGGCTGGGCCCGGTGGGCCGGGCCCAGTGGGCTGGGTATTATAATAATAATAATAATAATAATAATAATAATAATAATAATAATAAAAAATAATTAATTAATTAATAATTAAATAAATAAATAGTTTTTAGGTGTTTTAAAATAGGTCCGGGGTCCAATAAATTTCAGAAAAATTGCCCTAAGTCCAGTTTTTCATTTTACACCCAAAATTATTATTTTTATAATATTTTAATGTTATTTATTAACAAATAAAAATTATTTAATAATTCAAAACCCTGATTTTAATTACAGAAAATTCCCAGAAAATTCCAGAAAATTGTGAAAAATTCCAATTTTAATATTTTAAAAAAATTAGGGGCTTACAATCTACCCAACTTATAAAAATTTCGTCCTCGAAATTTAAATTATGGCGGGGTTCTTTCTGTCCAATCTTACTTGATTACCGTCCAACGGTTTTCTCTCAGGTGAACATTGCGGTCGCTACCCAACTTATAATTTTACCCATATATCCTCTAAGGCTGTACAACTAGTAAAACTAGGTCCAACTTAATAAATCATGGTATTGAATTTTTAAGTCTGCAACACAGAACACATCACCTAGGGTATTGCCTTAGTCGTAAAGGGTTATCATCTAACACTATAAATCAAACTTATACCAAACACAGGATTCTGTCCTTCCGAAGTAAGGGAAGACGAGGATCAATAATAAAGAGTTTAAGGGCGAGGTGGTAGAACAGAGGTATAGGGATCAAGACGTTTAAAGAATTCTAATGGGGATTGTCAGGCGGTTATGGATTGAGTTTCCATTCTGGTAATCATTTTATTCGCATGCTCGTAGTAGTACAGTTTATGTAACTGATACGATATGCTCGGACGTATTTAGGGGCAAGTATACTAGTCACTATATCTCTCAATCCACGTAAAGTAGTCGTGCGAAGTGCGAATCAAAATGCACTAAGGTTGATCAGACCGTAGTACACTGATTCTGAGTAGACACTTGTATTAGTGGGGTTGATCAGGCCTCAATAATACATGTGTCATGAACAAGCCCGATAAAGGGTAAGCTTGCAAAACTAAGCTATAAAATAGCAGCATATGTCAAGTTCAGCAAAATTTAAGTGCGCTAGATGATGATGAAAGGAGGTACAAATTATTGAAGTTCACAAAATAACACAAAATAAGCACAATAGCAAAAGCCTCTAAAACAGTTATCAAATTTAAAAGCATACCAGGTATTTAGCAAGTTCAAAATTACTAGGTTGGGGCTGAGGTCACGAACCAATAGGCAAGAGCTAAACAATACTAGAAACGGCAGCAAAAAAAATCACTTACGCGCATTAGCTGCTCCCAGAGTCTGCGCGTTCTCCACGGTCATCACGTAAGCTTGTCCGCGTCCTGGAGCAGCGGCACAGTCCCTCACTTGATGTTCTGTTGATCCACAATATAGACAGGCACCCAGTCTCTTCCTACAAACTTGCCAGGTGTGACCTTGTTTTTTACAAAAGCCACAAGTGGGAACTCGTTGGTTCTGTCCTTGAGCTTGGTGTTGGGGTGCTGGAGCTCGAGGGAGAGGACGCTGTGTTTGCTGCGGGGACCTCTGCTGTTGTTGTTGTTGAAAAGGGCGTTTGTTGGGTCCCATATTTTCGGTATCTCTCTCTCGCTTTAGTTTATGCCCCATGTCTCTCTCAACGCCTTGTGCCACGTTCAAGATTTCCTCATAGGTGCGAGCTCGGCTGGTGGTGACAGCAAGGCGAATATCCGGAGACAGTCCCTTCTTGAATCTACGGGCTCTGTCCTCCGGGGTACGAACCATGTACTCCGCAAAGTGGCTTAACCTGCTAAATTCAGCAGTATACTCATCAACAGATAGGTTACCTTGTTCCAATCTCTCGAATTGGCTTTCGAGAGCTTCCCGAGCCACTTCGGGGTAGAATTTCTCCTTGAATAGCCTCTTGAAGTCCTCCCAGGTGAGGTCAGGAGCAGATAGTTGGGGTTCATCTCTGAACCAGGTTCGAGCTATGTCGAACAGTTGCAGGCTTGCGGACTCCACTTTGAGATCATCAGGAACCCGAGCAGTCTTCAGGAGTCTCTCGATATTCTCTATCCATTCATCGGCATAGAGAATGCCCTCAGTTCCGTAGAATTCCAGGGGTCTAAGATTTTTGAAATCTTTGGCACTCCCTGGCCTCTTGAGTGGCGACTCCTGGGACTTAAGAGCTTCTGAGAGGCTGGTCCGTAGAAGTGCAGTCTGTTCCTTCTGGGATTCCACTAGTCCCTGGAACACTCCGAGTAGCTGTGCCCCATCTAGAGTAACTGCCGGAACAGATGGAGGCGGCGGGAGTGCAAGAGTTTCGGGCACATTCTGCTCAGCTGGTTCTGATGTGCCTCCTACTGTGTTCCTTGTCTGGACCATTCTGAAAGATGAAGGGATAGGGAGTTCAGAATAGATTACTTGGAAATCAAGGGCGATAGAAAAAAAATTGATCAGGAATGATATCAAGAATTGAAATAATGAACCTATACTGTGAATGAGCTTTCCTTAGAATCCTCAATCTTATTCCATACCCTGTCCTAGGGTATTACCCTATTTTAGGATAGGACCTGCATGGGCCACCATAAAAATGTGTCACGACCCGCACCCGGAATTTTGGGCACGAGTACGTGGGTACGTCCAACCTACGCCACAGAGTCGGCGGTAGTACGCTGTCTAGGTCATATCCACATTTAACTAGTCTAGCTCATTCACAAATAACATAGGCAAGATAATGATGAGAAACAGATACTTAAGATTGCAATTGAAATAAATGCGACAACAGATTCAAATGTTTAGTACAGAAATTCAGAATGAAATCGGGGACAAACCCATTTACTAAGATGAAAGGAAAACAATTAACTAATGCTAACTACTCTGCAGGAGTAGTCTCCTGGGTGGGAACCGGCTCTGCAACTGTATCACCTGCTGGCTCATAGGGTCCATAATAGGTAGGGGCAAGATTCTCATCATCGCCTAAACAACGGATCCAGTCAGGAAAGGAGCAAAGTACAATGCACAACAAGATTTAAACTAAATATTTGTGACAGGTAGAAAATAATTGACTAAGCATCATGTTGAGAATATGCGTAAGTAAGTAGTGAAATTAACTGAGAGATAATGCTATAAAACAAGACTAGAAGTAAAATATGATTAATTGCTATAAACCAGAAAAACAGGAATAAAATGTGACAGGAAATGTAACCGTAACAAGAACTGCAACAAGACAGAAACTATGTGCGTGAACTTGTGTATTTAGAATACATAGTTGGCATGTAGGGGTTTATAAGGCTAATAAGGCCGTCATAGACGACTAGTACACAATGACTACGGGAATAATCAAGTATAAGGCTGATGGTACCATCGCGTACCAACAGCTGGCACACAATGACTACAGGGGGAAAGGTAAACTACATGCCTCCTAGTATTCTCCCGCCCGACACGAAAAGCAAGACATGAAATACATTATTCAAGACATGAAATCCAGTGTTCTAACTCTACATATAATCATCAATGGTACTAATAAAGCAGAGAATTTATTTATCACAATATAAAGGTTAAACTTGAAGTGCATGTACTTGCCTGATGTTTGGATCCAATTACCGTTTTATGTCTCGGGAAAGTTTTCCAGAGATGAGCCCAAAAGCTGAAATAGATATTACCATCATGCTCAGAAGGTGTCAAATAGCTAGAAACGCCTGTCCTTGGGTCCGATTTGGAGACAAGGGCAAAAACGGCAGTTTTGGGTCAAAACGGGGTCCGCCGGTGGGCCCGCTTTGCACCGAAAAACGTGTCCGGTTCAACGGTCTCCAAATTCACCAAACTTAGTATCAACAGGTCAGGAACGCTGATACGAACCCAACGGAACTCCCAGAATTGGATTCCGATGTGCCGATCACAAAATCGCCCGTCGAGCGGGGCCTGTGGGGCCCACGACACGCGATTTCGTCAACGTTCTCAGAATCGAACCAAACTTGACCCACAGGACCAGCGTATCGCTACGAGTCCGATGGCGCAATTTTCGTCTCGATCCGACGAGTATACAAGAAGTTAGGGCGAATTGCAGAAAAGTCGGATACGGGGCGATGTCCGCGGATACGTGTTGATTCCGGTGTGCACGCACACCCGAATCAGCTTTCGCGAAATCTCACACGTCCGTATCGACGCTCCGCATGTATCTGTGAAGACCGCGCGCGACCAAGTCGTCCCGTTTGGCGGGGCGTACTCAGTTCCGGGGTGAAACAGGGTCTGGTTTTTCCTGTTTTTGGATCGCGGTGTGCGATCACCACAGGACGCGATGCCCCGAAAAGTTTGTCCGAACACCGAGAGGGTCATACAGGCTTCACAACGCAATTTGCGGAATCGAAAACGGAGCTACGAAATGAAAGTTACGAGTACCTGAAGGGGACCCGAAAACCGGGGTCTGGATCGTGTCCGACACGTGTCCGACACGTGTCGGATTCGGGGATCTATGTCACGACCCGCACCCGAAAGTTCGGGCACGAGTGCGTGGGCACGTCCAGCCTACGCCGCAGAGTCGGCGGTAGTACGCTGTCTAGGTCAATCCATAACTACTAACTAGCTCATTCACAACAATATAGGCAAGATAATAATGAGAAATGAAACTTAAGATTGCAACTGAAATAAATGTGACAACAAATTCAAATGTTTAGTACAGGAATTCCAAAATGAAATCGGGGACAAACCCGATTAAATAAGATAAGAACAGAATAAAAGATAGCTACTACTAGCTACTCTGCAGCAGGGGTCTCCTGAGTGGGTACTGGCTCCTCATAGGTATCATCTGTACCCTCATAAGGACCATAATAGGTAGGGGCAAGATCCTCATCATCGCCTAAATCAACAGATCCAGTCAGGAAAGGAGCAAAGTACACAGTGCACAACAATGTTAAACTAAATATTTATGACAATTAAACATTGAATATCATGTTAAGAAAATTGCATAAAGGAATGTTAATATCTCAGAGTCAAAACTATAAACAGGAATATGAGAAAACAGAAGTAAACGAGCAGGAAAAGAAACTACACAGTCAGCAAGAATATAACATGACCAGAAGTTATCTGTATGAAACTTGTGTTTGTTTTTAGAATACTTAGTTGGCATGTAGGGGTTTATAAGGCTAATCCGGCCGTCATGAACGGCTATTAGTCATGAATAATCGAGATCCGGCTGATGGACAGTCGTGTACCAACAGCTATTATTCACGGCAAGGGAAAAGGTAAACTACATGCCTTTCAGTATTCTCCCACCCGACATAAAAAACAAGACATGAATTCCAATACTCAAGACATGAAAATCTAGCATTTCTAACGCTAAGGGTAATCATCAAGGTTACTAGTAAAGCAGGAAATTAATTATCACAATATATAGATTTAACTTGAAGTGCAGGTACTTGCCTGTTGTTTGGATCTGGTTAATTTAGTTCTTGGGAAAAAGTCCAGAGATGAGTCCAAAAGCTGAAATAGACATTACCATCGTGCTCAGAAGATATCAAATAGCTAGAAACGCCTGTCCTTGGGTCCAATTTGGAGACAAGGGCAAAAACGGCAGTTTCGGGTCAAAACGGGGTCCGCCGGTGGGCCCGCTTTGCACCGAAAAACGCGTTCGGGTCAAAGGTCTCCAAATTCACCAAACTTAGTGTCAACAGGTCAGGAACGCTAATACGAACCCAACGGAACTTCCAGATTTGGATTCCGATGAGCCGAACACAAAATTGCCCGTCGAACGGGGCCTGTGGGGCCCACGACACGCGATTTCGTCAACGTTCTCAGAATCGAACCAAACTTGACCCACAGGACCAGCGTATTACTACGAGTCCGATGGCGTAAGTTTCGTCTCGATCCGACGTGTGTGCACGAAGTTAGGGTGAATTGCAGAAAAGCCGGATACGGGGCGATGTCCGCGGATACGCGTTGATTCCGGTGTACACGCACACCCGAATCAGCTTCCGCGAAATCTCACACGTCCGTATCGACGGTGCGTACGTATCTGCGAAGACCGCATACTACCAAGTCGTCCCGTTTGGCGGGGCGTACTCAGTT
Source organism: Iris macrosiphon (assembly GCA_036927795.1). Taxonomy (NCBI): domain Eukaryota; kingdom Viridiplantae; phylum Streptophyta; class Magnoliopsida; order Asparagales; family Iridaceae; genus Iris; species Iris macrosiphon. Next base: position 187,391,835 of record JAYESA010000011.1, read on the forward strand.
CCGGGGGTGAAACAGGGTCTGATTTTTCCTGTTTTTGGATCGCGGTGTGCGATCACCAAAGGACGCGATGTCCCGAACAGTTTGTCCGGACACCGAGAGGGTCATACAGGCTTCACAACGCAATTTGCGGAATTGGAAACGGAGCTACGAGGCGAAAGTTACGCGTACCTGAAGGGGACCCGAAAATCAGGGTCGAGACGTGTCCGTGTCGTGTCCGACACGGAATCCAAGATTAGGGCTAGGGTTAGGGTTTTCGTCGGGGCGTGGACGGCGGAGGGCGGCTTCTGGGCGGCCGGCGAGGGCGGGGGACTGGTCGCCGGAGCGAGGCGGAGCTTCTGGCGGTCGGCGGCGCGCAGGGAGGTCCGGCAGCGGCGGCTGCGGCTGCTGCTGCTGGTTTCTGCGGTTTGCGGGAGGAGACGGGGGGCGGCGCCGAGGGGGAGGAGCGGAGGAGGGGAGGAGGTGCGCCGAGGGAGGAGGCGGCGCTGGCGGTGGCTGGCGGTGGCGAGCAGCGGCGGAGCGGTGCGAGGGTTAGGGCGAGGGTGGTGTGAGGAGGGCGGCCGGGGGTCGGGGTATTTATAGGGGAACGGGCGGTTGCAGGGGGGCCGGCCAAGGCGGATCGGGGGCGACGTGGGCGCGGGGAGCGCGGCGGGCGGGGCGCGGGACGCGCAGCGCTGCGCGCGGCGGCCGGCGTGGGACGCGGGACGTGAGGGGGACTGTGCACGCGGGCGGGTCAGGCTGCGGCGGGTCGGGTTCGGCTGAACCCGACCCGACCCGAAAGGGGCTGGGCTGGGCTGGTTAGCGGGCTGGGCCGCGGCCCAATGGGCCAGAAAATAATAAAAATAAAATAAATAATAAATAATAAAATAGATAATTATTTAATTAAATAATTAAATAGTTTTCAGGCATTTAAAAATATGTCTGAGGCCCAGAAAAATCCAGAAAAATTACCCTAAGTCCAATTTTTCATTTTACACCCAAAAATATTATTTTCATGACATTTTAATATTATTTATTGCTAATTAAAAATCATTTATTAATTGAAAAGCTTGATTTTAATTACAGAAAATTCCCAGAAAATTCCAGAAATTTGAGAAAAATCCAAGATTTAATAATTTAAAAATTTTGGGGGTTTACAACCTACCCAACTTACAAAAATTTCGTCCTCGAAATTTAAGAATAACAAGGCACGAAAAGAAAGGCCGAGAAATAAAAATACACCTCAGGGTTCAAAAAGATAGGGATATCGCTCTCTAATCTCGTCTTCTCGCTCCCAGGTGGATTCGCCGGGAGAATGGTGCTTCCAAGCTACGCGAACCAGGGAGATAACCTGGTTCCGTAGGACTTTCTCCGAGCGATCCAGTATCTCCACGGGTTGCTCCTGGTAAGTCAGACTTGGGCCTACTTCGAGCTCTGAGTGATCCAAAATGTGGCTGGGGTCTGACACATACTTCCTCAGCTGCGACACGTGGAAGACGTTATGGACTCCTTCCAGAGAGGGTGGCAATGCCAGACGGTATGCCACTTCTCCGATTTTCTCCTGAATGCCAAAGGTCCAATGAATCTTGGGCTGAGTTTTTCACTCCTTCCGAACCTAATGGTGCCACGTGTCGGGAAAATCTTTAAGAACACCAGCTCTCCAACCTTTAATAAAGTCATAATCAAGCCTTAGTTCCATAAGCAAAATATTTAATTTGACTTGAATTTCATAAATTTAATTACCTCAAATTCCAAGGGCCTTCGGTGGCTATTTGCCCAATGTCGTTGCCTGTCTTGAGCCACTCGAAGTCTGTCCCTTATTTGCTTTACCTTCTCAGCTGAATCGATCACCATCTCTGGTCCCAGCAGGGCTCTTTCTCCAACGTCGTCCCATGATAGCGGGGTACGACATCTTCGTCCATACAGAGCTTCAAATGGAGTCATCTCGATGCTGGCTTGATAACTGTTATTATAAGAGAACTCCACCAGATGTAGGTAGTCTTCCCAGGATCCTCCAAAATTCAGAACACATGTACGGAGCATATCTTCAAGGGTCTGGATTGTACGTTCCGATTGCCCATCGGTTTGGGGATGATAAGCTGTGCTGAATTTGAGTTGAGTCCCCAAACTGGCTTGTAAGCTCTTCCAGAAGTGAGAGGTGAATCTTGAATCTCTGTCGGAGACAATACTTACTGGAACTCCATGCAGCCTAACAATATGTCTGATATATAAATCTGCCAGTTTCTCTGTAGATAGCCCTACTTTGAAAGGTAGAAAATGTGCAGACTTGGTCAGTCGATCTACTATCACCCAGATTGCATCCTTACCACTAGGTGTCCTTGGAAGTCCGGAAACAAAATCCATTGTGATATGTTCCCACTTCCACTCCGGAATGGGTAGGGGTTGAAGCAGTCCTCCAGGTCTTTGTCTTTCTGCCTTGACTTGCTGGCACACTAAACAACGAGATACGAACCTGGCTACTTCTCTTTTCATGCCATGCCACCAAACATGCGTCCTCAGGTCCTTGTACATCTTGTTGGCTCCTGGATGTATAGAGTATTGCGATCTGTGCGCCTCTTGCATGATTTCTTCTTTTATGTCTCCTTGAGGTACACATAATCTATCGCCATGCCTCAGTGATCCATCTTCATGAATTCTGAATTCTTCTACTAGTCCAGCTTGCACTTGACCTCGAAGGCTTCGCAGGCCTTCGTCCTGAAACTGAGTCTCCTTGATCTTGTCCATTAAAGTAGACTGAATCTGCAAGTTCATCATTTGGCCTTCTTTTCCCGGGATAATTACTTCAATACATAAACTTTCCAAGTCCTCCAGCAGGTGTCTGTCCATAGTCAAGTACATCGCCATAGGATACCTGCTTAGAGCATCAGCAACTACATTTGCCTTCCCAGGGTGATATTGAAGAGTGATATCAAAGTCTTTCATTAGTTCCAGCCACCTTCTTTGCCTCATGTTTAGCTCTTTCTGAGTGAAGATATATTTTAGACTTTTATGGTCTGTAAATATTTCCACCCTTTCTCCATAAAGATAATGCTTCCAAAGTTTAAGAGCAAAAATGACAGCTGCCAATTCTAAATCATGAGTTGGATAATTCTTTTCATGGGGTCGAAGCTGTCTAGAGGCATAGGCTATTACCTTCTTGTTCTGCTCCAGTACACAACCTAGACCTTTTCCAGAAGCATCACTATAAATAGCGAAACCTCCGGTTCCGGAAGGTAAGGTCAGAATAGGGGCAGAAGTCAGTCTTTTCTTCAATTCCTCAAAGGCACGCTGACATTCATCAGTCCAGGTGAACTCTTCATCATTTCTTGTTAATTTTGTCATGGGTTCCGCAATTCTAGCAAAGTCCTTCACAAACTTCCGATAGTAGCCAGCTAGTCCCAGGAAACTTCTAATCTCAGCTACAGAGTCTGGAGTGGGCCAGGATTCTACTGCAGCTATCTTCTTAGGATCTACTGCTATTCTATCTCCAGTCACAACATGTCCCAAGAATTCTACTTTTTCTAGGAAGAAGGCACATTTAGACAATTTTCCATAAAGTTTTTCCCTCCTCAAAGTCTCCAAGGCTAACCTCAAATGTTCTTCATGTTCTTCGGGGGTCTTGGAGTAGATCAAAATATCATCAATGAAGACCACTACAAATTTGTCTAGGTATGGCTGGAAAACTCTGTTCATTAGGTTCATAAAAACTGCTGGAGCATTCGTCAACCCGAACGGCATTACTAAGAATTCGTAGTGTCCGTTCCTGGTATTGAAAGCAGTTTTAGGGATGTCTTCCTTTCTCACCCTTACTTGGTGGTAACCCGACCTTAAATCAATCTTGGAAAAGACCCGAGCTCCACTCAACTGATCAAATAAGTCATCTATCCTGGGCAGGGGATACTTATTCTTAATTGTTAAGGCATTCAAGGCCCTATAGTCAATACACATTCGGGATGTTCCGTCCTTCTTGGGCACAAATAATACTGGAGCTCCCCAGGGTGAGACACTAGACCTAATGAAGCATTTGTCTTCTAGTTCTTTGATTTGCTCATTTAGTTCTATTATCTCCTTCTTGTTGATTCTGTAGGGATTTTGGGACACTGGTGCTGCTCCTGGCACTAAGTCAATGGAGAATTCAACTTCTCGGTCTGGGGGTAAGCCTGGGAGATCCTCAGGGAAGACATCAAGGTATTCAGAGATGATAGGTGGCAATTCTTCTGTTACTAGGGCTCCACAAATTATGTTATTACCCATTTCTCTAGAACCTCTAGCAAATTCAAATTCTGGCTTGCCAGGGGGTCTGAAGATTACACTGCCTCTGTGACAGTCTATTGTGGCATGATGTTGACTTAACCAATCCATACCCAGTATAATGTCAAAACTGGGCACTGGCATTACAAGTAGTCTAGCATACAGTTCTCTTCCACATAGTGAAATAGGACAATTGTTACAGGCATCACTAACCGGGATGATTCCTCCACCGGTAATGATCTTATAACAATTCCTAAGGGGTTTAGTGGTTAAGCTATGCTTCATAAGGAAATCTACTGACATGAATGAATGAGAAGCTCCAGAGTCAAATAAAGTAATAGCTGGTATTGAATTTATAAGCACAGAACCTGTGATCACGTCTGCTGTGGCTTCTGCTTCTTCCAGAGTCATTGCATAAGCACGGCCTTGCTGCGGTGCACCCCTCTGTTGCTGCTGTTGGTGCTGAACAAAGCGTTGTTGTTGAGTTGGAAGCGGGGGTCCCCTCTGTTGTGCTGCTGGAGGCCTGGCCTGGACTGGAGCCTTTGGTGCAGCGGGGCGTCCTTGAGCAGCAGGACAGTCCCTCAATTGATGTGCTGGGGAGCCACAATAGAGACAGGCACCTAGCCTCTTTCTACAGTCTTGCCAAGTGTGGCCTGGTTTTTGGCAATAGTTGCAAGGGGGAGCTCGCTGGTTCTGTCCCTGAGCCTGGTGTTGGGGTGCTGGAGCTCGAGGGAGAGGACGCTGAGTTTGCTGCGGGCCCCTCTGTTGTTATTGTTGTTGCTGTTGTTGAAAAGGGCGTTTGTTGGGTCCCGCATTTCCGGTATCTCTTTCTCGCTTCAGTTTGTGCCCCATATCTCTCTCTACGCCTTGTGCCACGCTCAGGATTTCTTCATAGGTACGAGCTCGGCTGGTGGTGACAGCAAGGCGAATATCCGGAGACAGCCCCTTCTTGAATCTACGGGCTCTGTCCTCCGGGGTACGAACCATGTACTCCGCAAAGTGGCTTAACCTGCTAAATTCAGCAGTATATTCATCAACAGACAGGTTACCTTGTTCTAGTCTCTCGAATTGGCTTTCGAGAGCTTCCCCAGCCACTTCGGGGTAGAATTTCTCCTTGAATAGCCTTTTAAAATCTTCCCAGGTGATGTCGGGAGCAGATAGTTGAGGTTCATCTCTGAACCAGGTTCGAGCAATGTCAAACAGTTGCAGGCTTGCGGACTCCACTTTGAGGTCATCAGGGACCCGGGCAGTCTTCAGGAGTCTCTCGACATTCTCTATCCATTCATCGGCATAGAGAATGCCCTCAGTTCCGTAAAATTCCAGGGGTCTCAGATTCTTGAAGTCTTTAGCACTCCCTGGCCTCTTGAGTGACGACTCCTGGGGCTTAAGAGCTTCTGAGAGGCTGGTCCGCAGAAGTGTCGTCTGTTCTTTCTGGGATTCCACCAATCCTTGGAACACTCCTAGCAGCTGTGCCCCATCTAGGGTAACTGCCGGAACAGATGGAGGCGGAGGGAGGGCAAGAGTCTCGGGCACATTCTGCTCAGCTGGTTCTGATGTGCCTCCTACTGTATTCCTGGTCTGGACCATTATGAAAGATTAAGGGATAGGAAGATAAGAATAGAATACTTGGAAATCAAAGGCGATAGGAAAAAAAAATTGAGCAGCAATGATATCAAGAATTGAAATAAGGACGCTATACTGTGAATGAGCTTTTCCTAGAATCCTCAATTTTATTCCATACCCTGTCCTAGGGTATTACCCTATTTTAGGATAGGACCTGCATGGGCCACCATAAAAACGTGTCACGACCCGCACCCGGAAGTTCGGGCACGAGTGCGTGGGCACGTCCAGCCTACGCCGCAGAGTCGGCGGTAGTACGCTGTCTAGGTCAATCCATAACTACTAACTAGCTCATTCACAACAATATAGGCAAGATAATAATGAGAAATGAAACTTAAGATTGCAACTGAAATAAATGTGACAACAAATTCAAATGTTTAGTACAGGAATTCCAAAATGAAATCGGGGACAAACCCGATTAAATAAGATAAGAACAGAATAAAAGATAGCTACTACTAGCTACTCTGCAGCAGGGGTCTCCTGAGTGGGTTCTGGCTCCTCATAGGTATCATCTGTACCCTCATAAGGACCATAATAGGTAGGGGCAAGATCCTCATCATCGCCTAAATCAACAGATCCAGTCAGGAAAGGAGCAAAGTACACAGTGCACAACAATGTTAAACTAAATATTTATGACAATTAAACATTGAATATCATGTTAAGGAAATTGCATAAAGGAATGTTAATATCTCAGAGTCAAAACTATAAACAGGAATATGAGAAAACAGAAGTAAACGAGCAGGAAAAGAAACTACACAGTCAGCAAGAATATAACATGACCAGAAGTTATCTGTATGAAACTTGTGTTTGTTTTTAGAATACTTAGTTGGCATGTAGGGGTTTATAAGGCTAATCCGGCCGTCATGAACGGCTATTAGTCACGAATAATCGAGATCCGGCTGATGGACAGTCGTGTACCAACAGCTATTATTCACGGCAAGGGGAAGGGTAAACTACATGCCTTTCAGTATTCTCCCACCCGACATGAAAAACAAGACATGAATTCCAATACTCAAGACATGAAAATCTAGCATTTCTAACGCTAAGGATAATCATCAAGGTTACTAGTAAAGCAGGAAATTAATTATCACAATATATAGATTTAACTTGAAGTGCAGGTACTTGCCTGTTGTTTGGATCTGGTTAATTTAGTTCTTGGGAAAAAGTCCAGAGATGAGTCCAAAAGCTGAAATAGATATTACCATCGTGCTCAGAAGATATCAAATAGCTAGAAATGCCTGTCCTTGGGTCCAATTTGGAGACAAAGGCAAAAACGGCAGTTTCGGGTCAAAACGGGGTCCGCCGGTGGGCCCGCTTTGCACCAAAAAACGCGTCCGGGTCAAAGGTCTCCAAATTCACCAAACTTAGTGTCAACAGGTCAGGAACGCTGATACGAACCCAACGAAACTTCCAGATTTGGATTCCGATGAGCCGAACACAAAATCGCCCGTCGAGCGGGGCCTGTGGGGCCCACGACACGCGATTTCGTCAACGTTCTCAGAATCGAACCAAACTTGACCCACAGGACCAGCGTATTGCTACGAGTCCGATGGCGCAAGTTTCGTCTCGATCCGACGTGTGTGCACGAAGTTAGGGTGAATTGCAGAAAAGCCGGATACGGGACGATGTCCGCGGATACGCGTTGATTCCGGTGTGCACGCACACCCGAATCAGCTTCCGCGAAATCTTACACGTCCGTATCGACGGTGCGTACGTATCTGCGAAGACCGCACACTACCAAGTCGTCCCGTTTGGCGGGGCGTACTCAGTTCCGGGGGTGAAACAGGGTCTGGTTTTTCCTGTTTTTGGATCGCGGTGTGCGATCACCACAGGACGCGATGTCCCGAACAGTTTGTCCGGACACCGAGAGGGTCATACAGGCTTCACAACGCAATTTGCGGAATTGAAAACGGAGCTACGAGGCGAAAGTTACGCGTACCTGAAGGGGACCCGAAAATCAGGGTCGAGACGTGTCCGTGTCGTGTCCGACACGGAATCCAAGATTAGGGCTAGGGTTAGGGTTTTCGTCGGGGCGTGGCCGTGGACGGCGGAGGGCGGCTGCTGGGCGGCCGGCGAGGGCGGGGGACTGGTCGCCGGAGCGAGGCGGAGCTTCTGGCGGTCGGCGGCGCGCAGGGAGGTCCGGCAGCGGCGGCTGCGGCTGCTGCTGCTGGTTTATGCGGTTTGCGGGAGGAGACGGCGGGCGGCGCCGAGGGGGAGGAGCGGAGGAGGGGAGGAGGTGCGCCGAGGGAGGAGGCGGCGCTGGCGGTGGCTGGCGGTGGCGAGCAGCGGCGGAGCGGTACGAGGGTTAGGGCGAGGGTGGTGTGAGGAGGGCGGCCGGGGGTCGGGGTATTTATAGGGGAACGGGCGGTTGCAGGAGGGCCGGCCAAGGCGGATCGGGGGCGACGTGGGCGCGGGGAGCGCGGCGGGCGGGGCGCGGGACGCGCGGCGCTGCGCGCGGCGGCCGGCGTGGGACTCGGGACGTGGGGGGGACTGTGCACGCGGGCGGGTCGGGCTGCGGCGGGTCGGGTTCGGCTGAACCCGACCCGACCCGAAAGGGGCTGGGCTGGGCTGGTTAGCGGGCTGGGCCGCGGCCCAATGGGCCAGAAAATAATAAAAATAAAATAAATAATAAATAATAAAATAGATAATTATTTAATTAAATAATTAAATAGTTTTCAGGCATTTAAAAATATGTCTGAGGCCCAGAAAAATCCAGAAAAATTACCCTAAGTCCAATTTTTCATTTTACACCCAAAAATATTATTTTCATGACATTTTAATATTATTTATTGCTAATTAAAAATCATTTATTAATTGAAAAGCTTGATTTTAATTACAGAAAATTCCCAGAAAATTCCAGAAAATTGAGAAAAATCCAAGATTTAATAATTTAAAAATTTTGGGGGTTTACAATCTAGGGTTAGGGTTTGGCCCTGCGGCTGAGCTCCGGCGAGACGACGGCTGGGGGTGGCCGGCCGGGGGCAGCGCGGCGCGGCGCTGACGGCGCGGGGAGGCGCTGCGGCGAGGCGGCGACGTGGCTGGGCTGCTGCGGCTTGCTGCGGCTGCAGCTGCGGTCGGTGGCCTTCGGAGACGAAGGGGGAGGGGAGGAGGAGAGCCGGCGGTGTCGTGGCGGCGTGGTCCGGGTGGGAGACGGCAGATCTGGCCCGGCGGGGAGAGGTGGTTCGAGGCGGTGGAGGGGGAGATTGGAGGGCTTTTATAGGGTTGCGGGCGGTTGAGGGGAGGCCGAGGGAGGCGGTGGAGTGGTCGACGTGGCGGGGTGCGCGGAGGGGAGGCCGGAGGATGCGGCGGCGGCCCGGGCTGAGCGGCGCCGGACTCGGGCTCAGGGTCGTGGGGGGAGAGAGAGGGGCCCGGGTCGGGTTTGCGGGTCGGGCGGCGGTCAGACCCGACCCGACCCGGTGGGGAGCGGGCTGGGTTTGGGTTCGGGCTGGGCCCGGTGGGCCGGGCCCAGTGGGCTGGGTATTATAATAATAATAATAATAATAATAATAATAATAATTAATTAATTAATTAATAATTAAATAAATAAATAGTTTTTAGGTGTTTTAAAATAGGTCCGGGGTCCAATAAATTCCAGAAAAATTGCCCTAAGTCCAGTTTTTCATTTTACACCCAAAATTATTATTTTCATAATATTTTAATGTTATTTATTAACAAATAAAAATCATTTAATAATTCAAAACCCTGATTTTAATTACAGAAAATTCCCAGAAAATTCCAGAAAATTGTGAAAAATTCCAATTTTAATATTTTAAAAAAATCAGGGGCTTACATATGGAGTCTGAATATCATAATACAGTACCAAGATAAGTCTGGTGGGAACAAACCAACTGAATACAACACTGAATAAAAGTACATATGATAGATAAGATAACTAAACTGGAACGTCGCTAACTAGATAAGATGCTCAAGTCTGAGGCGTTAGGCCTACCAAGACTCAGGGGAACTCTGACTATAGCACCTCCAGCTCCTCCTCGGTAGCGTACCTCGTCTCCTGTCCGGGCCCGTACATGGTCGGGTAGTACACCTCATCCAGATTTGGAAGGGAACCAGGTCCTCAAAGGGACGTAACAAGATACAAAAATATATTCCGAATATAAATACTGAATAAAGTAAAGAGGGTGTGCAATCCATCTAAGTGTATGCAATATGAGGACAACCTTGGTACGTATGGGTAGGTATAGGCATAACGTCCAACGCTCCGAAGAGCATGGTATCTGCGTAAATATATACATTTGTATCGCTCCGAAGAATATGGTATCTGTATAAATGAGGTTATCAGTTCTGTAGCTCCTCTGGACACTACGGATACCAATGTGTGTATCCCATACGCCTACCAGTTGTCCTCTACGTCCAATGCAAATGTATAAGTCGAATACACGACGTATACACTTCGAACTATCATGCCAGGTCACTAGTGAAATAGAAATATCATGACTACACACTATACAGTGATGCATGTCGCACGTGCCGATGGCTAGTCGGGTACGCCAACTCGCATCCCAACATGAATTGATACTGTGACATGAGCAATATGTGATAAATCTTGGGAGATATCAAAATACCTCCACAACATTAGATGAGTCTGCTAGAGTCTAAGTCTTCTACGCTACTCATCAACGTCTTCGTCGACTGCACCGGAGTCATTCTCGGACGCGCACAGTTATATATAATATTTAAAGCAACAACTCATTCAAAAATATAATAACTGGAATTAAACAGTAAATAAGGTAAGGTATACTTACCTGAGTCTCAAAGATGTAAGTGAAGAGAACCTGCTCCGCTCCAGGATCCTCGCTCGTGAGATCCAACGAGCCTATATATAATAATATTAAATTAGTCATTACTAAAGAATGCTAACACGCGCGATAATACAACTAGCACAACGCCATTCTAGGTCATGGGAATTGCTAAGTTGCATTCCCAACACAAGTTTAGTAATAATACCCTTCTAGGTCTCCATGCACATATATGTAAATTTGTCCTAACATTTGTACACATCAAGTCAAAGTTGCTAATTAATTACTAACAAGTGTTTACAACTCAAGAATCATGCAACACTAAACATATACCCTAATTACTAGTTTAGGGTCTCTCATTTATATATATAAATCATCATGCCATCCTCTAATATATAAATATCATCACCAACCCTAATTCCCATACACTTGCACTCACAATACTCAAGTTCACACAAAATATATCAAGTTTAGGGTTATCCTATCATGCCATGCTAACATGTTAAACTTGCAATTCCTCATTCCACACAAGTGCACCTCATATATATGTATAAACATGATTTAAATCTCCCATGGTGATAATCACTCTCTCTAACATGGTATAAACACTCTCTAACATATCACTAAATATTATATCAAATAGGATTAAAAAGCTAGACAACTACCACAACTATTAGCATAACACTAACACTAACTCATGCACATATATTCTACAAATATATATATTCTGAAATTATTAGTTAAATGGAGTTATTTAGCAAGGTTAAGCAAATGTTTACATAGGTTAGAACAATGTCATTTGGTTGGAAGCATGGCAAGTGATCAATATATATATATATATATATATATATATATATATATATATATATATATATATATATATATATATATATATATATATATATCACCTATTCAACACTAATTAGATGATGAAGAGCAAGGAGTTAAATGAACATATTTTTTTATATATATAGAAGGAGAACAAGAGGGAGAAGAAGATCATATATATATATAAGAAGAATGGGTGAAGGAGAAAGAGATGAAAACTTACCACAAGAAGATGCAAGGGAGAAGAGGCTCGGGTAGGGGGAGCTCGGCCTGGGGTGGCCGGAGGTGGTGCAGTGGTAGAGGTGGTAGTGGTGCTCATGACGGTGGTGGTAGGAGAGCTCGGGAAGAAGAGGAACAACAGCTGGAGCAGCTACAACAGCAAAGGCAGCAGCAGCAGTAGCAACATAATGGAGCAGCGGCAGCAGCAAATATGCAGCAACAGCGGCAAGGTGGTGGTGGAGGTGGCCGTGAGGGTGGTGGTGATGGAGAGGGGTATGAAGGTGGAGGTGGTGGAGGTGGTAGAAGGAGATGAAGAAGAAAAGGAGGAGAAGAAGAAGAAGAAGAAGAAGTATGGGATGAAGGAGAGGGAAGGGCGTTCGGGTATGGGGCTTGGGTAGGGTGTTGTCAGGTCATGGGAGAGGGAGAGGGTGGTGTGTGTGAGTGTACAATATAATGAGGGATGGGGGTGCATTAAATGCAAAGAAGAGAGAGAGAGAGAGAGAGAGAGAGAGAGAGAGAGAGAGAGAGAGAGAGAGAGAGAGTGTGTGTGTGTGTGTGTGTGTGTGTGTGTGTGTGTGTAAAGCATTAATTGCAATAGGCTATTTGTCACGCCCCAGTCCCAAAATACCGAGGGACCAGACACGTGGCAATGGCCAGCAGCACACACCGATGGACAAACCCAATTTAATGGATCCATCGGGGCGCACTTAAGCTGTATTACAATAATAAATAGGTCCAATGATACAAGTCACAGTCAATTCTAATCTCATCCACAACAGATAATCACAGATCAAATGCCAGAATAAATACAAATAAATATAATCTAGCATATCTCAATAAAAGTGTCTCGGGAAACAACCCGAGAATAAGTCTGATACATCAATGTAATAGACAGGAAATAAAGTAACTAGAAACAAAAATAACTGAGTATATAAAGCCAATGCTCAGGAGAAGTCCTCTGGCACGATCTCTTCCTCGGGTTCTGGTACTGCTCTAATGTATGCACTTGTTCCTGCTTCTGCTAATGCTCTTGTCCCGTATACCTCGGGATAGATCTCGTCTACTAATCCTGGGGACATAATCCGGTATCCAGGTCCTCAGGGGACATAACAAGGTACAAAAGATACAAGCCAAATTAAATGCAGTGCAGCAATAAATAAAACAACAGGGTAAATATATAACCAGCTAAGTGATATGCAAGTGAGAGTTTTAATCATACTCGGGCTGAGACTACTATAGGATCAGTGTCGGAGAAACCTATAGCAGTATTCTCTCGAAGGGCCATTACGGTACCAAAGCTCTATGTCAGAGTCTAAGGCACTTCCATTAAATTATTATATATATATAATCAGTCTTTTGTATGGTAATTCTCTCCCCACCCAATGTAATCTCACGTCACAGTTTCATAATGTCTTATGTCCATGTCACGCAAAATCATAACTAATGCAACAAGTCAGAATAAAATCTAAGCATGCAAAATATATATGTCATAAACCTGTATCCTATACAGAATCACCTTGAATATTTCAGAAAGATTCTGTCTCATGAATAGTGTCAAGTGTCCTGGGTCTATGTACTTGATATGGCAAGTACGAGAATGTAAAGGGTCACGATATCCATCTCTAGGTGACATTACACATCTCCGCGTACGGTGTTGGCACCCGACTATTAATCGGACGCTAAGTAAAGTCACACGGTCCTAGGTCAAGCATGTACAAGATATAAATAAATCAAGAAAATATGTAACAAGAACTGCAATGTTGGTAAGGTACACTTGCACAACGATGTATAAATAAGTCAAGGAAATAAGTAGCAAAACTGCAGGATTTGGCAAGGTATACTTGCACAACAATGTATAAATAAGTCAAGAAAATAAGTAGGAAAATTGCAGGATTTGGCAAGGTACACTTGCACAACAATGTATAAATAAGTCAAGGAAATAAGTAGCAAAACTGCAGGATTTGGCAAGGTACACTTGCACAACGATGTATAAATAAGTCAAGAAAATAAGTAGCAAAACTGCAGGATTTGGCAAGGTACACTTGCACAATAATATATAAATAAGTCAAGGAAATAAGTAGCAAAACTGCAGGATTTGGCAAGGTACACTTGCCTGTGGTTCTGGCTCCAATTGTAGCTCTGGTCTCAGTGTGATTTGCAGGTACTACTCCGGTTGCTGAAATAAATATCACCATCAGATTCAGAAAATATCAAATAACTAGAAACGCCTATCCTTGAGTCCAATTTGGACACAAGGGCAAAAATGAAAGTTCCTGGCCAGAGCGGGGTCCACATGTGGACCGCTTTGCACCTAAAAACTTGTCAGAACCAATGGTCTCCAAATTCGTCAAACTTAGTGTCAACAAGTCCAGAACGATGATACAAATCCAACAAAACTTTCAGAATTGGATTTCGATGAGCCGATCACAAAATCGCCCATCAAGTGGAGCCGCGGGGCCCACGATACGCAATTTTGTCAACGTTCTCAGAATCGAACCAAACTTGGGTCACAGGACCAGTGTATTGCTACGAGTCCGATGGCGCAAGTTTTGTCTCGATTCGACGTGTGTACACAAAGTTACAACGTGTTCCAGAACAGGCGAATACGGGCGTTGTCAACGGATACGCGTTGATTCCGGTGTGCACGCACATCCAAATCAACTTCTGCGAAATCTCGCACGTCCGTATCAATGGCGCGCACATTTCGGTGAAGACCGCATGCTACCAAGTCGTCCCGTTTGGCGGAGCGTACTCAGTTCCGGGGGGAAATGGGGTATTGTTTTCCTGTTTTTGGATCGCGGTTCGCGATCACCACAGGACGCGATGCACCGAGCGGGTTGCATGGGCATCGAGAGGGTTACGCAGCCTACGCTTCATAACTGACAAAACGGAAAACGGGGCAACGAGGAGAGAGAACGGGTTACCTGAACAGGGCTCCGTGGAACTGGATTTCTTCGTGTCCGTGAGGCGACACGACACAAACTGTGTCCGGGTTACTGTGCTGCTGTGTCCGGTTATTAGGGTTCCGGTGCTGGGGTTGGGGGCTTCGCTGGAGTCGGGGTCGTCGGTCAGCGGGGCGGTCGGAGAGAGGCGGCGCTGGGCTCGTGCTGCTGTTGGAGGAGAGAGGCGGCTGCGGGCGGCCGGGGCTATGGCAGGGGAGATGGCGAGGTCGGCTGGGAGTTCGTCGAGGTCGACGACTGAGGGCTGCCGGGGCTAGGAGTCTTGAGGCTGAGGAGATGGAGGATCGGGGAAGATCGCCAGAGGCTGCTGCTGCGGGTCGTCGGGGACGATGGTGGAGCGGGGCTGGGACGAGGAGAGGGAGGGCCGAGGTCGGGGCGCTACGGGTCGGGGAGAGGGCGGCGGAGCGGGACTGAGGGTGAGGTACGGTGAGGTGGGGGGGTGGCGTCGAGGCGGTCGAGGCTCGACGGGGAGAGAGAGACGGAGGCGAGTGGCGGAGATAGGCGATTAGGGTTCAGGCGGCTGGGCAGAGGCGGGTTAAATAGGGGTCGCCGGAACAGTAATTTGTTTAGGATTAGGGTTTCGATCGGGTTAACGGGTCCGGGTCGGGTTCAATTCGAATCCGACCCGACCCGTTAAGAATCTGGGTTCGGTCCGGTTTGGTTCTCTACGGTTCGGGTTGGTTTGGTTTGGTTTATTTAAAATAAACCGGGTTCAAAATTCAGGGTTTAATTCGGTTTAAATATACATTAGTCTTTTTAGGACTTTAAAAATATTTCCGGGGTCCAATAAATTTCCAGAAAATTAATAAATTTCCAGAAAATTATCCTATGTCTAATTTTTCATTTTACACCAAAAAAATATTATTTTCATAATATTTTAAAATTATTTAACATCAATCATTTAATTACAAATACCTTAGTTTTAATTACAGAAAAATCCTAGAAAATTACAGAAAATTGTGAAAAATTCAAATTAAAATTTTTTGAAAAATCAGGGGGTTTACATTATTCCTAGCTTAGGTTTAAACACTTGAGTGTCATGATTGATTGGGGGGGGTATATGGCCGGCCAAGCATGGGGGGTGAGGGAAAAAGAGAATTGCATTAAATGCAATGAGGGGTGGAGTGTTGGAATTAATTTTCCAAAGAGAAAAATCCTAATTTAACTATCCAAAGGGTTTGATAGATGTAATAGGTCATGAGGGTGGTGTTTGGTGTTGTATACAGAGGGAGAATGGTGTTTGGTGTTTGACATGATCCATATGAGGGTGTATGAGCAGAGGCGGAACCAAGATTTCAAAACTTCAAACCAGAGCATGACATGTACAAAAAAGTGGGCCCCATCAAAAACTATGTCAAGTATGACATGTACAAAAAAGTATATCCCAATAAACCAGAGCATGACATGTACAAAAAATTGTGCCCCGTCAAAAACTATGTCAAGTATGACATGTACAAAAAAGTATATCCTAATCCATTTCAATGAAACGATAACCTATTTCCCTGTATCTGTCGATTCTTGAATTTAAAAAAATATCTATTATTAATTGTAAGTCGAGGTCTTCAACAAGTTCTCTTTCAATGTAAATCATCAAACAATCTAAGAGAAATCTATCTTCCATCTAGTTACGTAGTGACATTTTAACAAGTTTCCTAGCAGAAAATGCACGTTCAGTAGTTGTCGTGGAAACAGGAAGAGTTAAAACAAGACGAAGCAATCTATCAATCAAACCATAGCTCTCTGACTTCTTTGTTTCAACTAGCTTTTGACATAGTTCAGAAATAGTAGATATATTCTGAAATCTTGGATCAAGAGGAATATCTTGTTGATAATGTTACAATTGGCCTCTCAATATAAGTCCTTCTTGCTCGATAAAATCTTGAGGATAAAATTTTCTAGCAAGACTACAAATACCATCAACTTCAAATCCCTTATAGTCATCCCTTGGATCCAATGCCGAACTAAGAATTAGAAGTTCCATTGCCCCTTCAGTGAACCTACTTTCTAATTCCTCAAGTTGAAAATTTATAGCCTCATTAAATATATCAAAATGATAGTGATGCTCAAATGTAATGTCATCCTGTTGTTGGCAAGAGCGACCTCTACCCATAGTATAACAAGCACTCATATTTGGTTTATCAATCATATGTTTCTGGCAAAATAAATTCACCTTCATAAATAAATCATTCCATCAGTCGTCTCTTAACTTGTGAAGGAGTTTCTTGGTAGTGGAAACAAGACTCGTAGCATTTACAATGTCTTGAGATTTTTGTTGCAAGGCTTGACAAAGAACTTATGTGATTCCCATTATCGCATTCATCAAATGTAACATGAATACAAATTCAAATGATTTCATTGATTTTAAAGCACCCTTAGCTTCCGCATGTTGAGCTCTCTTTGTAGCATCCCTAGCAATATTCTCAAGAACTGTACAAGTTGCATCAAATGTAATCATCAAGCGGCTAACTGAACCAAAATGGAAACTCCAATGAGTAGCTCCAGCTCGTTGTAAACTACCAATTTGATTATCCCCTCTATGTAATGCCCCGCTTCGAGCGGTTTACTTATGGAACACTTGTTGCTTTGACTCGGTTGAGAATCGAGTCTCGGGAAAACCTTACCGCCAAATCAACACGGACGAAGTGCAATGAACCCTTCAAACTGATGGAATGGTTTCTATTGAAATAAATCCAAGAGTTTTTGTTGGTTGTTTTGCTGCTTGGTTTTGTGTTGCTTTGTGTTTTGTCTTGCTTTCGATGACTTGGTTTTCATGATTCGCTTTTCTCTCTTGCGCATTCTTTTCGAATCGTAAGAGAAAAAGATCGAAGGATGCTAACCAAGTGTTGTTACAATTTTAGGACGCATAACCAAGGAGTGATCGCTACATACGGAGTGATCGCTACATAAGGCTTCCACATCATCTTGTTGATTCGTTCGGTGAGTGGCTTCGGCCCTTCGATAAATTCTTAGTCTGCACGCCTAATAAAATGATCTCTAGTTCACTTGATGTGCTTATTTCAAATGATACATCACTAAAATGATAAGCTAAAAGAAATGTAAATGCATGCTTAAAGTTTAGAATTTTTGCTTCACTATCTAATTATGTTGCTTGTCTCTCGTTCCTATGCTGCGCAACCTGATTTATAGCAAGTCCTTATATTTTGAACATGATATGTGGGATAAGAATAAGAAGATGAAAATTGTGTGCTTGTTGTTCAGAACTGTGCATTGTAGTGTCTTATCTGCTAGATGTTTCATGTCATGCATTGGTCTCGGACAACTTGTGCACAAGGCTTTATCTCTGGAGCGGTTCCTGGGGCACTGGAAATCGTTCGGTCCGGAAGAGTTTGTCACGCCCCGATCTCCCGCAGGCAATCGGCCGTTCCCGCTAGGCGGGAATCACCCTCGCCAGCGCTCCCGCGGAACGATCGCTTAACACATCCGGGCGTGATGCCGCACGAGCGTGAGCCACGCCTGTGCAAGGCCATGGTTCATTGGCTGGCGGCAAGAGTTCTAAGCCACAGAGTCGCACAGATTGTCCGAGTGCAGCGGAGTCATGAACGCATAGCGATTCGGTAACAAGTTCTCTGAGTTGACAAATATAGCGGAAGCATTGAAACACAAGTTGAAGTAATGCAAGCTCTTTATTGATATAAACAAGTGTTACAGGCGGCGTATAGCCGAGATTATAAGTCGCTCAAGCCTCTCTCTCTGAAACAGTAAAAGCGTGCCAAGTGGCTACAACTGTGGAATAATTTGTACAGGCGATGTTCAGGCGAGTTCGGGCTATGTTCACAACATTATGTCTTGTATATGTGCTTCTGTTCCGGACGCACCGTTGCTTCAGAGTGATGTCCACGCCTTAGCACGCACGTTGGAGGCGTCCGCACCGAACGAGGTTCTCCCGTACCCTGCACACAAACTGGTGGATTATCAATACATTGAATGCACTGGTGGGGAAGCTACTCGCCCGCTCGACAAATCCAAACACGTAATACAGGTTCCGTGCACAACTATTAAGTTGTCTTTCTAGTTGCCTTAGGATCAGTTTCATGCAAACATTGAATAGCCTAACGTGTCGGGCAGTACGCCGTGCGATATTTGAGGAAACACGGCGAGACTTACCAACTTACCGTCTCCTTCCCTGTCCAAGGCAAACATTGAGGCAACATGGTTAATTCAAGCACGGCAAGTATAAGCATTCAGGAGGCATAGCATATGCAAACATGCGGGTCATTTTAACATGATCGTTCAGGTGTTCAGTTCATTGATGCTATGCAATAACTCGCAAGCGGATAGCCGCTAAGCGAGGATGACTTATCTATATGAACAGAAGTCGCTGGCATAGCCATAAAGGACCAGTTATAGTCTTGAACAAGGATGGAAGGCAACAAAGATGCAGTGGTGGTTGCAGACCATCCCGTCCAGATGCAGTAGACTATCGTGCAGTTCGTTATAGTCTTGAACAAGGGTGGAAAGCAACAAAGATGCAGTGGTGGTTGCAGACCATCCCGTCCAGATGCAGTAGACTATCGTGCAGTTCCATCCGGATCGGAACGGTCCCAGTGCCCCGGTGACCGCCCGTGGAACTATACCTCGTTTCCGAGTTGTCCGCGACATGCAGGTCAGGATCTCGGTCTGGTATAGGAACAAGTTCGATGCAGTATGTGTATATATTGAACAAGTCCGGTATGGAACGAGTTCGAGGCAGTATATATACAAAACTTGTTGAGGCAGTATTCAGTGATTCAGTAGTGTTTGCCAGGCCAGTTGATTCAGTAGTTTGCTCCACGAGCTGTGATTCAGTAATTTATTCAGTCAGGGTGCAGATTCCCTGGTTCGGGAATTGCCTTGGTGACCTAACGGTCCCGAATACTTGCAGGTTCATTCAGGCACGGAACGACTACGTAGTAGTCTTCCGGGATTTGGATGAAAACATGGCAATATACAAGCAGACAAGCATGCGTTTCTAAGGAACATAAGTAAATACGTTTGCTCGGACCAGAAGGTAAGCCGAGAGATGAAACCGTTAAGGGACTTAGCATGCGAGGGTCCGAATATAAGCAATATTTCAATTTCCATGTTCTAGCAAGCAATACAAGTTGGGATTATTCCCTTAGCTAGGTGCGTTGGATTTATTAGCATGCAGGGGGTGAATCACCTAGCGACTAGCATGAATATTCCAGATTTTATGTGTGCTGGCTAAGCAAAGACAAGTTCACCGTAGCCACCCACCTTAGCGATGATTCGCCTCGGTAGAGCGATACGCCTGAGCGAGCCTCTGAAAGTTCAAGCCGAATTCCTGTAGGGACAAGTCTGGATATCCTTTGCTTCTCCTTTGAGGCAAAGCGGGTCGGGACAGTTGCACTATTGCCGTTTGAGACGGCAGTCCGCTAGAGCGGAACGGGGTGTTACAAGATTTTTGTTTCACCCTGAGGTACGGTCCTTGTGATCAAGTGGGGTGATGTGTCTATTAGTGAAGAGCGAAACCATGATATCACAGTTGCTAATATTCGTGTGTGTTAGTGATGAGTTGAACCTTTAGTCACCGTTGCTAATCATGGGACAACCCATGGACCATCATGTAGTTAGGTCGCATGCTAGGTTTACCTTCTTGCATACCTAATTTTTGATACCAAGATTGATACATAAGTTAGATACATATATGCAAATTGTTGCTAACTTGTGTGTCTGCTGCAGGGATAGCCGCTCGATCGTGGGTAAGAAATTATCATATGCATGGTTTAATATATCGTTTATGTTTCTTGCATGAATTATTACAAAAAAACTAGACAACTAGAAAGATCACCTAATAATGCTAGCTTCACTTGTATACTTAGTATGGATTTCAAGGTGAGTTTAGCCACGGTCGCTCACCAGTACATGTTGTAGTACTGACCCACGTTTGTGGGCAAATCTCCAGGTTGTGGTAGAGAGAGCTTGGCGAGCATTTTGAACCAGTGTTAGCGCATCCATCCAGCAGAACCTTGCTTGTGCTGCTTTCCTAACTTTTCTCTCTTGTGTGCAAGCTATTCTTCTGCTTGTTGTTTCAATTTTTGGTCCTACTACAAGGACATAATGTGTAGGCGTTGTTGCTAGTTTTGGGTTTGTAAAAAGGGATGTAGCCATATATGGCATATTTTGTAATCAGCCAAGTAAGTACTTTGTAATCCAATATTCAAGTGTTCAATAAAGAAGTATTTTGTGTTCCTATCAAATGTGTTCAACTTTGGTTCTCTGTATTTAAATTTTGTGTCTATATATGTATATTTTTGTCTAACTTGTGTCTTGTGCAGGTACTATGCCTGGTCCAAGCACAACTTAGGCTTGCACAGCATCGCGCCCAAGCAAGGATGATCGGTTCCGTAGGGACCAAGCGAGGACGATCGGCCCTTACGGGACCGGGGCGTGACACTCTACTAGTTTGAAGTTCACCGATAGCTATTTTGAATGCAACTTCATATGCTTGAGTAGATCGGAACTCGCCTTGACGTTCAGGAGAAAAAGTAATAAGGTTGACAATAGTTCCCACCATTGAAAAGAACAACCATATATCCTTCTCATCCTTAGCTGTCTCAACTAATGCTAGTTGGAGTCGGTGGGCAAAGCAATGCACATAATATGCATAAGGACATTCTTGATGAAATAAAGCTTGTAGACCATTCAATGCACCACGCATATTGCTAACACCATCGTATCCATGGCCTCTCATATTGTCGATAGAAAGATTGTACTTAGTAAAGACCTTGCATATCTCTTCTTTAAGAGTTAAAGCTGTAGTATTTTTAACCCCCACAACACCGAAAAACCGCTCACGTAAAGTACCATTGTCATCAACAAATGTCAAGATAATAGCCATTTGTTCTCTATTGGACTAATCTTGTGCTTCATCAACAAGAATACAAATTTTTTTTGTCCACAATTTGTTCACGAATCTTACATTTCACTCCTTGAGCTATAATATGCAAAACCTCCTTTTGAATCAATGGTGTGGTATATGAAGTATTTCCTGGAGCATTATCTAGAACAACTTCAGCAACTTTCTCATTCCAACTTGCTACAAAGTTTAGCAATTCAAGAAAGTTTCTCCGATTTCTTGATCCAATTGACTCATCATGACCTCTAAAGGCACATCCTTGATATGCAATCCATAAAACACAACGAATAGTGGCCTTCACTCGCAACCTATTTTTCTCCACCAACTCTTTAGATTGTATTTTAAACATGCTTTCTATGCCCCCTGACAGTCTCTTTAAATTTTCATGAGACTGTACATGAGCCATGTGAAAGAAATTTGGACCTCCCATGTGTCGCAAAAAAGAACATTTGTTTTCATCATTCACCCTCTTCCAACTTCCAAATCCATCCTTTGTAAGTGTGGGATGCTTAGGAGGATATGTTTCAAAGAGAAAGCATGAAAAACAATACACTTTATCTTTCACGGGAGAATATTCTAACAAAGAAAGTATTTAAACCATGAAGCAATAAAGCGACAATTTTGTTCTCCGGATGACTTAGAGGATGGATACCCTTGTAGTGGTTGATATGGCCCCGCATTGATATAAGCTCGTCGAACTTCGTCCCGTTGATTAACGGGGTATTGGCCTATTTGAAGACGCAACCCCGAATCTCGTTCGAAAGAAGCAACATCAAATTCTATATGCTCCACTCTTTGAACTTTAGAACGGCGCACTTCATCATGAACTTCAACGGAAGGAGGACATCTTCCATCAACTTCATTTAAAGGATGTTGTTCATCGTCGTCATTGGAAGGATGTTGTTTACCCACTTCTCTGGATGTAGTCCCCTTAGACGTATCCTCTTTTGATTTTTCATTGTTGTTTGTCTTATAGAATGAAAGCATAGTTTTTAGTGGCTTGGGTGCTCGACTCATTTTTAAAGATACTTGATTATCTACATAAGCCAAAGAAAATCATATACAAATAACTAAACAAGACTACTTCAAGAATACAACAAAAAATATACAAAAATCAGAAGCTCGATGTCTCGCCCGGTGCAGAGCTTACCTCGAGATCAATCTCAAACTGATCGTGGTTCGAGCAAGTCGCCAGTAGGGGCTCGGTGTCGGTATGGAGCTCGATGTCCCCTCTGTGACTGTGTACTTTCGTCGAACAACTGTCAACTACTCAACTGGTGATCTATTTAGAAGATCAAAGACATTGATTGAATCGAAAGTCAAAACAGAGAATCAATCAAGACTTGACGAGAAGAGACGAAAGGAACTGATGAAGAGCTCAACAAAGAAGAAGAAGAAATGAAGAATAAGAAGATCTCACCATTGTTGCCGTTGTGACGTTGTCGAGTCAACGACTGGAGAGAACAAGTCGAGCTCGTCGAAAAAGGAGAAGATAACTGGAGTTGCCACAGTTGTCATCCTGTCACGTGTGGACTCAAGGCTAGGGTTTCATCACCGATTCAACTGGGCTGGAGCGAACCCGGCAAAGTCGTCAAGCCCTAACTAGGGTTTCGAGTCCGACGGGTGACGGGTCGACCGCCGACGGCTGCCACGGCCTCGTGATCACCGACGGGACGCTCGTCGAACGATCCATGATCCCCCTCTGTCGTCCTTCTCCTTCGTCCACCACCACAGAAACTAAGAGAGCCAGAAAGGGAAGAGGAGAATCGAGAGTTTTTTTGGGGGAGGGGGCTAATTTTTTTTGTCTTTTACAAATTTATCCTAATATGGTAAAAAATTACAAAACTGACCCAGGTTATAGCCCAGGTGGGCTTGGGCTTAGTCCCGCCCCTGTGTATGAGAGTTCGGGTTGAGTTTGGACTCAGTTCGGGCTCAGTCAAGTCGGTTGTCTAAAATGAGTTAAAATTGTGTCATTGGTGTTTGTCAATAAATTTGAAGTGCATGGAGTTTCAATTGGGTGTAACACAAGTATCATGAAAGTAGAAGACTCCGAATAGATTATTGTTATATATTGGGTTGCAGAAAACGGGTCGAAGTTGTCTCCAATTTCGATTGGAACGGACACAGGTACAAAGTTCAGGTTCGAATTAGATATTTTGTGACGAATGTTGTGCGGTTAAAATGAAGTACAAGATAGTAAAATTTTGAGTGACACAAGGGTCATGATAGAAGTTGGGCTTGTGTAGGTCAAGGGTGTGAATTTTGTTGGAAGTCAAAAGCTAGTATTGTGCTCTAGATATTTAAGCAACGGTAAGGTGCAACAATTGAATTAAAATTCAAAGAGGTGAATAATAACTCCATTAGTTTAATCCAGAATAATCCTAAATAAATTATAATCCTATATTTGGGTCGGGAGGTTTACAATAGTTGTTGTAATTATTTTAATCTTTATTAAGACTACTTAGGAAGATTAAAAGATAACTACATTAATTATTCTAAAATTATTATTATATTATATTAATATCATATATATATATATATATATATATATATATATATATATATATATATATATATATATATATATATATATATATAT
Organism: Iris macrosiphon; assembly: GCA_036927795.1. Taxonomy (NCBI): domain Eukaryota; kingdom Viridiplantae; phylum Streptophyta; class Magnoliopsida; order Asparagales; family Iridaceae; genus Iris; species Iris macrosiphon. The sequence goes on from JAYESA010000011.1 coordinate 187,415,922, forward strand.
ATATATATATATATATTATTTTAAGACTATTTAGAAAGACCAAATGACAACTCCCGTAGTTACCCTGTTGTCCCTTTTAACTTTAATAAATAATTTAAATTAGTACATAAATAAAAGCGTACATTTGGAAAGAAAAGTTTCACGATGAAGCTCAATTTTTCTCATTATATAGTAGTATAGAAGTATAGATAAATGAAATGATACATTTGGAAAGAAAAGTTTCGCGGTGAAGTTCAACTTTTCTCATTATATGATAGTTTAGATTACTAAATATAATAATATTTAATGAATTATTAAATAGTGATTAATTATATAAGAAATATTTATTATTAAATAGATATTAATTAAATTAATAAATATTTATCAGAATATATAACAAAGTAGAGAGCATCAGCAAAAGGAAATGTCCCCCAAACATATTCAAATTTATTTGACACTTTTAATTAATTAGTGAGCAGGAGAAATGATAATGGTACCGCAAAATTGTGATGTTGTAATAGTACACTTGCTCGACTTCGAAATGGAGAGAGAAACAAAATGTGCCGAAGGACAAAAATAAGGATTGAATGCTTTGTTGGACTTGAATAGTGCGTACTTACACATGGGCATAAAAAAGTTTGTTTGGACTTCAAATCCATATTATCAGCAAGATTCCATTGCCCGAGTTTGACACTTGAACATCAATCAACGAGGTCAGTGGGTTAGACCAGATCCATCGCCAGTTGTCGGTTTGGAGAAATTATTCAACTAATTCATTTTTATTCATCCACAAAAACTAGAATAAATGTCCATTCTTTCACTCAAAAATTGCAACGTATTAAACTAGTAATCAAAATTAGTGTGAATATTCACCAAAGCATTCCCAAAATAAATTTAGGTTGAATAAAAATGACCATCCTAATTTTGGTTGGTGAACAAAAATATACTCTTACGTTCATGGAACAACTAAACATTAAATTCTGAAAGCCTTCAAAAGTGATCACTGATGATTCGCTAAAAAATGTTGGAGTGGGTGGGGTTCCCAACCTATGTGAAAAATATCACGAAGTAGGATTGAGTATTTCAACATATAATAGGAATACCTCAATTTATTTGTATTGGATATTCCTAAATATAATAGTAATATCTCAATGGATTTGGATTGGATATTCCTACATATAATAGGAATGTCAATGAATTTGGATTTGGATTTGGATTTGGATTTGGATTTGGATATTCCTATCTATAATAGGAATGCTAGTTGTGGGTTTGAGGCTATATATATGTGTCTCCTGACCCTAAAACATATCTCTCTCTAAAAAAAATAGCAACAAGGAGAGAAAATGAGGCAAAAGTGCCATTGCAACATTAGAGAGAAAAAAGAAGGATTGGAAGCCGTTTCGAAGAAGGAGGTCAGTTTCAGGTTTTTTGTTGTTGTCTTTCTTCTTTGTGGTTATAATCTATTTTCTGTTCCAAAATAGTTGTGGTAATCCGTTTGGATCAGTGAAAAGTTTGTAAGAAGTCGGTGTATTTCTTATTCCATTAGTGGAGGCTTTTCAGGGTAGGACTCCGATCGTCCTGTGGTTTTTCCCGCAAGGGTTTTTCCACGTCAAAAATCTCTGTCTGCGATTTGTGTTTGGCATTTTTTGTTTGTGTGTTTTGCTCGGTTCTCTCGCAGGTACTCTCTGGTTTGGGGAACAGTTTTCACACTTTCTTTCCCAACAAAGTGGTATCATAGCTTCTTATTTTGTAACGTTTATTGATGATTTTCCAGGAAGGTTTGGGTCTATACCTTAAAGACCAAGGACCATGTGCTGTCTACTTTCAAGGAGTTTTAGGTCTCTGTTGAAAGGAGACGGACAAGAAGCTGCTTTGTGTTCCGTCAGACAATGACGACGAGTATATCGGTCCCTTTGATGCTTATTGCAGAGAGCAAGAGATACGACACCAGAAGATTCCACCAAAGACACCGCAGCTCAATGGTGTAGCGGAGCAGATGAACAGGACGCTAATAGAGAGGGTACGGTGTTTGCTGTCAGAAGCAAAGTTGCCAGACATCTATTGGGGTGAGGCACTTTACACAGCTACTTATGTTATTAATTTATCTCCTAGTGCTCCTTTGCAGGGTGATGTGCCTGACAAAGTATGGTACGACAAAGAGCCGTCATACAATTACCTGCGAGTGTTTGGTTGTAAGGCCTTCGTGCATGTACCAAAGGACGAGAGATCCAAACTTGAGCCAAAGACGAGGCAGTGCGTCTTTGTCGGCTAAGGTCGGGATGAGTTTGGCTATAGACTCGACGATCCAGTGGAAAGAAAGCTCTACAAAAGCAGGGACGTGGTATTCGTCGAGGATCAGACTATGACCAACACTCAGGATTTTGAGATGCCTTTTGAGGCTGAGGAATTTCCTGAGTTAGAGTCATTTTGCTTCGAGCAATTTCCAGAGGACATCGCAGAGGATCCAGTTATGGGGGAGCCAGTACATGGAGTTGCTCCCAACCTTGATCATCAGCCTGCTGATGGTGGTCAGGGTGACCCTCAGGAGGATGAACATGCCAAAGAGGCAGTTCCTGGAGGAGAGAAGGCTGTAGATATACAGCCAGCACCAGTGGTTCCGTTGAGGAGCAGTGATAGAGAGCGTCGACAATCTACGAGATACTCACCGGGTGAGTATGTGCTACTGACTGACTGGGGAGAACCCACAAGTTTCGCAGAGGCTATGTAAGACGAACACATGCAGGAGTGGATGGAGGCCTTGCAGGAGGAGATGAGTTCCTTGGAGGCCAACTCTACTTATGATTTGGTGCGGTTGCCAAAGGACAAGAAGGCTTTGAAGAATCGATGGATGTTCAGAGTGAAGCAGACAGATGATGTTACTCGTCCTCGATAGAAAGCGAGGTTGGTAGTTAAAGGCTAAGGTCAGCGAAAAGGCGTAGATTATGATGAGATCTTTTCGCTAGTCGTCAAGCAGTCGTCTATACGGGTGGTGCTAGCAATGGCAGCCAGTTTCGACTTAGAGGTCGAGCAAATGGATGTGAAGACGACATTCCTCCACGGTGATCTTGAGGATGAGTTGTATATGGAGCAGCCAGAGAAATTTTGTGAGAAGGGCAAGTCACATTTGGTCTGCCGGTTGAGGAAGAGCTTGTATGGTCTGAAATAGGCTCCGAGGCAGTGGTACAGGAAGTTTGAGTCGTTTATGGGGGAGCATGGCTATGCACGGACGACGTCGGATCATTGTATTTTTGTGAGGTACTTCGCCGAGGATGATTTCATCATTTTGTTGCTTTATGTTGATGACATGCTGTTGGTGGGTTGGAATGCCACCACGATAACAGAGTTGAAGCGCCAACTGGGCGCGGCATTCTCTATGAAGGATTTGGGCGCAGTGAAGACTATTCTTGGGATGGAGATCAGCCGAGAGAGAGAGTCCAAACTGTTACACTTGTCCCAAAAGAAGTACATTCACCGGGTACTTCAGCGTTTCAGGATGGACGGGTCGAAGAAAGTGAGTAACCCCCTTGCGGCTCACTTTAAATTCACTGAGGAGCAGTGTCCATCAACCGAGGACGAGAAGGAAGATATGGAGCGAGTTCCATATGCCTCAGCCGTGGGGAGTCTTATGTATGCTATGGTATGTACGAGACCAGACATTGTTCACGCAGTCGGCACATTTATAAGGTACACTTCCAATCCTGGAAGGGTAAATTGGAGTGGGGTCAAGTGGATTCTACGATATCTTCAGGGTACTGCCGATTGGAGAATTTTATTTGGTGGTGACGAGCCGAAGCTGGTTGGATATACCGACGCTGATATGGTTGGAGATGTAGAGACGAGGCGATCGACTTCGGGCTATGTGATAATTTTGCTGGTGGAGCAGTATCGTGGCAGTCGCGTTTACAGAAGTGTGTTGTCTTGTCGACGACAAAGGTAAAATATATTGCGGCGACGGAGGCTTGCAAGGAGTTGTTGTGGATGAAGAAGCTGCTGCAGAAAATTAGGCTAAAGTAGGAGCAATATCCTTTGCTTTGCGATAGTCAGAGTGTTATTCACCTTGTGAAGAACCATACATTTTATAGCCGGTCCAAGCACATTGATACCCGATATCATTGGATACGGGATGTGGTTGACAAGAAGGAAGCGGTGCTTGAGAAGGTTCAAACAGATGGCAACGGAGCAGGGTTCTACCAAGAAAAAAGTTTGAGTACTACAAGCGGATCGTCGGGATGACGACCCCCTCCATATAGTTGTGAAGGGGAAGATTTGTTGGAGTGGGTGGGGTTCCCAACCTATGTGAAAAATACCTCGAAGTAGAATTGAGTATTTCTACATATAATAGTAATACCTCAATTTATTTGGATTGGATATTCATAAATATAATAGGAATATCTCAATGGATTTGGATTGGATATTTCTACATATAATATGAATATGTTAATGTATTTGAATTTGGATTGGATATTCATATCTATAATAGGAATGTTATTTGTGGGTTTGAGGCTATATATAGGTGTCTCCTGGCCCTAAAATATCTCTCTAAAAAAAAATTAGCAACAAGGAGAGAAAAGAAGGCAAGAGTGCCATTGCAACATTGGAGAGGAGAAAGAAGGATTGGAGGTCGTTTCTAAGAATCAATTTTGGGTATTTCTCGTTGTCTTTCTTCTTCGTGGTTATAATCTATTTTATGTTGGTTATAATCTATTTTATGTTCCAAAAGAGTTGTAGATCAGTTTAGATCGGTGAGAAGTTTGTAAGGAGTCGGTGTATTTCTTATTCCATTAGTGGAGGCTTTTCAGGGTTGGACTCCGATCGTCCCATATTTTTTCCCGCAAGAAATTTTCCACGTCAAAAATATATGTGTCTGCAATTTGTGTTTGACATTTTTTGTTTGTACATTTTACTCGATTCTCTCGCAGATACTCTTTAGTTTGGAAAACGGTTTCCGCAGTTTCGTTCCCAACAAAAAATAGGTGCAAGTCATTAATATTTACAGGTGCATCAATCCACATGAACGCGACCGCGATGCACTGACCGTTTGCGTATTATTGATTCTATTTGACCCCAGCGAGCGAATCGAGTATATTATCTTGAAGTAATAATTTCAGTTCGACTACAGAAACTCAAAATAAAATTTGTAAAGTAATAACTTGCAATATAAATGACACGGACATTTTTTGTTTAGCCCCTTGTATCTTTATGTTTTGGTCTTTACGAAAAAATGAATGGTTAAGATATATATAATCCAACAGCTTTATATTTCGGAGTTATAAAAATTAACTTTATATTTCGGAGTTATAAAAATTAAGAACTCACGAGTTCCTGTGAGGTTTTTGTAATAATTTTATTGCCTATATTTCGGAGTTATAAAAATTAGCTTTTCCTTCCAATTTCTTTATAACCTTTTCAAGCACAGTTTTTTTTCTATAAAAATTGTAATTACCTAAAAAAAAGTCAAGGGATATATTACTCTTCAAAGAATAATTTAGAAAATTATCCTACCATATGATCTTTCATTAACCTTAACAATTTTTCCCGTATTTAAAAACTCTATATTGTACAATTCCACTCACCACTTCACCAGCTGTACTACCCATCCCTCTGTCAATAGCACACGCTTTATCAAAATGGGTAGTCAAGAGTAGAGTTTTAGTTACAGACACATGTGACGTCAAGAGTCTCGACACTGCTACAGAATCCAACACACCCACAATGTCAGATTCATGTTAATCTAGAAAATGAAAAGAGTTATTATCCCTTTTACAAACCAGTCACATATTCATACATCCAAAGTGAAACAGACCACCAAAGTACTACAAAGAATAAATGTCAATGTAACATTGAGACATGAATAAATGGGTCTAAACAGATCAAAAGTCGAAAGCATTGCCAAAGATTAGATCATTAACCAAAACAAAGATCAACTAGTATATAGTGCGCTATGGTTCAGCAGCAGTTGTTACCTAATGCGTAAAAAATAAAAGGAATGGAAAACACGATATCTTAACTTAACAAAAACCCTCAAACAAACTAATAAAGAAATAAACTTGCTTACTCTTCTTAGCCGAGTTAAACATTTCAAACAGTTTCGTAATTAACATTTCGACTTGTTTCTCAACTACCTGTCTGATGATCACTTAGCTAAATGTTGAAAAGGTTCAGTAGTCCCCATGTAGTGTTTCAGAAGGATTGGAGGGAACTGCTGACCATTGAATGCAGCTTCTTCCAATCCAGTGACTCCATGTTTGGGGAAACAGCAAAACCAACCGCAACTGCAACCAGGAGCACAAGAGCACCACCCTTCATGCAGGTTGAGCCACGATTAACTTTACCCAAGATCACCTTGCAATACTTGTCTGCATCCTTAAAGGATGCCTGGTTGCCGACATCCACAGCCCCAGATAGAACCTGTTCATTCTGTAGGCAGAAGGATTAGGGTTAATACTCAAATACAATTAATATAATCAAATGTCAAGAAGATTATCATCATGAGGATAAAGTATTTCTTAACATAAGACATTATTAGAATCTAGATTTTAACCAACTAGTAATAATTTCAAAGGATATGTCAGGTTGTTACCATCAGCCTTAAGCTCTTAAGTGTCCCTCTCAGAGCATCAGGAGGGGAGAGTCTGGCCAAGTACTCTTTCCACTCATCAGACAGTCTACGAAGAACAACAACACTTGCGTCTACATTATCCAAGTGAAGTTTTTCCTGAATTACATGGGTTAAATGTCATATAAATAAGGGTTAAGCAACCAATTGCATGTAAAGAGTTGAAAAAATACTTTACTGCAAATCAGCAGAAGTGATAGGAAGAGCTCACCCATAGCTTGTAGCATTCAGGATTCTGAATCAAACACCAAATGAATATATCAGCTGCTTCTTTGCTCAAGTCAGGATTATCTGCAGTAGAGTTATGGTTAGGGCTGGGTAGCAATACGATCTTCAATGCTTTATTTCCTTTTTTAAAGAGGTGTAAAGAATTGATGTTGAGGGGAAAAACACCCTACATCAAGACTTACTTTCCTGAATTGCTTTAACAGCAGAAGGCAAAAGCTGCTGTGATGCCTGCTTGGTAGTTTTAGTACCCGGAGATCCTGCAAGCGCTAACTCCTTGAGTGTAGGATATATGGCTAAAAACCTTTCAGTAGCCTGCACAAGATAATAGCCATCCGAAAAAGATGAGCAAATCTTAAATTTCATGGGAGTTAGAAACCAACACTGTGTAAACACTCATAAACACCAGACCTTGATTTGAGTAGAAGGAAAGGCAGCTCTCATCAGCAAATCAAGTGCAGAAGGTGGCACTAGGCGCTCCCCTTTCCTAACAGCACCATTCAGTAAAATAGATCGTGCTTTGGGCCCTGACAAAATTCTGCAATAAAATGAATGAGAAGATTAGACTCACAAGCATTGAACACAAACATATCAGTCTTCCTATGTGGTCAAACCTCTCAACTAGCTGTAAAGCCAAGTCCCTAGATTGTGTGTTGACATTTGCTTTTCCGGATATTAACGGTAATAGGTCTTGCACCCATCCATTCATGCCAGCTACTAGATCGCCTTGAGAAGCCTATTTGGTTAGAATTTTCTCATCAATACAACAGGATTTACTTCTTTAGATCAAATATTTCAAAGAGAAACACGAACAATATGATACCTGTCCAACAACCCATACAAGTATTGGGAACTTTTCATGTCCTTGGTATTTGTTGTTATCCCTCAGTTTTGGCAAAAGGTTAATTAGAACATCAGGCTTCCGGCGCAGTACCATTGCTAGGACAACAAATATTGCAACCTGCAGGTGTATGTAATGTTAATATCAAGTGGTATCTGCGGGATTTATGCAGTAATTGTACAAAAAAATCCACATTGTGTAGGTCCTATTGACATGAAGATCATATTATATGTAAGTGCATTAAATTAACAACTTGATCAATAGTTCAAACTGAAATATTATTTATGCAAGTGCATTAAATTAACAACTCAGTATTTGAATTTGTTAACACTTATGTTATTCCCTTATAACATCTCAGAAATCCACATTGTGAAGGTCCTATTGACATGAGTGCCTACAAATTACAAAAGAGAGGTGTGTGCTCCCTATTTTTGACAGAAGATCATATTATATGTAAGAAACACAGTCACAAACTATCTAGCACCTTTGTTATTGAAGGTGTCCGCATAAGTGTTTAGGATACGGTGTCGCCTTGGCGCAGTAGGTGGCCACCTCGACCCGCCTTGACTCAATTGTGACCTGACCCATGCCAATTTCTATTTAAATTTTGAATTTGGAACTTGGATATGGGATTGTCATTCCTAAACTCTTTGGCTTAATGTGTCATAGAGATGAATGCAATTTCTAATAGCAAATTGTACATTCTTACCTCTTCGTCTAGACTCTTTATAAGTCTAGGGAACTTGGAGGCTCCTTGGTCGTATGAGCTTAAATTGCATATCCAAAAGATAAGTCTACCTATCTACCTGCCATTTGGCCGCCTAGATGCTATGGCATGACCCCCTCATGCTCATAGTTACCTTAGCTAAGAACTTGGCATCAACAAACCCATTCAGATGGGAGAAGGCTTGGATGATGATGATGTTGATGACGATGAATTTGGAATGTGGACTAAACCCACTAACTTAAAGATAAAAATATCATTAATAAATTTAATACCGATATTAAAGAAGGAACAATAGTCTTTCCCCTTTACCCTCTCGATTCTCCTCCCTTGTGTCTGCCTTAACCAATCGAATATCATCTCCATCTCGTTCTCTCACTAACTCTTCTTTTAGTTGTTTCTTCCACGTAAAGTTAGTGATGTCCTTTACATTCGTTTCTTGCTTGAACACACATCCATTGACTGTTGGAAGTTTTAAACAGGTTTATGCAGTATGCACAACAAATTTCACATGTGATGTTTATGGTTTTTAAGTTATACATTCGTCATACTAATTTGGTGGGACCCCAAGTCGATAACAAAAGTCTCAGTCATAAACCATAAGCTTATCTCAACTTAAATATGCATGCCTCTATTTTAATCTTATGGCCCCCTAGGCCTTTTGGTGCCCGGTGCCTTGCAGTGCCTTAATAAGCATGTCTTGCACTAACACAAGTAAAATGCAACACAATAAGGACATGGAAACATACAATATAATTTACTGCGTCCTAGCATATTTTGGAGTGTCTAATTCATGTCCAACACCACACAGAGAGGCAGTAATTTTTGGAGTGTACGTGGCTTATTAGATTACAAATAATTAGAAAGTCTTTCATTAAAACTTCTAATAAGAACAAATGAGGAAACATTGATATGGAAATTGTCGAAACAATGGATCCGACATGACTGACAAGTTTTAATGTACATAACCAATCTCCAGAAGGGTGAAACCATAACATGATAATAATGTAAAGGGCAAAGGATAAAAGACGAAAAAGAAAAACGGTACAAAGACAAGTTTAGGCCGCTATTAGTCATTTTCAGTAGCAAACTTCCAAGATGTAACATACTTCCAAATGTTTGTCTCAGTTACGGCAGGTATCCATCTAATTCCTCTATAAAAATCTTATATTGAATATTTTGTTTGTATCCAAGTACCTTTAATGTTTGACAACCTATCACAAGCATGGTTCGCACAATCGCAATAACCTTATCAAAATTTTGGACCTTTCCTATGAGTATCAGTTGCAGCGTTTCCGTATCAAGTATCGGGGTTCTTCATTTCAGAGTATTTTAAAAAGCTAGAAAAATATTTGATACATTTAGACATAATTTTATATATTTTTCTTGTTTCTCGTTAGTTTAAATGGAAAATGGTATTCAACAACATTGTTGAATCGTCACCTGCACAATAGATACTGTTGCTTATTTACTTGACTTTAAGAAAAAGTAAAACCACAAAAAATAAGTTTCGAATATAATGATATTAATATGGATGAATGTTGGGAATTCATAGAATAAAACTTCAGCAAATAGTAATGGTTTACAGTTTGTCGATAAGGAAACTTATGGACATATAGTAACATAGCGACCTTCGGCTCAACACAATCATTGTGTCAACACTATTTTTCCATTTTTCTTTTTGTTCAAATTTTCTCTACTAAATTGACCAGGAAAGAGATTCTTAGCGTCGGTATCGGCCATCATCTTTAGGGGTTGGTTCGGAACATGCCAAAACCAATAGGACATGCCCGATGTGTATTGGTATCGGCAGATACAGTAAACTATGGCCGCAAGGACACAAATACGACAGAATATGAAAACGGGAAGTGAAAATTCTGAAGGACAGTATGTCTGAGTTTAAGGAAGTGAGTATGTCTGAGTTTAAGGAAGTGATCGCTTGTGATTGACATGAGGAAATATTATTGAACAGGTATGTCTACATGTATTGCAGCAATCCAGGAAAGAGAAAATTGACGCCGGGGCTGTAATTTGATGAAACAAGGGGATATGAGCAGATCAGGGAGTATAAAAGAAGACAATTTAGAGAAAAGACCATATGAAAATTATACAGAGACAAGAATAAACAAACTTCCAAGATGCCTTCTTTTTTTAATTCAAAACCTTCTGGAAAAAAAAAATGAAGTCGATGTATTCGGTTTCAGCATGAAAATCTAACATCATATCTAGCCTTCGAAAATAACCCCAATGCAAATAGGAGTCAACCCTCTCCAATATCCTTAAAAGATGAGTTCAAATATTTTCAAATATGTTTCTTACAAGTCTAAATATTAACTTGATCGAGCATGCCAAATAAGTTGCTCTTCCATCTATGGTAGAAATGAGAGAGATGTCAAAAGATGACTAAATTCATGTACTTTATTCCATCTTTTGACTTTTTCACGCCCTAAAGACGCTTTAAATGAGTCTATATACATTTAACAGAAGTCCAGATGAAGGCATCCGTCCTGTGAATAAAATAACTTGTAGACCTTGCTTTATTGCTACTTGAAACAATGCACCAAGACCATAGTGGAACTAACACCAAATTATAATAATTAATTGAGTAAATCATTCAAATGACAAATAGATTTCAATTGAATCATGGTTGCAGTTCTCGTCGGAGTTCACAAAATAGAGCTAGACTGGATAGATTTCTCTGAAACACCTTGCATGATATGCATATCATCGCAAAGAAACCACTACTACAGTAGCTAAGAGGAGTTCTTATTTACAAGGGAATGGACAAAAACAGGCCTCAAAGCAGAGGAGAAAAATCTCCCTTGAGTTTGATAAACTAAAGGACACATGTTAGTGCCTAGCAGCTCGGACGGTAATGCTATCAGCACATGTTATTAATGAAGAAAAAGGTACATAGGCCTGAATGATACCTGTGCCTTTGATGGAGACTGTTGAACAGGTTTCTTTGAGCCTTTAGCGGCTGTTTGCTGACTTGCTAAGTCAGCTAGAATACAATCCAAACACCACAAAACAAAATCACCAAGAGATTCAGCAGATTTTTTAGCGATCCAATCGACTGATGTCTTATAAACTGGATCGGAAATATGGCAGAGTGGAACCTGTTTCAAACAAATGGATCAGATTTCAGTACGAGAAATCATTAAAGCTATCAGGTTATAGTGATCTTCAAATATTAGAAATACAATCCTAGACCGAAGTGTTCAGTACCATACTACCAGACCATCAGCAAACAAAGAAGTTGTCAAAATCATTATTAGATTACCAAATGTCCACACAGATAGTAAAGCAGCTGAAGGAAACTATTACAATGGGGAAAAATCAACAAAGAAAGCACTACAAGTGATTGTTATGCTCATTATTGCGAGTATGTGGGACAAGACAAGGACCTAATCACCAAGAAATGGAAGCATTCTTCTTTACAAAATTCCAACCAAAGGCTCTGTTTGTCTAATTATAATTTCATCTGCATCAAATGGAAAGAAACTAAACCTGATATTCTCAATTTTTTTCCAAACATAAATTAATTGTTACCAACATGCAGCCACTTTCATCAATAAAACTATTACATCAGAACACAATTGTAAGAAAATTAATCCACAATGATATCAAAATTCACACACAAAAAATATAACCAATCTTCATCAACAGGATAATTCCAATCAAAGATTCCGATTGTGAAAATCTTATCCACGTATATTTATAAAGAAACTAAAACTATTTTTTCTCAAATGTCCTCCAAACACGAACCAAGTATTCCCAATGTGAAAATATTATCCATCAAAAAAACTAAATTCACAAAAGAATCACAGTTCTAAGAAAATAAACTCAAATAATGAGAATCAAAATTCACACGAAATATGAGCAATCTTGGGAAAATAGATAAAGCCCTTGTCTAATCATATTCTAGCATATATCCCACAAAGAAACTAGACCCTTTTTTGTCCAAATGTTATCCTAAGATAAACCAATTGTTCACAATGTGTCACATTTTCCATTAATAAAATTAAACTCGCATCAAATCATAATTTTACAAAATGAATTCATATAATAATTGAGGGATCTTTAAAAGCAAAATAGCAATTACCTAAAAACCAATTTTTCCAAAAAGAATAACCTTTGTAACTATAACACATTTTGCTCATGTAACTTGGACAAAAGATAGGAAGTGTGAGGATATCAAGAACACAGTTCTTTAAAGTGAAATCTGAGTAGAACGATGTCCATTTGAATTTTGTCCTATTGGTTTATTGAAGTTCCACATTTGCGAGTAGGTCTTTTTTGTATAAAAGTTGGCATTAATGGGTTTGGACCAAAGGGAAAAAGTGTTAAACAGGCAGATAGTAATGAAAATAAATACACTTTTACTTCCCACTACTCCAGAACCCAACAGGCAGACATCAGTTCTCCAGACAAAAAGGTAGAGAGCCCACGCGGATCAAATGAAGTGGATGGAAGAAGGGCCAATAACCAATACTTCTATCCCAGTTCCATGAACCAAATGCACCCTATATTGATCACAATATCACTATTCTCCCAGAAATATATAAACTTGGAACAACATAAAACTCCAATATCAGAAAGTGATACAAAATGCTGACATATGCTTACATTACATAAATTATATAACCTATAAGCAAGATCGCCAATGGAACCTCGTAGAGATGATAGACAGCACTCAGACCAAAGAGATCATAATCTCTACACTAAAATATAAAATCATAAATGAGAAACAAAATTAGCATGGAAACTCAAAACATAGTATAAAATGAGTTGATCATCATGATTTCTAGCTGATCAACACAACTTTGCACAATAAAAAGATAGTGTTATAAACATCCAACAGCAATATCTGAATAACTTCTGTGCCTAAAAAGCTAAAGCACTGATGAAGATGATAACTTCAAGTTGACAAAAAGTTTGCATAACAAGTCAAAATATTGTAAGAAGGATCAACCATCCAAGCTGTTATATAATATTTGCACTAAAAATCAAATACACTTTTTCCAAAATAAGAAATGAAGAAATGAAGGTCAAATTTCAAGCTGATTAAAAAATGTGCACAAGAAGATCACAATTTCTGTAAGCAAGATCACAATTCCAAGCTGACAAATAAATTATGCATGCAAATGATTTCCCCCGCATAAATGTGATCAAGACACAATTCCAAGATAATAAGCAACAAGAAAACAATGACAAGATAAAAGGGTGTCTCGTTGCCACGAGGCTCCTCCTCATGCAGGGTCAAGATATATGGAGCCTTACCCCCATATGTATGGAGAGCCTGATATATGGAGCCTTACCCCCATAGGTATGGAGAGCCTGTTTTCGTGATTGGAAACTACATCCTCTAGGATCTAAACAACAAGCCTTATCCTAGGGTCAGGTGACATTTCTTTTACATATATTTTAGGCATCATAGTTTGAATGTGATTCAACAAATTTTTTACAAGAAGCCACAGACACACAGAGAGTAACTTTTCTGGTTGCAAATTGTTCCATACAACAACAACAAAGCCTTTATCCCAAAATTCTTGGATGCAAATTGTTATATAAATAAACGATCTTCCAAAACCAAGGTAATGATTACACATCCAAGCCAAATCCAGTGGATGCACAAGAAAATTTTCAAGCCACATCAATCTTCCAAAATGAACAAGCTGAACGAGCTGCTCATATTGAATGCCAGCTTAATCCATCAATTTGGTAATTAAGCTCACAGTGGCATGAACTATACTCAATTTTCAATTCCAAAATGAACAAGTTGAAAAACCTGAAGCTGCTCATAGTGCATGCAGCTCAGTCATTCTATGATTACAATTGCACATCCAACCCAAACACAGTGCCAGTGACAAGAAATGTTTCTCTAAAAGAGTCCAACCAAGTTAAATAGAATAATTCCATTTCCAAAATATTTTTGACACGCTGAGCAAAATGGGGTCGCACTAAAAATGACATAAATAACATTTGAACTAGCAATCCCATAAGAAATTGCATCCAAGAAACGAACTTTTCCAATAATGTCATAAAAGTGGTTTTTACAGTGAGATGCATCCAATTGAAAAAACTAAAGACATCGCATGTGCAGGTAAGGTAATTACAACAAACATTTATGCGAAATGAAAACTATTAGCCCCACACGAGGGTTTATGAATAAGTGATTATCTGATAATGAGAAAAGAATATCCGTCTTTCTGCTAAACATGATCCATTGAACTCATAATTCGTTAGATACTTTTTTATGAATGTCAACTAAGTATCGTAAGTAAATTTATCCCGGTTGTTCAATCATTTGATAACCAAGTCATTCTTTGATAAAGGATCACTATGAGTCAGACTCAATAGAATTTTCTCAATCCTTTTTTCTGTCGTTAAGGTGGAGAAGTGAATCAAGAATTCTCTTTCTTCGTCATCAATCAAATCGCTGTTTGCGAACCACAAGTTTGCATTCCTGATTCCTTATGTCAAAGACCACACAACATAATCAACAGCAGAATTCTACCAAAATTATGACATGCAGACGATATCAGCAAACAACTTCCTTGAGAACTACAACTCTAGTCAACAAAATCACAAATATTCTACCTTTAACGGCAATGATCACAAATATTCAGTCACTGATCGCATGCAGATTTTTCTAACAACAATATAAGTTTTACTCGCAGAACTATGAATTATTCTATCGTAAATATAAAGAACTCACATCGATGATCTTCGACACAGTAGATTCCTTGAACAACTTCGCCCACGGGAACTGCGACGACCCAACCGCCGCGAACGCCCTCCCGAAGTAATCCGCGAACCTCATCAGCTCAATATCCTGTTGCGCTTCATAAGAACCCTAACCAAAACAAAGAGACAAAAAGAGAAAAAAAAAGTCAAAATCGAAGAAGATTCGAAAAATTCCACCAGATCCAAAATTCTCACAGCGATTTCAAGGAGGAAGGCGGCGAGATCGTCCGCGTCGATCTTGGCCGCGGCCTCGGCGACGGTGATCTTGGGCTTCTTCGGCTTCTTCTCTTTCGGCTTCTTCGGCTTCTCCGATCCCGCCGCGTCGGCGCCCGCTCCGAACGCCTCGTCTTCGTCGTCGTCGTCGGATCTGGAGGCGGCGAGGGCGGGGGTGGCGTACGACTCGGCGGCGGCGGCGGCGGCCTCTATGGCGCGGCGGCGCTCCTCGGCCTTGATCTCGAGGGAGTCGAAGACGTGGGAGGTCCCGTTGGCGGTGGGGCCTGCGTGGTGGTGGACGGGTGGCGGTGGTTGGGCCCGGCGGTGGCGCTTGGGGTAGGTGACCTTCTGCCAGCCGTGGGAGGAGGCGGAGGCGGAGGGATCGGCGGTGGTGTCGATGGTAGGGTCCATTTATTGATTTTTTTTTTTTTAGAGAGAGAGAGAAATGGAGAAGAAACCGAGGAAGGATTTATATATGGAAGGGATGGGGCGAAATATAAGGAGTCAGAATGGGGCGGCTTCCACTTTGGACGGGTGTTTACACTCCAGAAAGGGAGAGGGGTCTGGGAAGGGGACGGATATAAATGTAATTTTCATGAGAAAAAAATCTTAACTTTCTTTATTTTGTTATTTTAGAAAGATACTCTACATATGCACGTGGTGCACCTACGTCTTTCATACCGCAGTCTATCGGCTTCTCCACCTACACTTCTTTATTTTGTTCATTTCCATGCCTTCGACACAACTCTTTGCTGAACGAAAATGTTAGTGTTGAGTATTACTTCTCTTTACTATCTTTTTGAAATATTATTTAGATGAAATATTAAACAATATCATTATTGTATTTTTCAATCAAAAAATTTATTCAATCAGTAATATATTTAAATATATTAAAAAAACGAAAAAAAAATTGTGGTTTATTTGTTTGATCTGTGATTTATTTTGTTTGGTTTATATGCCGGAAGACTTCATGTCCATGGGATGTCCTGAGAGACGGATCCGGCCCATCACTTTCCCCGGTGCTTCGTCGCTCTTCGGATCGGAGTTATGGTTCACCTCGAACGACAGCGACTCATTCCGATGCTCGATCTATAGCTCTGGGCGTCCACATCAATATAGACGTACCTCCTCTTGAAGTTGATCTCCGCGACCGACGGGAGGTACTTGGTGTTCTTCTTGAGAGTGATACACGGCTTCAGCGACTCCTCGAGGATTAGGGGCTCGACGGAACGGACCAGATGGAGCTTGTGCTCCAGGACCGAGCACTTATTTACGGAACCGTCATCGTCTTGCTCCTCTTTCCTCGACGCCACCTTCTGGAACACGATCTCGCGGAGGGGATGGTCGGAGGAGTCTGGGCCGTTGATCTCAAACGACCAAACCTTGCGGGAGAGGTGGTCCTGGAGCGGGCCGAGACTGTAGGGGTCCACCGCGGCGGCAGTAAGGACGACGAGGAAGCCGTCGGCCCACATGACGCGTGCGAATTCAGAGGATCACGGTCTCGACGGATCGGTTGAGATGGAGCATATAAACCTAAGACCGGATCCAAAAAAAATAATAATAATTGCCAACAACGTTGGTAAAAATCTATTTTTCAAAAAATTTGCCATCTAAGATGGCAAACTGTTTCTTTGCATCTAATTTTATCAAATAATTTTTATTTTTTAATATATTTAAATATATTATCGGTATAGCAATTTTTTTGTTTTTCAATTGAGTAATTGTATTCAAATTTTTTTTTTCTAAAAAAACATAACCTCACATTTATCATTTATAGGATAATGAAAGGTTGATTAGAGAATAAAGTTGGGACTATAAAGATTTTCAATGTCTAGTTGATGATATCGGTGAGAGTGTACAATAGGAGACGAGTGGCATTTCTGACATCTGGATTAAGGATGAATTAATTGGTGAAGGATATGGTTTTGTTATTGAGATTGATAGATGCTGTCAAGTTGTTGGCTTAGTAAATATGTTGAGCTTAATATATACTTATTATGTAATGGAAAAAAGTTTAGTTTTATCGGAAAATAAAAAAATTCCACCAAATATATTCTTTCATATGTTTACTAATAATTTTTTTTTTATCATAAGTTAATAGAGACATGTAAGTAATTACAAAAACTGTCTTTTGGTCTTTCTAAATTATATATCTATATTTATACTACTATATAATGGAAAAAATTCAGCGTCATCGTGAAACTTTTTTTTTTCCTTCTAAATATACATTTACATATGTTTACTAATTAAAATTGTTTATCAAAGTTGACAGAGACATATAGGTAATTACAAAAGTTGCCTTTTGGTCTTCATAAATTATGTATTAATAATATAATAATAAATTTAGAATAATTAATATGGTAAATGTAATAGAATTGAGTTTATAATGGGATTGAATTCGTAATTTATACTCATTTATAATCCAAATACTAGAGATGTCAATATAATTCTATACTGAGTTAATTATCGAAATGGTACATGAGGAATGCAGCGTTTGTCATTTTGGTGATCGGTTTTTTTTTTTTGTCAAAATTGTGCATGGGCTTTGCATTTTAGCTCAATTAGTATTTGAAGTAAATTTCATTGGTATTTTTTATCAATGATAGTCCAAAACCAAAAACTTGACAAAAGAACCATAAAAAATAGGATACGTGACCATCACATGTCTATTTTTATCAATTTTCATCCAAAAATATCAATGAAATTTACTTTAGGCACTAATTGAACAAAAATACAAAACCCATTCACAATTTCGGTCAAGAAAAAATTCGATCACCAAAATAACAAATACTACATTTTTCATGTACCATTTCGATAATTAATTTTTCTATACTAATATATAATCTAAATATTATGGTATCATTAATTTTTTTGGTAAATTATTATTTACGATGGAAGAATGGATTATGATGCAGACATTTAATATCTCAACTATTTCTCAGGTTATTTTATTAGATGTTATCGGGAAGGTGGTTGTAAGCATGTATAAAATTCATGATAACATATATATATATATATATATATATATATATATATATATATATATATATATATATATATATTAATAAAAAATAAAAATAAGAAACAAACTCTATTTCCTCCAGCTTCATCGGGACCAGCTTGAAGAAGAAGCCTCTCTCATCATAAAATACAATGGAAGTTCAGGAGAAATTATTTCTTTTTCGTTGCATACATTTACTTATATGAGTTGTCTATAACTAATGCGATTTCTGATGTACTTACTGGTTGGTAAGCGATTTGAACCTTTTTTTCTTACGAAGTTTAAGCTAATTTTTGTTAGTATTCTCCTATTTCAACAGTACTTCAACACGATTTTCACTTGGAATAAGGTATATACCATTTCTAAACTTCGGTATTACTATCTGAAAAACTTTAACGAAGTTATTTTTCCAAGTTCTTTTAGCAGTACCTAACGAGGATTAATTACATCAAATATATAACACCACATCTATATTTTTACTAATATAATATAGTTTGGGAAATTAACAACTCAAAATTGAATCGTGTATTTGTAAATACTCTATTAATTATTTAAACAAATTTAACTAATTTTAACTATCTAATATGATTTATTTATAATTAAATAATTTTAACTCAAGTGGTTAAGATGAGATAGATTTTTTTTGTCTTAGTTCAATTCCTAGTGACGATAGTATTTATAATAAATTCTTATCACAATTATTCTTTTAATATTTTCTGTTACACGCGTGCAATGTCAGACAATTACTAAACTAAATAATTTATAATCACAGCTTGTTTAATTACATTTTGCTTTGAAGTAGGTGCACAGCTTGCATGTACATTAATCACATACTCAAATTATGAGTTAGTTCTATGGAATCCATGAATTAACAAACATGAATGCTAATATTACAACCCCTAGCTATAATGTTGCTAGTAACCAAATAATCTTGAAATTTTGTGTTCTTTCTCTACGCATAGCTGCACATCCCATACTTGCACAAGTTAATTGTCCTTCTTGGCATCGAACATAACGTACGTTCACGCATTGACCAGAGCCATGGACAATGCCAAGATGAGAACTATCCTTGCCATTGTTCCGAAGCGGAGCTAATTCAAAGAGAAATGAGAAGAAGAAGAAGAAGAAGAAGAAGAAGAGAGAATTGAGGATTGTTGTTGGAAGAAAGAAAGAGAGAGTATCACAGTGTGGAAAGATTAAAGTTGAACAGTAGCTAGTTCTGCAAGTGGGTGTATTAAGTACTGCTCCAGCACATGAACATCTCTACTGGGTGCTGTTGTAACCTATACTTGTTGACATTCATCCAAGAAATCGCTTCTTCCAGACGTGTAGGAAGCCCCCTTAGCTTATACACATATGTATATAGGTTGTATACAATTAACTACTAAATGTATATACTTTTCACTTTTTTAGGCAAAGTAAACAACTATTTTTTTATACTTTTTTTATCCAACATTTTCACTTCCCACTCTTTCTCGAGACTCTCTCTCCAACGGTTAAAAAAAAAAATAGATTCATAATTTTATTTTATTTTATATTTTTTTTGAAGGTAAAAATTTATTGATCAACAATAATTACAACTTAGAGCTATTCCAGATTACAAAATGAGTCATTTGGAGTCTAAGATAACTATGTCAGTATCTATATTTTTTGTACAGTAAAAGTACTAAGGGATCGGCCATCAAAGATACGTCGGTTACGTTCCCTCCAGACGTGTTATACCTCGCCCCAAATATTATTCTAAGACCACGATAACCTCTCGTTCCATTCCCCTTCTAAGCTTTAACATCATTTAAGACCGCAACAAGCTCTCTACGCTGACCATGGAATTTTTTCCACTTTTCGTCTTTGTATACACCAAATCTCCCAAGTGACGTCACAAGCGAAGAACAGATGATCCATGGTCTCATCATGTTTATCGCATAAACAACACTTCATGTTCTCACATGGGATGTCAAAATTGTTCAACCTGTCTCGAGTAAGAAGTATATTTCCAATTAATTTGTATAAGCATATTGACATCTTGACTGCGGTCCCTTTGGTCCAAACCATCTTCGTCCAATCCACCTCCTCATGATCGGTCCGTATCTGATTCATGGATGTACTGAACTTGAAAGTGCATTTCTCCATATATGTCCAGGTCCAGTAATCCTCCACCGCTTGTCTATCAATCTCTACTGTCCGGATATCTTCCGCATGGATCATCTAAATCAAATGGTCCTGGAACAAGAAAATACAAACATATATTATTCTCTTTGTTTCTCTCTTTCTTGATTTTTTTTTTTTGCATATTATCTTCTTCTTCTTCTTTTTGTTTACAAACATAACATTTTCACTTACCACTCGGTGCTATATTACTATTTTTTTTGTTTTGTTTTACTTCCAGTGCTTTTAGTCAGCCGTCTCTACAATATTTCTCACTTAGGCTTGTGCCTAGGCCCCATGATCTAAGGGCCCCCATATATTTATACTATATATACGTGTTAAACATATATGGCGCAAAAAGGAAATTAAAAATTTTGTACAATTCGCTCGCTCCACAATCTTGGAAACAACAATCATCTCTTTAATTATTTAATTGACTGTGATCTATTTAAATAATTTACCTAGGGTTAGGGTTCGGCTCTGCTTCCGGTCAATACTTTTTCAGGTTCTATTATTCCTTTTATAATTTTTATTAATTTGTTTTGTTCTCACCTAGTTTTCCTTGAGACGGCCTGGTGTTTATTTTGCAGGGATTTGTTTTCAATTTGTAGCAGTAGAGACTAGAACTGGAAAATTTGACATACATTTTCATGCTTATAATGGTTTTGAGAGTAGTTATGCGTGATCAGTATTTTATTTTATATAGAGAAGATATATAACTGCACATGTACTACATACAGATACAGTCAAGGAAAGCTTGAGCCTAAAATTGCAATTAGACTGTGTTCCATTAATTCCATTGTGAACCCTAACAATTCCTCCCTTGCGTAAACCTGCTGAATTCTAAAAATGATGGTAAAAAAGTATCAATATATGTAGGTTCAATTCCATATGTAATACTAACTCTTCTTCTCATATATACCTCTTCAAGATATCCAAAATTTCATAGAGATAATGGCAAGGATCTTTCTCCTCAATTGGCATGTTCATGGCCTTCACCAGTTCTTATGCCTTGGCAAATACCGGAAAAAAAAGAGGACATAGCTAGCTAGCGGAGATGAACTGTCATCTCTTAGAGGGGTCTTGGCCAGTACAACCCTAGAGCCTCCATGACTTGTGACAACTTTGAATATTTGTATTGCAAGATATTCTTCAAAAGAATAATTTATAAACTTGTGTTGCCAAAATAGAGCAATAAAAATTTAAGGTGCCAAAAACATACGAATGCTATAGTTTGGGTACCATTATGATAATTTGCCATTCAAAAATCAGACTGGCATTCATGGCTACTCACCCCATTATTATAACTTAGCATGAATATCGAACTGCAAAAGCAGAAAAGGGAAAGTAATGGCTGTAAACCCAGATCAGAGTAAATGAGAACATAGAATATCAAGTATAACACCGGGCAAAGAACTAGTATATCCACACAAGCTTCTCCAGAAACTGGCAACTCCAAGTCTAACACTACATATGGGCGAGGATGCCTCAGAATCCTCGAGGAATTTGTATCTATCAATTCAGAGGAAATAGTTCAGTTCAACCATTTCAAGCGTATGGAAAACAAACGCAAATAATGAGATGGATATAATTTTATCTGAGGAAGAAAACTAATGCATGTTACACGAAGTTCCCTGTCCCATTTTCAGAGGGCAAAATTACATGCACAACAAGCTGCCTCTTACAAAGGACTGTTGTTTTACATATTTTTCTCCAGGTGAGGACGGTAATCAAATAAAGATATAAATTACAACAAAAGGTGGAAACAAGAGACTATTTTGCTGCAGAAAAACTTGCCACTTTCCAAAGCTTGTATCGATCTACATAGTAGTATAAATTCCTTTTGTTTCGCGAAGGCAGGCTAGAAAGCAAGGACCTTAATTGCAATGCAATGTGCAAAGGCAACAGATCCAACAAATCTGAGAATAAGCTCTGGCCTGTGTTGGAGATTTCTGACCCTTTGCTGCATATAATTATATTTATAACACATTGCATCTCTTACAAACAAATGTTGCTTTCCTTGATACAAATATTCTCTATACCAGAACAATGATACATTGCAATAAAAGGAGTGAAAAAATGTCACAGCTTTCACATGCGTCCTCGACTAATGACTAAACAGCAGAAAGACTCCCCAGTTTCCCAAGTTCATATGGATCTGCATAGTAGTACAACTTGATCCTGTTAGACAAGGACAGACCGGAAGCCAAGGGGTGAGCTCTAAAATTTGAGTCGTCTTGTTCAGCAATGTCATCTGCAAAAGCAGCAACATCTCCAAGCAATCTGAAAATAAGCCTCCTGGCCTGAATTGGACGCGGAAAGTCAAAGTAAAGAGCTGTCCCTGCTCTCACTTCCGGCAAGCGATACTCCCCCACAGTTACTTGATTTCTTTGATCCTGAAAGAGAAGTACATACATGTTTAACTTTCGTGAATATCAAGTCCTGAAGGATGCCACTAACAAATAGTAATATTTTGTCTCAGTAAGAGAGTTTATGCGAGTTAAGTGATCATATTTAACAAACACTTGGTAATGGTGGATGACACCTTTACAAATTCAAATGTGCAACGTGAAGCATACAGGTTACTGACACTGGCAAGTTATTATTCAAACTCCTCTAAGCCAATGCCCTAGGGTCCCATCGAGTACTGTTACAATGTTATGAATTGTGAACTGGTAGCTTCTGGTAGATGAACAGATGGTACGAAAATTTTACCCTGATGATCAATTGTTTGAAGATGAACTCCATCAACTATTCTTGCATCTACAACCTAATTCGTCTTTGGTTATATCACAACAAAAGAACAAATATACATAGTGATGTTTATCCTTGCAAATTTCCAGGCTTTACTGGCAATGACCTCTCGCTCATGACTACCTTGCCAACAATTTGTACTAACATCAGGATTGATGTCAGGTGGCTGGCAGCAAGTTACAAAAACTTTGACAATTCTCTTTTTTTTTTGGGAGGTTAACCCATCCCATAGACAACCCATTCTGAAGGTAGAAGGCTTGGGACATATCATCATCATTCACGGAGATCTTAATAAACTTCCTGGTCAAGGTGTGTATTGGGCCGGTCCGGGCCGGCCCGCCGTCCGGGTCCAGTCGGACTCAATCCGAAGAGAGCGGCGGGCCGGCCCGGCCCGGTCAACAAATAATCCGACCCAGCCTGGGCCCATGACCCGGTCAGGGTAGGACCGGGCCGCACCGGTCTGGGTCCGGGCCGATCCACAGTCGGGCCGGGCCGGCCCGATATATATATATATATATATATATATATATATATATATATATATATTCAATTACCATTTCCAAAAAAACAAAAAAACACAATATTATATATATATATATATATATATATATATATATATATATATATATATATATTCAATTACCATTTCCAAAAAAACAAAAAAACACAATATTATATATATATATATATATATATATATATATATATATATATATATACATAACGGGCCGGGCCGAGCTTACGGGCCGATTTGGCCGACCCAGCCCGGACCCGCGGAGGAGGTGGGCCAAGCCGGACCGGGTCATTGACCGGGTCCGGGCCGGCCCGGGTTTGATCGGGCCGGGCCCGTGGCGGGTTCCGGGCCGGGCCGCCCATTTAGACACCTTGACTTCCTGGTATAAAGTTTCAGCTTTGTGACTTACAAATAACCTTTTCAAAAGCATATTTTGGTAGCAGGTTACGAAAATGTTGACAATTCTATTTCTTTTCTTTTTCCCTTTTCATTTATCGCATCCATAGACAAACCCAATTCTGATGGGAGAAGGCTTGGATGATGATCATTATCATTGACAAAGATCCGCATAAACATTTTGCTATCAAGTTTCAGCCTTGTGACTTATAAATAACATTTGCAAAAGCATATATTAACTCATGTCATATGTTACCATTGCAGATGAATGGTGGATATTACAAAGATTATAGAACTTGTTTCTTCAAACGAATGTAGTGAAAAGAATAGTAAATATGCAGGTGTTTATGTGTGAAAAGATATTTGAGAGTATCTGTACCATCAAAATATAAAGAATGCATGATAAGGAAAATGAAGGAAATACAGCACTTCAAGAGAGTTGAGCCACCATGCTTCCAATAAAGTACAAAAGATAAAGTTACTTGTAACCCCAAAATATCATCCAATGGCAACAAATATAATTGCTGCTCATTTTTTTGTTATTCAGTGTGTTGCCTGATAAAGGACATTAAATAGAATCTCAATCACATTAGGACTAAAACTATGCTATACCTACCTCACTCACTCCCCTTAGCATCAATCATGTCCACAAGGTTAACAACGACTTGTCACTGCTGCAGCAGCTAGTGTTAGAATCCACGATTGAGTCCATCACAAAGATCTTTTTCCAACCGTGATAATTATCAAATTTATCATCGCAATACCATGAAATGCCTTCTGATGTTTGCTCCTCAAGTTTTAGGTGTGTAATCATCTATACCATAGTACAACATCCAAGCATGTTGGATAATAAAAAAGGTCATGCACCGCATAGATTAGCAAATTATCATGGACAGTTCTTGGTTAATGAAATGGTTTCGTTTTGTTGTAAAGGTAACTTAAAGTACCACAACGATGACAACCTAGTTCAAAATTGCTTGAACTGCATGAAAAATGCACAAGAACATGGAACTCAAAGACACAATAAAGGAACTCGAAGAACAGCATTAAGAGAATAAATCCTATACCTGCACAGCAGACACTTGGATATACAATAATGCTGGAGATATATGTCTGTCGTCTAGATGTGTTAATGAAGACTGCCATATATCCACATC
The DNA here is from genome assembly GCA_036927795.1 of Iris macrosiphon. Taxonomy (NCBI): domain Eukaryota; kingdom Viridiplantae; phylum Streptophyta; class Magnoliopsida; order Asparagales; family Iridaceae; genus Iris; species Iris macrosiphon. Next base: position 187,441,237 of record JAYESA010000011.1, read on the forward strand.
TAAGGATGAAGGTGAATGGGAAATTCGTGGTTTTATCACACTAAAAGCATCTAGACGAAATCCTGCTAATCCAGCTATGTTAGGGGATGGGTACTGCTCCAAAACAAGGTCATTATCAGTCAACCTTTCAGCTTCAATGGGAACCTGAAAACATAGAGAAATCGGTAAGTAATCAACTAATTGATATGGATATAAAGTACTAAAAGATTTATGTTAATAGTATTTACTCTGAATCGACCCAATTGTGGCGATCTGTCTAAATAACTTCTCATTTTCATAATTTCAGTGTTCTGTAGTGATGCACCATGACCATCTGACTTCACCGAGTTCCCAAATACCAAGATTCGCTTTGCATGAATAAATGGTTCATGCTTAACAGTGCTACCAAATGAGGCATGGTTCGGTTTTGGAAAGGAACTATCATCTAAAGAAAGGAGATCATATTGTTCCTCTAGATTAAGGGAAGAATCAGTCTCTGGAAGAGTTAAGGTTACCCAGATGATCCGGCAGCGAACAGGATTACGGAAGTGAAACTTCACATGCCTTGGGACATCATCATCACTAGAAGCCTTCTCTTGCCCACAAAGATGTGGAGATGACGATATTAGAGATTGGATGTCCCATCTTCCCATGCATGAACGCTCATCCCTATGAATTTTATTGCTTGCCCAAATTTGAACCTGATACAGATGTGAAATGTTTGTAGTTGTTGAATAAAGCAGTAAAGTTCATCACAGGGAAGTTCATATAAATATGACTGAAACAAAGGCATGTCAAACAGGAAAGATGTGAGCAAAATACGAAGTTTAAAACTTACAAAAAACGAGTTGGTGAAGTAAACTGAGGAACTTCATTTATAATCACATTATCACATACGATAATGGCTATGTTACCTGGACTCGGGTACGGATGTCGGGTATGAGTACATATCCAAGAGTCGGGTCCTTCAAACTCATAATTGAAGGACACACGAACTCGGCTAAAAATGATCCAAATTTTGGATACGGGTACATGGATATGACTACTAAAATAAATATATTTGAATATGATTTCGTAAAAAGACACATCATGTAATTAAATTTGTATGGCTTCATAAAAGACATGGAATTAAATTTGCACGATTTCATAAAAAGACATACTCTCTAATTAAATTTGTATGATTTCATAAAAAGACACAATTGTAATAAAGTTTGCATTGTTTCATATATTTAATCTTATTATTAAATTTTCATGATTTCATAAAAAGACATCATGTAATTAAATTTGTAAGGTTTCATAACTTTACTACCAATCCACCATATTAAAATAAACTATCTACTTCACTACCAGTCTTCCGATTGTCATCACAAAGGACCATGAAAGATCCGATTGTCACTATGGAGGATCGGATATGGATTCCATATCCATACCCATGTCCTACCCGGTGGACACGGGTACTTCTCCTAAAGTGGAGAGTCCGGGTAACATAGGATAATGGTCCACAATGGTAAGTATTAATATAGCTTTGACATCAGCGTTATTGTAGAGAAGTCCACAATGTAAGTATTAATATAGCTTTGAAATCAGTGTTATTGTAGAAAATGCACCCTTTTGCAATAAGCTATGCACATTCTCACTGTAGCATCTACTGCTTGACATTTCCAGCATTGTATGTCGAGAGTAAATGTTTTAGCATTATAAAGTAATATCTTACATTTATTGAAGGTGTTTTATATTAAATTATTGGATGTAATGTATGGAACATTAAGCTGGTTGTAATCTTGTAGAGACTCATGCATTATTGCATTTTCCCCTTGAGCTTGAATCTTCCACTGCAAAGAGAATTGTTTCATTGACTCTAATTGTGATTATATTTCGGTGCTTGTAAAAGAAAATGAGAATCATTTTTCCTTGCCTTGTACAAGTCAACTTAAGTTTGTATGACATCGCGCCCCGAGCACTTGATTTTCGGGAGCAAGACATGACAATGGTATCAGAACCAAATTATTATGAGATTTACCAAATCTTTAAAGATATTATGATTCCAAAATATCTCTTAAAGATTTTCCAAAGATCTCCACAAGATTCTCTTAAGCATTGTGCTAACTTCTCACAAGTCATCAAACCAACTTTCATAAGCATTAAACATCTAACTTTTCATAAGCTATTAGGACAACTTTCCATAATTCATTAATCCGACTTTTATAATCCTTTAAGCTAACTTATCATAAGCTATTAAGCCAACTGGCCAACTTTTCATAAATAATTAAGTATTCCAAAACGGCTAAGTCTACCATAACCAGCTAAGACTTGGTTTAAGGGGCATCCATTCCAATTGGTCCACCAACCAGCTAAGATCCATAAGCAATCCATTCTAATTTGAAGACCAAGTCTAGATCAAAAGCCATATTTCAAGTTGATTTCAAAATCAATTATCATTTATTTGCCAACTCCAATCTTTACTCAAAAGAATTGAATCATCAAATTTATTATTGATCCAAACCAAATCGAAACTAGCCCAAAAGCCAAATCTACCTAGCATATGTTCTATCAGGATCTGGGGCATTACAGTTCATCCCATTTCAGAGCTTGCAAGACAACTGTTATCGCTTGCTTCAGAGCTATCAGCTGCTATGCTTCCAAGAGTTAGTACTGCTTCCACCACGACCACCAATACCACCATGGAGGTGTCACAGACTAAACTATCAGGAGTTTCTATGGTTCCAAGAGGCAAGAGTTATATTACTGCTTTCACCACGACCACCTATACCACATAGAGGTGTCACAGACTATAAGACTATCAGAAATTTCTATGCCACTTCCTCCACTAATACCACCAGCTCCACTAGCTATCGTGGAGGTATCTCAGGCCAATAATTGGGTACATTTTGAAGGATTAGGTCGTTGTTGTTGTTAACGATGACTAGTTCATGAGTTACTTGGTTTATTGGTGAGGAGATCCAAATCTTCGTGGAGGACTGAGGATGTTAAGCACTTTCAACCCAGGCTTGCTAAAGAACATCATCTTTTATTCCCCAAAAGATGAACTCCTAAGTTGGGGATTGATGGAGGACCTGTTCGATCACATTCAGTCTGATTTAAGTTCCTCAGTTGGACAACTAGGTATCAGGTTGTACTAGACCTTAGAAATGGTATGTTTGGTAATCCTGATTAGGATTGGTTTATTGGTAACCAATAATTCAGGCTATATAAACAAATGGAGGATTTAATTTTATTCATTGTATTAAAGATTTAAGCACCTTAAAGCTAATCGTGTAGAAATCTTAACCCCATATTTCAACATCTTACCCTTAATCATGTGTAGCCCGTACAGGCACCTAACACCCATATACCAGCTAGCAAACTTCTTTTCATTTCCAAAATCCTGCCAGCCATACCATCTATACCTTGGACCTTTCGTTTTTCATGTTTAAACCCTCCCTACCTTATACCATATCACCCCAAAAATCCCGATCTATACTGATGTACATAACATAAAAATCATTTAAAATCCTTGAACCCAAATACAATCACCCAAAACCCAATTCTCTACACCAATACATCAAATACCTAGTCATCCCTATCCCCTAATAGATCAAGAATTCATTGAGGCGGGGTTGATCATTGGATCCTAGATGCGAAGATTTCAAAGCAAGGAGCCATCTTCCGAGATTTGGGGAGCTCCAATTGTGTGCACAATCTCATAACTTCAGGTATAAACCCTAATCATATCTTTTTATTACTTTCAAAATCTTGTGATCTATATAGTTATTTATTGCAGATCTGTGACCATCATTGGATTATGGCTTGCTTCTCGTGGATAAACTATTGCATATCCTACATGATCTTCAGACTAGGATTGCATTAGTTTCAACCACCTAGGGTTCCTTTTAGGTATTGTCCTGAGTCACTATCTCAATCCATGTTCATCATATTCTATTCCTACTCCTAGAAGCCAAGATCCTGTCACTCCTGGCAGGTGCATCTATCAACATCCTTTGCAGATGTCTGAGATTTTCCTTCATTTTATCCTCGATCAAATTCAGCTTCAACATTTCACGAGCATCCTATTAACCCACCAATTATTATCCTATATTTTCATTCACTGCCTCTCTTCCATATCAACATTCTAATTTAAAGTATGATTGTGCTTATTGTGAAGTAAAAACCACTCAAAGCACAACATTCAACTGGTTTTTGTCAAATAGCTCAACCTGTTTTTTGCATCTACCGACGGCCTACGAACGATCTTGTTGGTATATTAGAATATTCTTGGTATATTTGTTGGGATATTAAAATATTCTAGAGGGGTTTTTAATGGGGTATTAATGTAAGATGAGGGGTTGTAAGGCTATAAATAGCCAAGAGATTATCAATAAAAATATAACAATTATTCTAAATTATTCTACATGGTATCAGAGCCCAAACCCTAGCTACCACCTCCCAAACCCTAGCCGCCACCACTGTTGTCGTGCGGTCACCACCGCTACCGTGCGGTCACCACCGCGCCGCCCGCCACCACCGCTGCAGCATCGCTCGCCCTCCACCACCGTCGCCGCTCGCCCGCCACCACCACCGCGAAGCCGCGACTCCCGCGTAGCTTTCTGCCGCGGTTCCTGGCGTCTCCCGAGGGTCGTTCCAGACGTTGACATCGAAGGCCTAGATCTGATGGGGGAGACATGATCGGGTCTAGAAGAGGACGAAGAGGGCGAACGTGAGTCGTGGGACGGGTGTGAGGCGATCGGAGAAGAGGACGATGGATGAGATCATCAAGAAGTTGGACTCTGCGAAAGTTGTAACATTGATGAAGCTGATGAAACTGTCGGCAGGTGAGAGTGCGACACGAACATTGGCGAAGTTGGAGCTTCCATCCATCGATCTGAAGCTTGATGGACCGGCCACCTACCTGAGTTGGTCACGACGGGTAAGGAGAACCCTCGTAGGGAAGAATCTGGAGGGTTTCTTGTCAGGAGAGAAGACAAAGCCGGATGAGGACTCGACAGGACGCGACGAGTGGAAGTCCACTCATATGGTGGTATACATTTGGCTCATCAATTCTTTAGTCCAGTCGATCGTCGCCACAATAGATGGCCTTAAGATAGTGAAAGACGTGTGGGAGAAGTTGAGGAGAACCTACGATGGTGTGGGGAATAACTTGGAGATTTTCTAGATCAAGGGGGAGATCGACGACACCGTACAGGAAGAGAAAACGGTACAAGAGTATTCCACGGAGTTGGAGCGTCTGTGGTTGGATTATGATCACTTCTCAGATCGAACGAGCTGCGAGAACCCGAAGTGTAAGGAGAGACAAATATGTCTGTAGCAGAGGATGATGAAGTTTCTTAAGGGGCTGGACGCAGTGTTTGCTCAGAGGACAGCACTACTTCTAGCCCAACCGAAGATTCCTACACTTGAGGAGACTATCTCGGACATGATCCAGGAGGAGACTCGTATCAAGCTACAGGCAGGGACATGTGGTCCTCCTGAAGTGAAGACAGCACTGGCGGTTGCCAATTCAGGCGGCATAGGGCCTAAGAGAGACCCCCGACAATGTTACAACTGCGGGAAGGTGAGCCATCTGAGGTATGCTTGCACCAAACCACCCGAGGGAGATTCAGGTGGCAGACGTGGACAGTTTGGAGATGTGGCCGTGGTCGTGGGGGTCGACGGGGTGGTCGAGGAGGTTATCGGGCGAACCTGCTGGTAGTAGAAGACGAGGAGGGAGCTAATGGTGCCTATACTGAGGAGGATCAGGCACTACTGAGCATGTTGGAAGTACTCAGGAGAAAGCAGAGAGCGTCAAGTGATGGAGACAGGAGAAGTGGGACTGAGGAGGCGTCCACCTCAGTCTTCGTCAAAGGCAACACTGCCATGTATGTCCATCCATCGGAAGGTACTGATGACTCGCTCGTCCTTGCATCTCTGTCTTCCCTTAGATCGTCGGACTGGATTGTCGATTCGGGTGCGTCTCGACACGTGACAGGAAATGCTAGTGAGTTCTCTTCCTACACTCACCTAGCATCTGCAGACAGCATTCAAACAGCCGATGATATTTTTCAGCCAGTGGTCGGTAAGGGTACTATTGATTGTACAGATTCAGTAAGATTATCTAATATTTTACACGCTCCTTCTTTTCCAGTCAGTCTTTTGCCCATTAGTTCTATAATCCTCAAACTAAAATGCATTGTCTCTTTTGATATTCCTAAGGTGATCTTCCAGAAGAAGGAGACGGGACGAAGACTTGGGACTGACACTTGGCATGATGGACTGTGGTACCTGGATCAGGAAGGACTGGATTCGACATTGGTGTTTGTGGCAGAAAGGACATAAATGAGAGGACCAAAGATGAGTGTCGAGGATACACTGATACTCCATCACAGGCGGTTGGGGCACTTCTCTTTTGGTATTTTGAGTAGGTTGTATTCATCTATTTATGAGAAAGCAAATAAGGAGAAACTAGTATGTGATGCATGTGATTTTGGCAAACTTACTAGGAGCTCATATGTTGGTGCGGGCCATAGGAGCTTTTCTGTTTTTGATATTATACATTCTGATGTCTGGGGGCCGTGCGCCACAACTACTATGAATGGTTACAAGTATTTCGTCTCTTTTATTGATTGTTCCTCTCGTGTCACCTGGCTGTATTTGATGAAGAATAAGAGTGAGGTCTTTGCCTGTTTTCGGGACTTTCATAAACATATCCAGACTATGTACAGAGCAATGGTGAAGGTACTAAGGTCTGATAATGGAACAGAGTATACCAACAAAGCATTTGAGGAATACCTGTCGGCCCAAGGGATATAGCATCAGACCACCTATGCATACACACCAGCACAGAATGGAGTGGCAGAAAGGAAGAACAGACACCTTCTGGAGGTGGCAAGGAGTATGATGATTGTCATGAATGTCCCACAGAGTCTGTGGGGACATGCAGTGTTGACAGCAGCTCGATTGATCAACAGGATGCCCTCGAAGGTACTGAGATGGAAGTCTCCATGTGAGATCTTGCAAGAAAACAATAGTGGGATGCTCCCACTAAAGGTGTTTGGCTGCGTATGTTTTGTGAAGGACAACAGACCGTCTGCTGGAAAACTTGACCCCAAAGCAGTCAAGTGTGTATTCGTGGGCTATTTGGCGACTCAGAAGGGGTACGTGTGCTGGAGCCCAGTAGAGAAGAAGAAGTTTGTGAGCATGGATGTTCACTTCAGGGAGTTTGAGCTATACTACCGTCAGGAGGGAACCTCATCCATGAGCAACTCACCTGATATTGAGAGTATGAGACGAGAGAGGGAGATTGGTGAGAGTGTGGTGACCGATTTAGGAGTATGGCATGGAGGAACGTTTGAGGAGGAACAGGAGAGTGAACAGGAACAGGGGGAGGCGATGAGAGGTGTTGGGCCCACGGCTCATAGGGAGTTACTTACCTACAGCAGGAAAGGGAAGCAAACTGCAGGACCAGTACCTACAGTGCCAAGTCTCTTGCATGTGTCTGTCTCAACTCCTGAGACACCTACACCACCACCACCACCAGATTTCCCTTCAGGTGATATCATTATTTCTACTCCTCCCACACCATTATCAGTATGGAGGACCACTCGCAGGAATGCGAAAAATCCTCCTGATAGATATGGTTGGGACCTTGCTCAGTTAGTTTCATATAATAACATATCTTCTTCTCATGGAGCATTCATTGTATCTTTGGATAGTATTACTGTACCTAACAATTGGTAGGTTGCCAAGAACGATCCAAAGTAGAAAGCGGCGATGCACGAGTTAGGCGCTCTTGAGAAGTACTTGGGAACCGATAAAACTGCCAGAGGGAAAGAGGGCAGTCGGATGCAAGTGGATCTTTACTGTGAAACAGAACCCAAATAGAAAAGTAGAGCGCTACAAGGCTCAACTGGTGGCAAAAGGATACAGTCAGACGTACGACATTGACTATGATGAGACATTTGCACCAGTGGTTAAGATGAGCACCGTCAAGACCCTGATTTCTTTTGCAGCGAATGGTGAATGAAAGCTACACCAATTGGATATGAAGAATATATTTCTTCATGGGGATCTAGTGGAGGAAGTGTATATGGAGATACCACCAGGATTCTGCACCGATAAGATAGTGGGTAAGGTCTGCAGGTTGAAGAAGTCCCTCTATGGACTGAAGCAGTCTCCTCGAGTGTGGTTTAACAGATTCAGGAGGGCGATGATATGGATGAGATATCAGCAGAACAATGCTGATCATACTGTGTTCTTCCGTCGAAGTGGAGGCCACATCACCATGCTTGCGATGTATGTGGACGATATGATTATCACAGGAGATGATGAGCAGGAGATTGCCCGACTCAAGGGGAAGCTTGACAAGGAGTTCGAGGTGGAGGACCTTGGCCTTCTTCGGTACTTCCTTGGGATTGAGATTGCTCGAGAAGCAGAGGAGATTGTTCTTTCTCAGAGGAAGTATGGGCTGGACCTTCTCACAGAGACAGGAATGTTGGGATGCAGACCTGCAGCGACGCTGATCAACCAGGGGTTCAAGCTGTGTGTTGAGGCTGGAGAACCAGTTGACCGAGACAGATACCAGAGACTGGTGGGCAAGTTGATCTATTTGAGCCACACATGTCCTGATATCTGCTTTGCAGTGAGTGTGGTGAGCCGCTACATGTATGACCCAAGGAAGGGTCATATGGATGCAGTATACCAGATTCTGAGATACTTGAAGGGTGCCCCCGAAAAGGGGTTGATATTCAGGAAGAATGATCACTTGAGCATCGAGGGCTACTGTGACTCTGACTGGGCTAGTTGTACTAATGACAGGAGGTCTACCTCCGGCTATTGCATATTTGTAGGAGACAACTTTGTCTCTTGGAGGAGTAAGAAGTAGTCGATGGTGGCCAGATCGACAGCTGAAGCGGAGTACAGAACTATAGCCTTGGGAGTTACAGAGCTGCTATGGCTGAAGAGTATGCTGGTGGATCTGAAGCTGGATCAAGGAGCCAAGATGAAGCTGTGGTGTGACAACCAGTCAGCCATCAGTATCGCCAACAATCCAGTGCAGCATGACATGACCAAACACATCAAGATCGATAGGTTCTTCATCAAGGAAAAGTTGGACCGTTGACTACTAGAGCTAGGTCATGTTCCAACCAAAAAGCAGGTAGCATACAGTATGACCAAGAGACTTAGCTCTGCATATATGATTAGAGGATGTGACAAGATGGGCTTAGTGAATCTCTTTCGCCCATCTTGAGGAGGAGTGTTGGTATATTAGAATATTCTTGGTATATTTGTTGGTATATTAGAATATTTTACAGGGGGTTTTAATGGGATATTAATGTAAGATGAACGGTTGTAAGGCTATAAATAGCCAAGAGATTATCAATAAAAATATAACAATTACTCCAAATTATTCTACGGATCTCAATGATTTGAACACTCAACACTAGAAACCATAGTTCTATCAATTGTTCAAGATACAACTATCTCACCTCATCTTATAAGTCCAGCACATTACATGGAGGCATTAAAATGAGGCTTTCCTACTTCAATACCAAAGATGAAATGAGAATATTCCACATGAGTTCATTTAGGTAGAATCTTAAGTGACAGAAACCCTTGAACTAAATAGAGGTATGCAAAATATTATTCTGCTTAATCAGCTTTCCATGCTGTCAGGCTTCTGTTGATGTACCACCATTAATACAACTTGACTACAGTATTCAAGACAAAATTTACATTCCCAGATCACTGATCATGCTTTTAGCAACCAAGGATTTAGATGCCAAGTTATCTTTCAAACCCAAAGATGAAGTTCGCAAGCCAACCCTACGTACAGTTGCTCCAATCTACAAGGTCATCTGAAGGGAGATCTCAATATTCCCAGGCTTGATCCCTTGGTGAACACCAGACAATCATATCCAATAAATTGATATTAAAAAGAGAATTATGTCTCAAATCTCAGTCCAGAAAAGACACTGCAAGAGAGTGACGTTTGATTAAGTATCATCATCACAGAAAAGGATAGATCAGTTTGGAGGTTGAAGAGGTCAATTTTCGGGAGATTTAGACTGACATGTGGCACCGTGATATAGGTTAATATTGAGATTCTGCATCTCTACAAGCAAGACACAGGCTAAATACTGTGTCAATTCATGAAATTTATAGACCTATTTAGGGATTAGGGACGTAAGCGGATCGGAGATTGAATTCTCCCCCTCCGACTCCACAAAAAATATTTTCTTCTGCATCCACCTCCGATACAGAGGAGAAATATTACCTCCATCTCCACCTCAAATGGAGGTTCGCATAACCGCATCCACTTTCACCTCAACCTCCAACTAAAGATGTGACAATATTTACTTCAACTAATGTAAAAATCTAAAGGAAAATTTTGACATCTACATTAGTGGGCCAAAATTAGATAGTGAAAAATCCTAATTCCAAAGTTTAAACCTCTCTCTCTCTCTCTCTCTCTCTCTCTCTCTCTCTCTCTCTCTCTCTATATATATATATATATATATATATATATATATATATATCGGTGGGGATCATGTGACACATACAATTTGACATCTAAAAAAACACGCAATCTCAGCCGCACATCATTTGAAATGAATGGTTCAGATTTATATACATACCAAATTTACATGCATGGATGTCAAATTTGACATGCATGCTAATTAATTGTAGGTTGTATAAATTAGTGGTATTCAATTAGACATGCATGATAATTAGTACAAATAACTCTATCAAATCTGAACCATTCATTTCAAATGATGTGCGGCTGAGGATTGCGTGTTTTTTTAGATGTCAAATTGTATGTGTCACATGATCCCCACCATATATATATATATATATATATGAGGAGGGATATTGCACCAAGGCTTATTGCACCATTTAATCCCAACCGTATGAGACATGTGATCATGTGGTTATAAAGCATAATGATATAATGATGACATACATCCCAAAAGTTGATGTCATGTCATCATGCTTTATAACCACATGATTACATTAACTTATACGGTTGAGATTAAATGGTGCAATAAGCCTTGGTGCAATATCCTTCATATATATATATATATATATATATATATATATATATATATATTCTAGCTCAAGTGGTTAGTGTGGAGGCATAAGACCCGGGGGTCAATGTTCGAATCCCAGTGGGAGCAATCGTGAATAATTACCTTCTTCCAATAATTATATATATATATATATATATATATATATATATATATATATACAATTCTTCTCTAATAGGTGTGCACGCCTACAGTATAGAACACTATGGTTTAATTTAACGGACTCCTCTATAGGTTTCCAATTACGATTTAAATGAAAGATTTAAACATATGTGTTCTCTCTTAAAAAAATCTATATCTCTATTTAAAGATAGATTATGTTTTAGATTTATTTTTAAAGATAGATTATTTTTACCATTAATATTAAAACTAATATTAAATTAACACTAAAACTAATATTAAAAATAATATTAAAGTTAGTATTAATATTAAATTTTAATTTAATATTAACATTAATATTAAAATTATTATTAACATTAACACCAAAATTAATATTAACATTAATGTTAACATTAACATTAATTTTAATTTTAATTTTAATTTTAATTTAAATGTTAATGTTAATTTAAATTTACGTTATTACGATAGAACTAAATCCATCATTTAAAATATTAATTTGAAACTATGAAAAAAAAATCTACAGAGGATTCTGTTAAATGATACCAAAATTGCTCTATACCGTAGACGTGCACGCCTATTAGAGCAGAATTATATATATATATATATATATATATATATATATATATATATATATATATATAACTCGGAGTCGGATGCATTGGCCGAGTTGGCGGCGGAGGCAGATAGCCTTCGCCTCCTCCAACTCCGCTTCAGAGGTTGAACTCCATTAAGTTTGCCTCCAAATCTGCCGGAGTCAGGTCGGAGGATCAGAGCTCCGCCAGACCTGACTCCATTAGCATCCCTACTAGGAATAAGTAACAAGTATGGAAAAATAGACAGTTGTAGACTGTTGCAAAAAATGAGGCTAGCATGATGGGTGTGTGCATGATTAAGATGCAGCTGAAAGTATATTGAACAAGAGATAATCTAGGGTGCATAGGCAGATCCATGGGGGACAAGTGTGCCACCTGGAAGTTTGATATATAAGTTTGAGAAATAGTATTTGCACTGTATATGCCTCACTTAAAATTGTATCGCTCACTCTTAAATTGGATTTCTTTAAATGTGGTGATCATCTCACTCATATAATATCCAGATATACTAGTTAACAGCAAAACAAAAAACTAATCCTGATTTTGAAGATTCACAAACTGACACTAGTGAATAACAAAAAACCATGTATTATCTATTATCCATAAGATTTAGAGTAGGTGTTTTCCAACTACCTACGTCATCTGTTGCTATCTAACAGAAGTTGACGAAATATAATCCCAATGACTTCTTTTTTTTTTCAAACCTCTCCATATTTTGTGGGACATGATACTAATCTTTATAATATATAAGATTTTAAATTTATTCAACAACAAATCCTTTGCTCCGTTAAGGACCATGTCCTATGTAAAACTAACAAAGATCTATATCCTTCTTTAACACTTCAAGCCATGTTTGTCTAGACCTACCTCTAGTCATATCGGCTCCATTAACTATTATATTATCACTCCTCCATTCGGAAGCATCTAATGGTATGCGTTGAACATGTCTAAACCAACTAAGTCGATTTTTCTCATCTTGTCCTCAATTGGCACCACCTCTAAATTATCACGAATATAATCATTTATTATCGTATCATTTAATATATTGTCACTCATCCATCTTAGAATTCTCATTTCAACTGCACTAACTTTTTGGACATGTTTATCAATTTTGCCCAACACTCATACATAAAACATGGATGATCTTAATTCTTAAAGCAATGTCGTAGAATTTTTCTTACAACTTCATAGGTATCTTGCGATCACAAAGTACTCTAGATGCAGTCATCTATTTCTATCAACCACCTTGTATTAATTCTATGCATGACTTCTTTCTGAATCTCTTCAACACGATGAATGATTGAGATCATATATACCGTAAGCCATCACTCTTAGGTATTGTTGTCCATCTATATGGACTCCTCCCTCATTTCTCTTCAACTTAGGGTTGAAATTATATTTCATATACTTTGTTTATATTTCATATACTTTGTTTAAGTTCTACTAAACCTAAATCCCTTAGATTAAAAAGTCTCTCTCCACACTTCTATTTTAGCATCTAACCATTTTCTATTCTCATCAACCATAATAGCATTAGCAAACATCATATACTATGGAACCTCCTCTAGTAATTTCATCCACAACTATCGCAAACAATGACTCAATGTTGATCCTTGATCTAAGCCAATGGTAATAGGGAACGAGTTACTATATTCTCCAATAGTATGCACGGTCGTCGTAACTTTTATCATACATATCCTAATATTTAAGGTCTAAATTTATAAACACCATATTTTCCCATAGGTTCTCAAGATCTCCTAATGCTACTTTTTGCCTCCCTCCGCTCAACAATAGTTTCCAAATTCTACATGCTTTGTTTACAAAGCTTCAGGTTACAGGCTGAGTACCCCGCCCGAGAGCTCTGGCTTCGTCCCTAACAGAAGGGCTTAGGGAAAAGAAACAAAGGTTCAAGTCCTCAAAAGTTTGTGTGGATGTACTTAGGGTTTTCATGGAGCTAATGAAGAAGGAATAATATAAAAACCTGAAATGACATTACGAGGAGATATATTATGCAAAGACACAAAATGATGCTAATGACCAAATTTAACTTCTAATACTCCACCACCACTAGTTTATTATATTTTTTTGCATGTCACTGCACCGCCTCAAACTACAAACTATTATACATACATACTTTATATATATATATATATATATATATATATATATATATATATATATATATATATAGAGAGAGAGAGAGAGAGAGAGAGAGAGAGAGAGTCAAAAGACGTTGAAGCTGAAAGGACAAACTACAAGCCAGCCATGTTTTATGGATCGGAGTGTTGGAAAATTAAAAATTAGCGTAGCTTAAATGAGAATGGTGAGATAGACGAATCGCACTACATTGAAAGATATGATATATATTTACCTATATAATATTGTGTACTACTCCAACAGTCGAAACATTCCAAAAGTTTTTTTTTTTTTAATGTTTTTAATTACTAATTTCTATTAGGAGGTACAAAGCAAATGCCTTTTTGTTCACATGGGATTGATGTCCAAAAGAAAGAAAGGTAGGGTGCCTTCTTGGTGTCGCACCTATAGAAGGATTCATGGAAAGAGTTATTTGAGGAAGAACACGGAGTCCCTTGGTGAAAGAGAGGACGGAGAGATGGGAGAGAAAATGATGAGGAAAGATCGCTCTCTGATTGCGAGTCAGTTATTCTTGACTAGACTCAGAATCGACCAACCGATGACCCATCTCAACGTGAAAACAAGTGCACACACAAACATATAGTGAAGAAAATCACTCGACTGCGAAGTCCGACAGGTCTTCCCTTGTTTCCCAAAGGCCTTCAGGTCCATCAATCACCTGAAGCTTCTCTTTGTATTCCTTCGTTGCTTTTCCTTGATTCCTCTTCCCCACGTTGCTTTTTTAAAAGTTTCTCTCCAAAATGGATAAGTTGAAGGTGCCTGTATAAATAAAATAACCTACCATATAACAGTTAAAAAACAATAGTGTAAAGAAAGAAAGAAAGAAAGAAAGAAGGTGACTTACAACAAATTTTGCAAAGGTCGAAGGTGTCAATAGCCTGTGACGAGCATCATCGGGATTGGAATTAAAGGTAGAATACATGAGAACCATTGTATTCACATGTTTTTTATTCACAACGAAGAGGAAGAGGACAGTAGAATATGAAGGTATAAAAGGCTATATAGGAAAAGTTTTTGGAATTTGAACTAAGAGATGGATGTGAGAATTGGGATGAGTGGAAAAATATGAGTAATCATATATTTTTAACTAGCCAGATCTTCATTATAGTATTCTAACAATATCTTTACTAACCATATATTCATTTTTTTTTGTACATATTCATATACTACATATCTTGCTATATTTGCAAATTCAAAACTCAGTCGAAGTATGTCTTAATTGGGTTATCCTTTCAACTTCCTTATCCTTTAAATAAAGGAATTCAGGGTGCGAATATACTAGCGTTCCAATCAGAATAAAATGACTACCAACTACAAAACAGGAGATGCCAAAATCTCAGAGTGGCGGCTGCCCACCCTCGCCCATTAGAATTAAGATGAGGGAGATCGTATCTGCCCCTTACTCAGGTGGTTTGGACATGTGGTACGTAGACCAATAGATGCACCAGTTAGGAGGAGAAATAAGATATTAGTCAAATGAGCAGGTAGAACTAGGGGTAGTGTTAACTGAACTTGGATTGAGTCAGGTAAAAAAAGGATAGGGTTTCTGTTAATGTTACCACAGACATGGCTCTTAACAGAGCTGAATGGAATAAAAGGATTCAAATAGCCTAACCCAAAATTTTGGTATAAGGCTTTGTAAAAGAGCAAAAAATGTAAAAACAAAGCAATAGTTCATCACTGAACTCATCATTTCTTTTCACAGACAACTGTTAGATGTAATAAAAGACGTATGTCAAGAGATCCATACCATAGGGCAGTCAGATGTTGAGTAACCACACGAACTGACAATCAAGGCAACCCCAGAAACATCAGATAGGCCTCCAAGTAAAATAGAGAACTCTACAGTGGAGGAACTACTGGGAGCTCTCCAGTAGGAATGCTTTTCTCCAATGCCAATAGGTGCAAGTAACGAGAATAATGGTTGTGAAGATGGTGCTGTTTCAACCTGCAAAATGAAACAAATTGGTTACTATGAACATCAGGAGTAGCAACTAACTGGATTGGGTAAAGGATTGGATCATGCATCTAAATGAAAAGAGAAATAATAAATCCTAATACAGGTTGAGCTTGTGTGATTGAAGTGTCTTGTGTATTAAGAAAAAAGATCACACATTCCAAAGACAATACATCCAAAGAAGTGATGTTTTGAGATAATACCAGATGCAACAAACCAGCATACGGATATTCAGCAAGGGACTCCTCGCCATTGAGTAGCTTCTTTAAAAGGTTCTTCACAATTTTCTGATCTTGCAAAGAATTAGATATTCTATCGAAGTTGTGTCCTACAACCTGGTCAACTGCCCTGTATGCTGCATTATCTGCACGAGTTTGTCTGCGCAGGCTACTCAAGACCCTAGCATAATCCACATATAGTGCATGAAGGATAACTTCACTGCAGCATGATTTGCATATGACTCCATCTTGAAGGTCAGATTGACCACTATAAGTCCGCTCAAGCCCACCATGACTCGATCCACTCTGGCTTGATCCACCATTGTAGATTTTCATGTCTTTATAATTGCTGCTAAGCAGTAGACTAGCTCCCTTCCCTGCACAGCAAACTTTGCAAGTCTTTCTTCCGCATTGGGAACACTCCAGAAGCAAAGATAAGCTTCCAGTTGAAGAAATGTTTGAAGAAGCTTTCACAGGTATGTGTACATCAGTTCGAACTTCACATGTGGCACCACTACAAGTTTCTCCAAAGTTACTAATATTCCAGAAGTCTATAACATTATTATCCAGTATATCAAGACCACTGGAAGAAATAATTCTATCTTCAAAAGCAGTCTGCCCTAGTAGAGCCAAGTTGCCTGCATAGTTGCATACTCTAACCATGTACAAGTCGTCAAGTAAGTGGTTTGGATCTATGGATGCAGGATCAATGCTAATTGACAATAGAGCCTTGTCTCTTTCAGCAGCAGAAAGATTCAAGCGAAGGCGTTCAATTTCAAGCTTCATTGCTTGCAGAAAGTCAAGTTGGTTCCCCTAAAAATGGTACATTCAAAACGGCTGAGATAGCAATTAAACACATTTAATTACAGAATAAAAGTGAGCACTTGTACCTACTCTAATTTTAAAATAAAATGACAGTGAGAAGACTAATATTAAATCTTGATGTAAGAAATATATGCAATCTAAATATTTGACCAAGTTAAGTGAGAATAAGCAAGAATTAATGTGATAGAAGAGATATATGTTTAAAACGAAGTTCAAGATTGTGGTTTAGGCTGATCAGAAGGGTTGCAGCAGTAAAGTATGAATAAAAAACATATATGCAATCTAAATATTTGACCAAGTTAAGTGAGAATAAGCAAGAATTAATGTGATAGAAGAGATATATGTTTAAAACGAAGTTCAAGATTGTGGTTTAGGCTGATCAGAAGGGTTGCAGCAGTTAAGTATGAATAAAAAACATAATAACTATCCCATCTCATTTCTACCTGTACATGTATATGTTATGATGACGATGTTATAACTTCTGAACAACCTTTCTTTTTCTGTTTCAATCACTCTTTAGTCTTTACCTTTTGCATCCTCCTCGACTTGTCCATCAACTTGTGATGATGCTACTAGTAACATTCTGGTCATCACGCGCAAATGGAGTTTCCTGGATATGCTTACTCCTTTCATGATGCAGGTTCACATTAACTTACTTCCTTGTCGTGCATCACTCTCAACAATATGTCCCTCCTAGTTTTCCTTGGGCTTATTATCTTTGCAAAAGTCTCCTTACAGTTCTATGAGTGATGTCTCATATTTGATCAGGGTTCTTCTTGAAGTTCAATTAGAAAGGATCATGGTTGGTTTAAGCAATTCTGATCGGGGTCATTTATTGTCATGCCAAAACAATCATTAGTAAGTATCATATACCTGGGCAAAATCAGCTAAATAGCAGCATAAATTAAATTTAAGCAAGTCTTATGAGTTTCAGCAAACTTCCATGTGTTATCCCCCTTAACAAGTACATGGAGTTCACTACGGTTCTTGATAACAATTCTATTAAATAGGTTATTCAAAAACCTGCTAAGCCACTCACAATTACTATAGAAAGTAAGCTCAACTCAATAGAGTACAAATCTGTCCATGGTAACAAAATTCCCATCACGCTTAACGGGCTATGTCTTATCCCTGAATGGCATCATGTTCCTGAAAAGGGTGGTGGGTTGTACCACTGAAGTCAAATAAAATTTACGGGTAATATGGGTGATATATGTTTAAGTGCAGATTTCCTAGGAGCAAAAGGGGGTGTCCTTGTATCTCCAGAAAACTGAAGTCAATTCAAAACCAAGTAGATAAAAAAATTTGCAACAAGCCCATGCAGCAAGAACAATTCATATATCACGTTATGACTCAGTAAGATAATAAAACACAGTAGTTGGCAATCATAAATTCAAAGAGAAGACAGAAGATAAACAGAAATCTCCTAATGCAATAACAGTTTGATGATATTATAATAACTCTTGGGTGTCTAACAGTGATACGTGTCCCTTGTTATACACTAGTTATATATCTCCTATATATTGAGATCATGTAGATGTTAGATAGTGTATAGAGTAAAATAAATAAATTTATGGGCTTATTAGGTAGATTATGCATTGTGAGATCATGGATCTAACTACATGGGAGACTGGCAATATATATCACCCCAGGGCAAGTTCAAATAATCCAAAGTGACGGCCAGCAGCCCCAAGTTCCTATTCTTGATATTTATAGGCTCAAGACCAGCAAAATATATCACTGTTGTTGGGTGGTACCTCACATCGGGTTGAGCGCTCAAGATTTGCAAGTTTGGTAACAATATAAGGGTGTTGTCTACAAAGTTCAGTCCCACGTCGGATAGAAAATTGGAGGATCTAAGGTATAGATATAGATATATGGGATTGGTCCTAGACTTAATAAGGGATTTCCTTTAAAGTCATATGGGTCAAGTCCAATATCATACCTCTAGATCAACTCCAATTCGGGTTTGATTGCGTCCTCAACAAATGCTCCCTCTCTTCCACCTTTCATTTTCGTGTTCCAATTCACACTGAAAAGCACTAGTCTGTCTTCTTCTTCATATTAGTTGCTGGCAGGGGGAATCTAAGGCACTGGATCAAACCATAGCTCATTAGAGGACTTAACTTGCTGCTAGAAAATATTTGTTTGACTATCGGAGCTACCAAAGTTGTGACGTATTGTGTAAAATTGAACAACTAAAACTATTCATCTATGACTCTTATTAACAAAGCGATAGATTCTAGCAACAGCAAGCTTCAACTGGCCAACAAATAGTTCGAATTTTGTTTGAGAGTTTGTATCTTGTATGTTTTTCTCTTTGTATTTCTGGAGTTATCTCCTTGTACTTGGTATTTGTTTCGTTAATTTCCATTAATGGAACACGGGATTTTCCAATCGTTTAGTCTGGAAAAAAAAAACTATTCATCTACAGGGCGCACCATCCTCCAAGGAAACTATTGGAAGGGGAATGTGTACGAATTATCAAATGCGTAAAGATTCAATAAAGAGTAAGTAGGCCACTATCAACAACTGGTGCTTCTCTGATAATGGATCCAAGGCCTCTAATATACAGAATTTCAGTAATAACTATATAAATGCAAATTCAACATGTGCAGAATTGTGAGCAACCTCGAGTATAAGAAACCACCATCACCAGGATAACTAATTGAAGATATACGTGTGCATAAATAACATCTTAGGAAGAACTCTTTACTCCAGACATCTGACAGCATGTGGATTATTACCAATCAACATATCAGCCAAACTATTACTCGACACATATTTGAGATAAAAAATTTACCAATTCGTAATGCTCGACCCACATTTGGGATAATTTCAGGATGAAGATAGTTGAGGAAAATTTCAGAAATAAGAAAGGATACATGAAAAAATGTAGAGCCACCTACTAAAGTAAAAAAAGTACTCACTTACTCGATTAGAAGTAGAGAAGGATTTGAAAAGGTCTATGTAACATTGACCAATACTATCATCAATCTTATTACCACCACATTCTTGATCAGGCAAGTTAGAAGCACCTGCAAACTGTTTCATGTCAAAGCAATCAATTATCCCCTCACTGGTTGGGACAGTACTTTCTGCCACACTTGACCTTCCTGGTTGAGATGAGGAATCTGAAAATAACAGATCTCCAGTAAGAAGATCAATTCCATGGCTGACTGCACTTGGTTGAGATAATTGTACAACACTACTAGATGAGAAAGCATCATGACCACGATTGGCATAAGAATCCCGAACTGAAGGATTTGAAGAATTACATATATCTGAAGCACGATGTATAACAGTACTGTGTTTATGTGCTTCTCGGGAATAAGTAATGAATTTAGCACCATTTGTGTTCTTAGCAAATATGTCCGTCCAAGGAAGAGATACGCCAAGTACTTCAATCTTTGGAAATATCATGATCGCAACACGTGTTCAAAAGATAAGGGAAGGAAGAAGAATTGGTTAATCCACGGTTATTAAATAACAAATGAGGTAGAAATTTGTACATCATAAAAAAGCATTCATCAAACAAGGGTATACCAACAGAAAAATGTTAAAAAAACCAATCCCACACAGTTCAGGACCACAGATAATAATTTTATGCATATACAATTTTTAAAAAATACGGGATTAACTTAGTAACAATTAACTTCTTATAAACAAAGTTCAAAGAAACCAGTCTTTAGAAACTGTGTCATTTTGGATTGTGTATCCCCCTAGAAGAAACTTCCTCCATGGTATTACCTCTCTGCAAAACATGGCTTGAAATCTGGAAAGAAACAATAAGTAGGTGTACATGCAAAGCATTGTCAACAAGTTTTCAAAGCCCCTGCCAATTAGGCTTAAATTAGATATTCAGACAATCATCAGAACGTTGTCCATGTGTATTTCACAACCCTTTGTGTGGTTTGTGTGTCTGACAAACTACATGCCTGTGTCTGTAATGTGTGGCCTAAACCTTGCATATTGGTCATCCCATGATTCCCTTGAAAGTGACACTATTTTCTATTGAAATACAGCAGATCAGTAAGATGAGAAACATAATTGTTGGGGAACCTTCCCTTTGTTTAAGCTTGAATTGTTGATGTCCATGAAAAATTCTGCTGTTGAGGTATAAACCTAAGACTAGCATATTTCATTGACAAGCAAGCAAGCAAGTCAAGGGCAGCGCCTGGAAGCAACTAAGCGCCTGCAAAGCACTGTTAAGAGTCCGGATAAAAAAGAAGAAGAAGGTATATCCAGCAAAGCAGTGTTCATAAGGTTCACAAGAAATTGCTTGAAATGGTGCCCATACAATTAGGCTGATTTTAATTGTTCATCTGCTTCACCGGATCTTCACCACAATTAACGCACAAACCCACTACTGAAATATTGCTACTTAGTTCTTCCAAAAACAATATACACACACGAATATGCAGGAAAACACAGAAAAGTCAAGGTAATAAAAACAGAGGATTAAGGAAAGAAAACATCCAAAGGCTGATGTGTACTATTCCACAAACTAAGAGACTGGTCACCTTCGTCACAAAGCACAGTAATATTTAGCACAGCTGTCAAACATAATAGACTGATATGTACAACAAGAATAAGCAGCACCAACTTTACAACAAAATTATGTGAAAAAATGAGTTAAAATAAAACTATATATAACTAGATCCCTCTACAATGAATCTTCAAATAGCCGTCCTATCAGAGTAGGAAACCTGTGCATATTTCTAACTTCAATTAAGCTCAACTAATTAAATAAGATCAAGATAATTTTAAATAGAACAAAATGAAAATAACTCAAGATTACAAAATTGCATAATTAACTTTGTACCTCACCAAGAGTTAGTGGAGTTCTTCCCGGAACAGAAGGATAAAAAGTAAGTGCAACAATCCGAGTTAAAAAGTTTATTTCTCCCTCCAATTCTTCAAAATTGTACAACAAAGGCAGGCAGGAATTTTCTTGAGCATGTAACTTTGCACTATTTCCGGTAATAGCCATATCTTCCGGATCAATTCTCCCTGCCAAGGGAATCAAAAGGTTTGTTCCGTTCGAACACTGAGGTATACAAGCACCCTGAAGTAGAATACGATTATCAGTGTTTACGGTTGGGCTTACGACATATGCTGGGACATTAGTATAATCATTCAATTAGAGAGAAAAATACTAGCAAGTAAAAAAGAAGGGACATATCCTGTATGATATAAAGATCTAGTGATTGAATAAAAAATGTGGGGTACATAATAGTGGACAGTGGACGCAGATGCAATATTTGACAAGGTAATCATGCAAAGACTCTGGATTAGAAGTCCAAGATAACATGCCTAAGCAGCTACCTCCACCTCATAAGATATCTTAGTTAATTGTGGCAAAATTTTCAAATAGTGATGAGCGCTATCTACCTAAGACGTCCATATTTCTAATTATAACTTTGAGATCTCTTAGATCTCTTATTACAATTAGTTCAGTAAACTACATAACCATTATTTTTATTGCCGTGTTATTTGGAGTCGTCATTTATTTTTCTTAAATATAGACTAGTATGATCAATAATACTTTTTTCACTTTGGACTCTCCAAATTTCTGGCTGTACTGTGCAAAATGTCATATGTTCACACTGATGTATGAAAGCCTAGATAAAGGAGATGTCACATTAGGAGTGAGCTACCTGAAGATAAATGCAAAGACCCATTATGGTGGTTCATGCAGGTCAGGCTTCGCAATTAGTGAGATGTCGTGGTAGTACCTAGGTTTAGTCGTACTGTTGCAAGTCTGCAACAGAATATGATTGATAATTATAAGATATTCTAGGAAGTAGAGTACTCAATCACATATTATGATTTCTTGCAGGATTCCTAGGATGACCCTTGAGAATCTTACTTCGAACCTTGCTCAAACCTATTTTCACTTGCTTTTGTTCACCCTAACTTTTGATTCAACTTGAATACTTGTTCGTTGTTGTCCGTTGTCAAACTAAATTCTTGCATCAAGATGAGTTTTATGGATTATAGAAAGAATAATGTAGTAGAAATTTAACTCATAACCATTCACATTGAGAATATAAGAACCCTTCATATTGAAGAATGGTTAATCAAAATTTTATGCATGAACGTTGGTAATATTTTAAGGTTATATTGTCAATCAGAGGAACAATATTTTGATACTACATCGGGATTGGAAGATTTAATAAAATAGGTTTTGAGTAGTAAATGTAAGAATAACATATAAACTCGAGGAAATAAAATAAAGGTAGTTGAACAAAGGATCAGAAGAATAAATTGGTAGTATTGGTGACTGAATCTTGGGATTATAAATACCTTTAGGTTGTAACTTATCTGGAGAAAATTGGTAAACCGATAACAACTTACAAGAACTGGATCAAATATTTGAGATTGTAAGGATGGTTACTAAATAATAATTTGGAATTTTCAGACGATTACTGACAAAGTAGTTTTAAATAATTATGAACAGTATTGAAGGTTGCTAAAAATAAAACAAAGGATAATTTTTGAACCGATGGACTTATGATTTCATTCATGATTTCAAGGATAATTGAATTAAAGAGAGATGGAAATTCTTAATACTAGAAGACCCTGACTCATTTATTAGATGGAGTTTTATTAGATGGAGTCATTGATATGCTTAAAAAAATCTAAATACTATAGAATTTATATGGATTGATAGAAACTCATAAATGATGATATTGGGAATGAAAATATATATCTGATAAATATATTTTTAAGGATGAAGTCTAAATCGTCAAATCTTGGTAGTTGATAATCGATAATAAGGGTACATGATGAATACGAGAATTTGATATCAAAACAGAGGTGAACATCCTGGATGTTGAAATTTTAGGAATTTGTTGACTATTGGCATATGCAAGAAAAGGTAGGACAACTTCATTATAATCAAGTGAATAAGAGTATGATGCATATTCTTTGTAATCATCTTTCTTCTTCTTATTAGCTCTGACTATTGTGTTCCATCTAAAAACATGACTGATAACTAGGTCTTCTTTTCCCTTTAATCTTATTATCCTCCTTACTTTTCGGAATGGCCAAAGGAAGTGTCCTAGTCATCTAGTTCTAGAATAGAGCATTGGTTATCATGTGGTATATATATATATATATATATATATATATATATATATATATAGTCTGGTAAGGATACCTTAGACATGGAGATGGAATTAATGGAGGATAGAAACATGAAATCTTTGATTCTTGGGGTACAAAGATTTAAATTGGAAATAATAGTTGAATATCAAGATTATGAATTGAGGAGTTTTCCAAACTTCATAAGGTAGAAATTTGTGAATGACGATTAATGGAGAAAATAGAAATTTGATCGAAACAATAACATTGAAATTATAGGTGAAATTGAGGAATACGAGAATAACTCGAGGTTAATATGAGAGACTTGAATTTGAACTGTGGACATAAATTTTGACTCAAAGATTTTAGAACTAGTTAAAGACAAAGATTTGGAAAATTTTGGATAGATTGTAGAGTTTGATAATAGATCACGAGACTATACCCTTCAGGATTAATTAAATCTGAGACAGTTTGAGCGGATATTCTAGAACAATGATTCCAACCGGCTATTCTATCTCCATGTTAACTATATTCTTGTGTTGATTCATACCGAGTCCATTACAGTATTTTACCATATCAATTAAACTATTTTCTCTGTCTATCCTAGTCCTACTATTCTCTAAAAAAAATTTAGGATAATAGAATAGGAATTTGAATAATGAAGTTCAATTTTATGGTATTTACTTAACATTAGAGATTGAGTATATTGGTTACCTTATATTTTAGGACATATTTTGACCATTAAGTGTTACTTGAATTAGGTACATAGAATAGATTTTAAGTACCCCAAATATTGAGGAATTGAATGGAAAGGATTTGCATTAGGATAATGAAGTCAGAAGATAGATAAGGAACTTTCTAGTTTCTAGAGAATGTTTATTTTGAGTTTGAGGAATTTTTCAAGGTCAAAGAACTAAACCAAGATAACACCATGGAGTAAGAGTTATGGAAATAATAAGGAAGCTTATGGAAATAAGAATAGCGTAATAGAATTGATAATGGAATTCTATACTAGAAAGTCCTGAGGATAGATTGGGATATAACGAGATTATGAATTTAAATTAAAAAGAAAAAATTTAAGAACCAAAGTAGATGAAAACAATCAATATTGATGGAGGAAATAAGATTCTTGATCAAAACGTTGATATGGGTTTTGAAAATTTTAAGTATATTGGTTTTAACTCTGAGTATTGATATTGCAGAATAAAACACATGATTGGAAAGACACATACTTGAGGTATAACTAGATTAAATGTCGTATCCATCGAGGTTAAGCTACAATAAGGGAATATTTGGGTAATAAAGTAGTTGAAGTGGAAAGATGATACTGAAGTTCATGAAACAGATGATAACTGACAAGGGATACGTGATGCGAGATATGAGACATAAAATTAGCAAGGGGGTATATAGTTAGTAGATACTAGATAGAAATCTTGAAATTTGATACGATGGATATAGGAACTTGAAATTGAGGTTAAAATTTTGAGAAGATAAACTCCTCAATAGATAAGATTGAAATTGGGTATCTATATCTTACAGAGTTTGTAATTAATGACAAAGGATCATAAGGTTAACCGGAAACGACAAAGAGGTAAATATTGATAAAGAAGAAGAAGAAGAAAAAAAGAAACAGAAAGAAAGAAAGAAAGAAAGAAGAAGAAAAGCGAACTTCCAAAGAGTTTCATGATTATAAATGTTGAGATCGAGAGATTGGATGGATATGATAGAGATTAATGGTATCAAGGACTATATAATAATTTATACTGGAAGTTTCAGGATTTGTATAATAAAAAAATTAAGATTACGAGGAACATAATAAATAGGTTACATCTTCTTAAGAGAGGGATGATGAGATGTGTGATGAATACCGTATCTTTTCAAGCCGTGAGGTATCTTTCTTTCCTTTTCGTGCATGTTCTGTCTTTTAATTTCGAGGACGAAATTATTTTAAGGAGGGTAGATTTGTAACCACATAAAATTTGACTAGGAGTATTTTGTCAACTTGTTTTTCTTGCAAGCAACATTGGTTTAGTTAGAATTAATTATATACTATTTAATCATGGATAGAATATTCCCTCATAACTAATCAGAATATCATATCATTATTGATAGGGTTAATATATATAATATTCATATTTATTTACTAGATTAGTATGTCCAAACTCTACACCCATGCGTGCACCTCCATTTTTATACACGACTCCAAATGGTTGGGACATGTGGAGATATAATAGTTTCCTAACATATGCACAAGTTTAAAGAAGAAACTTTCAATTTGAATTCCTAAAAGACTTAACCACTAAGTTACTTAACCACTAAGTCATGAATAAACTTGAAGTGAACAAGTCATATTTGAACACTTCTTTCCAAAGACTTCTCCAACCTTCCACCCAACCTAATGATCATGACATCACCCTTGCATCATGATGACATCATCCTTATCCATATATGTCATCGTCCTTATCCTTATAAGATTTTTTAATAATTTATTATTAAACTATCATCCTTATCAATTACACATCATCAACCTTAACTTTATAAGATATTTTAATTATTTATTACATCCTTATCCATTACACATCAACATCCTTATCTTCTTAAGATATTTTAATAAAATTATTAATAAATAAAATCATCTTACATATCACCCTCCTCTATATATATCCATCTATCCCATCACCTTCTTTCTCTCATTTTTCCAACATCATTCTTTCTCCAACCTCCTCAAACCTTAAACTATCATTTCCAAACCCAAAACTTCTTCTTCACTCATTCCTCTTTCCATATCAAATCCAAACCTTGGAGAAGTGAAGAGGAGCTCGGGATTTGAGAAGAAGATTGGACCCTCTTCTTGTGTCAAATTCGTTGGATCTTCATTGGAGTTCAATCTCCAATAGGTTACTTGAACTTGGACCGGGACTCTGATAAGTACCACCAGCCCAGGACGATAGGCAAGTACATTACTTGATTACTTTCATTTCCTGATGGTTATTCTATTACATGATTTAGACATGCAGTACTACATTCTTGACGTGCTTGATACACATGATTAGTGTTTGATGGATTCATATTCGTGACTATCATGATTTCGTGATTTTCGTATTTCGTGATTCTACGTAATGTGCCCTGAATCCATCAGTACTAGTTGGAAGAAAAAATACTAAGTAGATATGTGATCAATCATATTTACTTTATTCGTGTGGATAGCTCAATCATACAACTCACGTACGATTGAGCCGTACCCTTCATGTCGTATGGATAGCCATCTGACGAGATGCGTTGTATTACCCCTAGTCGATCATATATTGAACATGGTATTTTACAACACTTAGATAGGTGCAGTTCTCTTGTTTCACCCATACTTGTTATCTTTTATCGTGATTTCCTATATTCACTGGTTTCACATATTGGCATACCATGATTATCATGTTTACTGTTCGCGTACATGTTCTACTCTGATCTAGTTTACTTGATCATCATGTATTTATTCTATTTCATGTTTTATAGTTCCTATCATGTTATGAATAGTCTGTCAAGTATGTACTTGTTCCAATCCTGACTGGATAATATTTCAAGCAATAACTAAGAGGACTTATGCCCAACCTATTATGGGATGTCAGAGGATAGTTTAGCAGAACTTGACCCTATCCTTCAGGAGGATCAGGGAGTACCCGCAGCTGAGACCCAACTGTGATATGTAGCTTAGCACATAGGCTATAGTTTTGCCCATAACTGTTTTCGGAGACCTTTGTTATAGTTGTATGTTTGGGTAAATTTAAACTTGAGACTTTATATTGTAACTCATATATTACATCTTGCTTCTATCTACCTTAGTTTTGTGATTTAGTATGATATCTATTTCACCAATTACTTGCCCTCGTTTAGAGGTCATTTGAGATAATTATACTGTGTGAGTTGTTGGATATTATAGTGATATTGCTAGACAGTATTCTACCGCCGATACTGCGGCGTAGGCTGGACGTGCCCACGTACTCATACCCGAACATCCAGGTGCGAGTCGTGACACCTATGACATAAAGACATTAGGGTGGCTAACTTAACCGAGGGTACGGACCTTAATTTTAGATGACAAAGAAAAAAAAACCCTCAATAAACGAGACCCAAAGACATCGGAGTTAGGATAAAAACTTGACTTTGTTCCCAAGGTGCTTTCACAATAGTGCCCATTGTTTCTTCCTCTGAAATCTGGACAAGTTAAAAGTTGAAGGGAAAATCAATGTGAGTCCCGTATTGATGTCTTGATCAGTATTTTAAAAACATTTAGGCCCTCCTAGGCGAACTACCTTGCCTCATCTCCTAGGAGCACCTAGCCTCACCAAAAGAAGAAAAGCGCCACCTAGGTAGCTTTTCAAATTTTCTTTCCATAACACTTGTCACTTTTGTAGCTCATGTTAGGTTATTCAAATCTGTCATATATCCCTAAAAACTCATCAAACTCGAGTTTTTAGACAATAATAAGAATAAGAGTCAAAAATAATATCAAATTACTAATAGAAAACAATAAAGTAACTTAACAAGATCGCAAAATAGTCTATGAAACACAACATTAAGTTTAAAAACAATAACATCACATTAAGTCATCATGACAGAAGACATTGTTTAAGATAGAAAAACAAAAATAAGATAATCAATAAGTCAATGTTCCACATTCATAAATTACTTAATGAAACCTTCTTCAAATTCGTTACAATAAGTATTATTACAAACAAAGTAAACATAATAGAAAAACAAGCATATATTTGTTGTGAAATGGGTTGGGTTAATGGGGTTGTTTGTGTGAAATGGGTCATCTTTTGTGAGATTTTTATAGATAGAAGAAAAAAAGGAAGTAAAAAACATTGAAAGAAAAAAGAAAAAACAAACCCTAACTTTTTGTGGGCAAGTACAAAGAAGAATATAATCATCGAAGAAGAATAGAAAAAGAAAAAAGGAGACAAAATTCACCTTAATTTGGCCAACAATGTAAAAACCAACCCAAATATTGCCCCAAGAAGGAGGCCCAGTCTAGAAGAATGTCACCTCTCTCATCTATGTCGTCGTCACACGATGTTCTCCACCTTTCTTCTTTTTATTTATGTCTATTTAGTTAGTAAATTATAGTGTTAGAACTTATAAAAGATTCTATTGGTCCTTTAAAACTTAAGTCTGTAACTTTAAAAACTAATAAAATCAAACAAGTCCATAAAACTTAAAAAAAATCTAAACGAAGTCCAAAAAAGTTGCATAAACACCCTACACAACTAGGCGTGTGCCTAGGCTCGCCTAATTACCCATTCACCTAATCTCATCTTTGGCATCTTTCTTGCCTAGGCGTCACCTAGAGAGGATACCTCGCCTGCCTTTGGATTAAGCAGTAAGACATCGTCTCCCGCCTTTTGGGTGCCTCAGCAGCGTCTTTAACAACACTGGTCTTGATGATACTATACACATACGGACTAAGGAAAGAGTGTAAATCAGTCCCAGGTCTACATATAACAATCACATAGTCATACAACTAACAACAAAACATCAATCTAGGTATTCAGGAAGAACAACTAAAATTTAAGATTCACAAATGCAAAGAATATACATGTAAATAGAAAAACTTGTGACAAAAGGATCTAGGAAGCATGGAAAATTCAAATATCTCAGTCGTGTCTTGTCCAAGCGTATCGGATACACCGCGGACACTCTAAAATACAGTAGGACACACAAATATAGGTGCCATGACCATGTTGTTGTGTTCCTACCATACCATGCCATGACAATTGAAAAATTCTTGCATTGTGTTGTGTATGTCCAAGGCGACGGAAGTCCCGTTCTTATCCTACTAAAATAGAATGGAATACTCTAAGATGCCGCCCCACCTCACTTCGCTCGTCTTCACTTCACGGGTTTGTTTGGGAGTCGGTAACATTGACGTTCCTTATGCTGTAATCAATGTCCATGCAACACAACAAAGCATGATAAATGCAAGAAATTAAGGGACAAATTAAAGGTTTTTAGAAACTAAGGTCTTTATGAGGCAATTGTGAAGGTGAACTTTATAAAATAACTAAATTCTAGTGAACAGGTAAGGTATGGAATACTTGTAGATGACCCGAAGGCGGACCCAACCTGAAGCTTATTTGGTTAGAGACCGGACCAAAACTTGGATATGTAGGACTATCGGGTCGAGGACTAACACTACCCAACCTGAGCATACCCGATAACAACACCAATCACGTCAATAAATTTTGTTTCTTATTTCAACATTATTTATTAACTACTTTGGAAAATAATAAATCAAAAAACTGTAGAATCAATGCAAATAGTAATAATTATTATTTTCCAAAACAATAATTTAATTGATATAATATGTATTCATTATATCTAGTAACACAAACATGAAGTATGAAGTGACATGGATTTCAAAATCCAACATCTAATGCATTTCATAATCCAAATGACAAGAAAAGTAGAATTACAACATCCTCCTAGAATAAATTCAAACCATATTCAGATTTAAATGACGTTGACTAACCCCTTCTAAATTACCTTTTTCAGGAGCACGTAAATATGGTTTATATTTGCAGGGGCAAACTACCCTAAGCAATAAAAAAGGATAATAAAAGATGGTAAATCTTCTTTGAGGTCATGAATGTGTAATGAGTGTAGACTAATATATATATATATATATATATATATATATATATATATAGAGAGAGAGAGAGAGAGAGACGGTCTCCTGCAATCACAAAGCACTTGACAAGGACTTCCATAAAGAGTACTCCTCTCTTTTGAACTTTGGTTAAAGTTACATTTCATAAGTTTTGTTTTTGTTAATATATATATATATATATATATATATATATATATATATATATATATATAGAGAGAGAGAGAGAGAGAGAGAGAGAGGAGGGATCGGGATCCCCGCACTTAAGCATCCCCACAAGTTCCCTGCAATAGCAACCATTGGATTGTCTTTGTTGACGGTTTAGATTAGAGCCTTAGACTAATCAATTTTTTGCAAGATTTTGATCTAAATCTGAACGGTCAAAAAAATAATCCAACAGTTGCTATTGTGGAAAACATGTGGGGATGCTTAAGTGCGAAAATCCCGATCCCTCATATATATATATATATATATATATATATATATATATGAAGGCTAGACTGCAAAATTATAATCGTGGAGATAAAAATTTGGAATATAAAATTTTAAAATTCGTAGAACAAAATCAAAACTTATGAAATGTAACTTTAACCAAAGAGATAAGGAAGGAGTACTCATTATGGAAGTCCTTGTCAAGTGCTTTGTGATTGCAGGAGACCGTTCAAATTTAAAGCAAATTTATATAAGACATTTAGAAGACTTGTCATGCTTTATGGATCGAGGTGTTGGACAATTAAAAAAAAATGTCCAAAAAATAAGCGTAGCTGAAATGAGAAAAATAAGATAGATGAGCGACAATACATTAAAATATAGGATAATAAATAACTATATTTATGGGAAAATGGGGGTTACACCAATTGAGAACAAGATAAGATAAATCGCCTCGAAGGTTTGGACATGTGCAATATAGCCCAACAAAAGATCTTTTAGGAGTAACAACATATTAGCCAAGGAGCTGCTAGCAATAGAGGTAGAGGCCTAAATGAACTTCGATTGAGGCTATAAAAGTGGATATGGTTTTTACTATTATTGCAGAGGACGTGTCCCAACAAAGCTCATCATCATCATCCAAACTTTTTCCTATCATAATGGGATGCGGTATGGACCATAAAAAGCTCTATAAAAGATCTAACAACTTTTATCTATTGACCAGACGTCAAACCTCTATGTGCCAATCCTGGCCAAGGACCTAAGAGCAGGAGAGGGTCATACCATAAAATCTAGACATCCAATTGGTAAGTAGGTAGACCTACATTAAAAAAAGTTGTATGCAAGAAAAGGATTCATGATTTTGCATTTAGGGTTTTCTTGCATTTCCTTTTTCTTCAATGTTGTAATCCCATATGAAGGCCATCAACATAATGGTTTATATACATAAATTATAATAGAACTCGATGACAATATTCCCTTTTTTAATTGGTGGATTCCAATACTCCGTGGACTCGAACACCCTCGTGGATTCGAGGCCTCATGAATTCGGAAAAGTCGCTTGTGGATTCAAGCATACTCTCAGGCGATGTTCAGGTAGTGTCAGTTATCCCTTTTGGATTCATTTCGGCGGTGGCACTCCTTTTCCCCTTCCACTACTGTAATGTCAATCACATTACATCAACAATGCTCATAGGTTGCTCGCGGTTTAATTATAAATGTCTTGTGGCCTCTCCATCACATTTTAGTGCACACTTTTCGTAATATCTTTACCACATTCAATCATTAATATACTATACTTAAGTTGGTATAGACCATTTACTATGACACCTTGAATAAGTGGCACTAACTAAATAATATATCTAACTACATGTTCATGTGCATAGTTAGAGGAGGTACAAGATTTTTCAAATTGGTAAATTGAAGAATCCATAATTCACTCATTTCAACTACTCCATATGAATCAAGCTTGTAAGTATTTTGAGTACTCACTGCAAGGAGTCCAAGCCCATAGGCTCCATACCAGTGCAATTTAATGCCTACTCTCTCAATTATGAACTATGAGAACTCAAGCTTCGAGAAGAATGATTGTAAAAAATAATAGCAAAATGAAAGGAAAAAAAAAAATCACATATCAGGTAACCTATGGGTTTCCCAGTGTAAGGTTATGTCAATATTAAAGGGAAACCTTCGTAGGAGGAAAAAAGATTGAATTAGTGCGGACTGGAAGCAAAGAGCTCCTAAAAAATCTGAAGTACATCATCATCAAGGCATAGTTTGGCACGAGAGGAAGGCTTGGAACTAGCACCCTGGAGGAGCAGGTTCAAGCTGAAACAACCATTTCATATATTTGGGGATAAGGTTACGTACGTCTTGACCAAGACACTGCATCAATGGGAGCATCGTGGCATCAGGGCGCACCTTTAATTCTTTTTATCATCATCATCATCCAAGCTTTCTATCATCAGAATAGGGACACTATGGAGCACGAGTGTAACTATTTACTGTGTTTTATGACAAGTTATCAGCCTAACATCAACCCAATGTGTAGGTGCCAAAATTCTAGCTAGTTAGCTACAACGAAGAGAGGGATTTTCCGTAAAAACTATATGGGTGGTTGATATGTAGACTTACGGTTTTGGTCATGCAATTAATACTCATGCAACCAAGGAGAACCCTCCATCTTCCCCTAGACTAGAAAAGAGCTGATGAGTACATCATTATTGTTTAGCATTTGAATTTTGAATTCAGATTTTATTTTTATTTTTATTTTATTATATTTTTTCATTTTAACTAATCTTTAGGAAGGGTTGTTTGGTAGTTGAGTGGTTGTTGCTTACCTATTATTTAGGAAGTTTGTTGGTCTTGTATAATCTATTTAAACGCTCACAGCCATTGGAGAATGAATGAATGAATAATGAAATGAAAAAAATTACTTTTGATGAGCTCTACTTTCCTCCTGGCTGTGATAGCCTGATAGCCCCTTCTCTCCTACCCCTCTCTTATTCCCGACCTCCCCACCCCCTTGCCACTCTCCCTCGGACAGTAGAAAGCAGCAGCAAAAATCAGCAGTAGCAGCAGCAACAAACAACAACAAAAATAATCTGGTAATCATTCGACAAATCAAATTCAAATTTCTTTCCAATGAATCAAGTAATTAAAACAACTGCACATCTACATCCAATATACTATCAATAGTTTGTTGATCCACAAATTAGCTCTAGTGCTTCTACAAACATAAAATTGGAACTTGTTATCATCTTACATATTAAATAGATAACTAGCCTGATTTAGGTGGTAATATTTGATTCAATTTTCTACAAAATCTAAGATTTGCATGATAGATTGTGGTCTCCTACTTTATATAATCATCACTTTTGGGAACCTAGAATTTATCGGGTAATTAGCAAAGAGTTAAATAAAAGTTACTTTAATTTAATTTAATGTGTTAATTTTAAGCCTCACATTCATTCTGCATCAATTTTGCTATCAGAGCATGGTTTAGGTTTATGTTTGCATCATATTCCTTCAATGTATGCATTAAAAATATATAGAGTATCTTTTAGAACTCATATCACATTGCATGAGCACCCGTAACAGTAGACAATACCAACTCACTCCTGGTATGGCCCTTGAACCAGAACAAATGTTATAAAATATCATAAACCATATAATTAACATGGAAAAATATGTCAATGCGCTAAGAACATCTAATGAAGAGATTAGGAAAAGAATTGGAAGACTCGAACATGAACGTCGTAGGACTCCTGACCTGTTGGATGAGGGTTACCATCATAGCGGCCATCAAGAGATGGATAAGAGTCGTGAGGACCCTAGGCTTAGTGTTGTTTGATGTCTCTTGTGACAAGGTAAAGAGACCGACGATGGACGTCGCACCTCCATTTTTCACACCTTAATTAGAATTGGTAATTAATCATGTAAGATAATTTTGGATAGTAGGAGTTGTGTCAACGCTATTGCATCTAACATAGTAGCCAAGACTGGTCTTAAAACTGAACCTCACCCTAACCCGTATAAGGTTAGATAGGGTAATGAGTCATTCATCAGCGTTTTCGTTATTTACAAGGACAAGGTATGTTCGAAGTGATTAAGATGGATGTGGGACATCATTTTAGGAAGACCTTGGCTATTCGATTTAGACGTCACTCTCTATGGATGTTCCAACTCTTGTACAATCATGTATAAGGGTCAAAAGATTAAGCTCAATCCTATGCAACCAAAGCCTAATCCAAATATTGGCAAGAGTGACACCTCCAACAAGAAGAAATGGCTTGTCCTTATAATCCCTAAAGAATTAGAAGATGAGATTGCTAAAGAGACTACAGTAGTTGCCTTGGTTGCTAGGGAAGTCAAGGATGACTCCCAAGAGCAAGTCCCAACTTAAGCAATTTTCGTCCTAGAAGAGTTTAATGATGTTTTTTCTGAGGATCTCCCGAACTATTTACCACTGATGCGTGACATTCAACACATTATTGATCTTGTCCCGAGAGCAATCCTACATAATCTGCCACATTATCGACTGAATCTCACTGAGCATGCAGAGTTAAGGTGACAAGTCGAGGAGTTATTAGTTAGAGGGTTTAACAAGGAGAGCACGAGTCCTTGCGCGGTACCAGCCCTTTTGACTCCAAAAAAGGATGGAGAATGAAGGATGTGTGTGGGTAGTCGTGCGATCAATAAAATAACGATGAAATACCGCTTTCCGATTTCCAGACTGAACGATATGTTGGATATGATGCCTGGAGCCACCATCTTTTCAAAGATTGATCTCAAGAGTAGCTACTATCAGATTCGTATTCATCCAGAAAAAGAATGGAAGACCGCTTTCAAGACAAAAGACGGTCTTTATGAGTGATTGGCCATGCCCTTTGGACTATCAAACGCCCCCTGACACATTT
Source organism: Iris macrosiphon (assembly GCA_036927795.1). Classification (NCBI taxonomy): domain Eukaryota; kingdom Viridiplantae; phylum Streptophyta; class Magnoliopsida; order Asparagales; family Iridaceae; genus Iris; species Iris macrosiphon. Next base: position 187,476,758 of record JAYESA010000011.1, read on the forward strand.
ATTAGAGTAATGACGCAAGTGCTTAGACCTTTTATGAGTAGATTATTGATTGTGTATTTTGACGATATACTTATTTACAGCCAATCAAGGGACCAACATGTAGATCACTTAAGGCAAGTGTGTGCCACGTTGCGCAAAAAAAGCATGTATGCGAACCCTAAGAAAAGCGTCTTATTTACTGAAGAGATTATTTTTCTAGGGTTTGTCGTATGTCATGCGGGAATCTTTGCCGATCCCCAGAAGATAAGGACAATTGAAGAGTAGTCCGAACCCCGGAGCATTAGAGATATTAGGAGTTTTCACGAGCTAACGATTTTCTATCGTCGGTTTATACGAGATTTTAGCACGGTCGTGGGCCCCATAACCAATTGTTTAAAGAAAGAAGCTTTTGAGTGGTCAATTGTCGCAGTCAAAGCGTTCAAAGACATTAAGAAAAAGATGACGGAGGCCCATGTTATGCGTCTTCCTAATTTTTCGACGGTGCTTGAGATTGCATGTGATGCTTCTGGCATTGGCATTGGCATTGGCATAGGCATAGGCATAGGCATAGGTTGAGTTTTAGCCCAAGAGGGACATCCATTGAGTTTTAGCCCAAGAGGGACATCCAGTAGCTTTCTTTAGTGAAAAATTGAACGAGGCCATGCAGCACTACTCCACCTACGATAAGGAGTTCTATGCGTTCAGTCCCTTCGTCATTGGCGACATTATTTACTACTGCATGAATTCGTTATCTATTCTGACCACGAGGCCTTGAGGTACCTTAACTCCTAGAAGGAATTGAACGCTAAACACGGCAGGTGGATTGAGTTCTTGCAAGACTATACTTACATGTTAAAACATAAGGCGAAAGTTGAGAGCTTAACACGCTTAGTCTGCGTATAGCTGTAATGTCTGGTATGAATGCCGAAGATGTTGGCTTTGATAAGGTCAAAGCAGAATACGAGTCATATCCTAACTTTGGTAAGATTTATATATTTTTGAGAGATGGGTTGACTCGTGATATAGATGGCTTTCTATTGACGAATGGCTATTTATTTCGATTTAGCAAGATATGTATCCCACGTACTTCATTGAGAGATTTATTAGTGTAAAAATTGCATGATGGTGGTTTATCCGGTCACTTTGAGCAAAATAAGACTATAGAAGCTGTTGAGGATCAATTTTACTGGCCTAATGTCAAAAGAGATTTTGCTAAACTTGTCGGTCAGTGTCGTACTTGCCAACTGGCTAAGCAACAAAAATAAAATAAGGCTTGTACACTCCATTTCATGTACCTAACCGTCCATGGATAGATGTTAGCATGGATTTCGTGCTAGGTTTACCGAAGACCTTTAGGAAACACGATTCCATCTTTGTGATAGTAGATCATTTTTCGAAGATGGTCCATTTTCTGCCCTATTCTAATACGTCAGACGCCTCCAAAATTGCTAGAATTTATTTCGATGAAGTCGTTAGATTGCATGGATTACCGAAAACGAATGTGTCTGACAGGGACGTTAAGTTTCAAAGCTACTTTTAGAAAATCCTATGCCACTTGATGGAGAGAAAGTTGACATTTAACACGGCTTATCATCCCCAGACTTATGGGCAGACTGAGGCGGTTAATAGGAGTTTAGAAAATGTTCTACGTTGTTTGGTTGGAGAAAATATTAGGAATTTGGATCTCATATTACCTAGGGCCGAGTTTGCATATAATTGTTCAAATAATAGATCTATAGGCATAAGTCTATTTTAGGTTGTGCATGGTTTCAAGCCTATGAGGCATATAGATCTCATTCCCATGTCTCAGCATTCTAGGGTCTCTAATTCTGCATCTGCATTTGCCAAACATGTTCATGATTTGCATAAAGAAATCAGCAAAAAAATTTGAATTAAGTAATGCTCAATACAAGTTTTCTGCTGATACACAGAAAATTTCTTGAATTCCAAATTGGTGATTATGTTGTCGTCCGGATTAGACCGGAGCAGTTTCCTCCATGATCCGTTAAGAAATTACATACTCGTAGTGCATGACTATTTAGAATTTTGCAGAAAATTGAACCGAATGCGTATGTAATTGGTTTACCACATGGATTAGAAATCAGTTCCACATTTAATATTGAAGATTTGATAGCTTACAAGGGTCCCTCAATTAGTCCAGATAATTCACTTGTGGATTCACATATAAGCCTACTCTTGAGTCCTTTGCCCGAGAGTTCCCTACCACTACTGTAATGATTCGCTCCGCTCAGCTCAGCGAGATGATTCAAACGGCGCAACGACGTTCGGACATGGCTTATTCAACGGTTCGCTCGGAGTCCCGCTCGGTCGAGGCAAGTCCTCGTTCAGGTGGGTGGCTTCGTTGAACTCATCTTTACCTAGCCTTCACTTTTAATAAAAAGGAACGCTACATGCTAGTCGCTAGGCAAACAACTTGATGCATGCTAATAAAAAGTTGAACCCAAATAGCTAAAGGAATAATCCTACTCCTTATTAGTTCAAATAGAACATGGAGCTTAACCTGTGAATAGAATTGGATCATCGCACTGCTACTTTAGACTTGTGCAAGTTGAATTGCTTTTATTATCAAGTAGATCATCTTATGCTGCTGTAGTACTTACTTGCCGTTGCAATAGCTTGTCACATTGATTATATCACTGTTTTCGTGTATCACATAGAACGTTATTTCCACCACTTAGACAGAAAGAGTATCACTTTGTATTTCAGAGATTGAACATAATATTGCTACCATTCATAGGAAGACTATCAAGTAGTCGTCCAGAATTTAGAGATAGAAACATGGAAAATTTTCGGAACCGTTAGGTCGCCAAGGCAGTCCCCAAACTGGGAGCTGCATAGAGATGGAAGTTTGAGATAAATGCAATGGCTTGAGTAAGCACAGAAAGTTTAAGATTGAGCGGAAGGGTCCGAGTAGTATGGAAAGTTTGAGATCAGCGGAAAGGTTTGAGAACCATGGTAAAGATTAAAGAAAAAAAATTGCATGGTCACGGACAACTTGTACACAAGGTTTGATTCTCGATCGATATATGGGGCAGCGGAATCGAGTCGACCCGGGAGAACGGTGCTAGCTGAAGTCCTAGCATGGATGAGTACGGAACGTCCAATAAGGCTAGCTACCGAACTGGAAAGACAGCCGTCTCATCCAACGTCCAAGATGGCTTATGGTGCCAGTAACCTTCATATAGACTAAGTTGGCTTTGCTATCGGCAATCCGCGTGCAGGTCGTTAGTTGAATGAATGCACAATACACTATATAGTTTGAGCATAGCAGGTTTGCGGTAGAAACACGTTCTAGACACATCAGAGTTTATATAGTTATTTTTTTCGTTTCATTATATATGTGTTTGAAATCATTGATGTATCTCTTGAACAGGGAAGGACGGATGGTAATCGTTGGTAAGATGAACCATATTTCTTGTTGCGTGACACTTATATATGCATGTGACAAGAGAACTCTATATTTGTTATATGTCATGAAACTGATCCTAAGACAAGACTAGAAAGACAATATAATATTGTGTGCACAGAACATAATGAACGTGTTGGCTTTGTTGAGTGGGCGAGAGACCACCCCACCAGTGCATTCAATGTGTTGATACCCCACCAGATTGTCTGCAGGGTGCGGGGAGTAACTCGTTCGGTGCGGAGTTCGCTTGGGCACGCCAAGGCGTTGGAGCTCATTCTGGCGTCTTGGATGTGCACAACGATCGGACCTTGAAGCTCACGTATACGGGACAATGTATGGAACATCAACAATTGTACTCATATTCTACTTGTAAGCCTCAGGGCACGGTTCATTGTAATAAGAGAGAGAGAGAGAGCTTGAGCGATTGTAATCCTGGCTTTGTGCTATTGTAACCTCTATTTCAATATCAATAATGAGCATCATTTTTTTGTATTACTTGTGTTGATTCAACTTTTCTTCTTGGGGGCTTTTTGTGCGACTCTGTGACTTAGCATTTCCATCGGCCGCTTCGGTGTTTGCCTTGTGCGGGCACAACTTAGGCTCGCACGGCATCACGTCCAGCGAGGACATTCGCTTTTGCGAAACCGAGGCGTGACAACAACCATCACTTCTATGGTTCCATCAACAAATCACATTGATAGAATATTGGATGATCAGATCATCTCTTCTATATATTGTGGTTGTCAACGTTACTTGGTTCGATGGAAAGGTAATCATGAATCTAATGATTCATAGATTACAAGGGAGGAGCTCCAGCGCTTTAATCCAAATTTACTGGAGTACTATGATCGTAGCTACGGGAGTCATTCGCTAGAGCCGATTTTTTTTACCCCGAAAGAATTGATGAGGACATCACTATTATTTAGCATTTGAATTTTGAATTCAGATTTTATTTTTATTTTATTTTATTTTATTTTTATTTTACCTAATCTTTGGGAAGGATTGTTTGGTTGTTAAGGGCTTGTTGATTACCTATTCTTTATGAAGTTTGTTGGTCTTGTATAATCTATTTAAACCCTCTCAGTCATTGGAGAAGGAATGAATGAAAAATGAAATTTAAAAAAATACTTTTGATGAGCTCTACTTTCCTCCTGGATGTGATAGCCTAATAGCTCCTTCTCTCTTGCCCCTCTTATTCCCGCCCCCCTTATCACTCTCCTCCGAACAGCAGAAAGCAGCGAAAGCAGCAATAAGAAACACCAGCAGAAGCAACAACAACAAGCACCAGCATAAGCAGCAAAAAGCAACATAAGCAGCACCAAAAGCAGCAGAAAGCAGCAACAATAGACAATCATGTGATCATTCGACAAATCAAATTCAGATTTCATTTCCAATGAATCAAGTAATTGAAACAACTGCGCATCTATATCTAATATACTATCAATAGGTTGTTGATCCACAAATTAGTTTGAATGCTTCTACAAACATAAAATTGAAACTTGTTGTTATCATCCTACATATTAAATAGAGAACTAGCCTGATTTTGTTAGTAACATTTGATTCAATTTCCTACAAAATCTAATGTTTGCGTGATAGCTTGTGGTCTCTTGCTTTATATAATCAACACTTTTGGGAACCTAGAAATTATCTAGTAATTAGCAAAGAGTTAAATGAAACTTGCTTTAATTCAATTTAATTTGTTGATTTTAAGGCTCACATTCATTCCGCATCAAGAGCCAAGGGAGGTAAAAATGACATAATTCTACTATAGGGAATTGTATTTATTTCCATGGCGCAAAGCCAAAGAGCAAAAAGGGAATGATGTTCCTGGGAAACCTGAAGTATATAAATGACACAGAAAGTAGCCTTCAATGAGAATAAGTGGGTATCTTCTTTTAATTCCATATCACCCCAATCTTCATTCAGTTTAAGTAAACTGTTTATTGGATATGCCAAGTAACTTCCGCATATAGCCAACCAACACTCAGTAATGTCTCTCAACCTGAACTTATTCACGAATTCTCAAAGAAAATCAAACCTTGAACACCAGTCCAGCATATTAATCATGAAAGTATGCCTACATTTTTAATTAAGAAATATTTTAAAAGGATTTTTGCATGTATACCCTTCCAAACACATTTTTTGCTTGTATATCTATATAAAATTTGTAACTGCGTGTATACCCTAAAAATTTTGTTTCTTTTGCATAGGTACTCTTGCTATCAGGTTTGGGATCATTTATCTTGGCTAGAATACTACTATGAGTTTTTCTATGAAGAGAACACACATAAAAACCAAAATAGTCATGAAACTAAAAATATGATCATGATATCACCATTAATAATCAACTTTGGTCACACAACCATATAATATTATTAAAAAAATACTATTTATATCTGTTACTGACTCTAATTTTAGACATTCTGTCATTTGTATCGTCTTAGACTTTATTTAGTCAAGACAAATTTAGAGATGTCTATGGGTACTCAAAACAAGGGCATCCATACAAAAAAAGGGTTTTTTTGAAGGGTACATATGCCACCAGAAGTTTTACAAGGGTATACGTGCAAAAGTAGACATCTTGGGTGGTATACATGTGCACACAAAAAAAAACTTTAAAAAGTATTTTAAAAAATCTTGGATTTCAATCAAGCATAATATCACACCAAGAGACAGAACAAAAACAGGCATGAGGGGAATAAAGTTAGACGAGATCCGTCTCCACTTGCTACAGAAAATTTATACTCACATGATGGCTTTATAAGGAAGAAAATTGTGCTAGACAATGCAAGTAAACTAAAGTAAGCAGCAACAAACCTCAAGGACAAGTTTGAGTCCATCTAAGTCGCTTCCAGTTCTTATATCCACTGTTGCTGGGTATGATGAATCCTCCACACCATGTGAGACTGTGAGAAGAAGATGAGAAACATGACATGGTTCTCCGAGATAGATAAAAAGTTCGATAACATCTGCAGCAGGTGGGCATACCTGTTAAACATATTAGTGTATCAACTCAACCAAATGTCTAAAGGAATAATATCTCAATTGGAAAACTAGCAAGTGAGAGGATAATACTGAGAAATAAAGTTTACAAACTAAAAAAGTTAAAATAAGATACCCAGATGAGGTCCTTTCTCTTGAAGCTCAGAAGGCTTGAACCACCATCTGCAATTGGTAAGATACTAGGGATAGGTTTCAGGAAGCATCCTGAAGGCCGCGATAACACCTGAACAGAACCAGTGAGCAGACTTAGGAATATGAAAAGACAACCACAGGAGCCCAATAAGGCAGGCCTGTAAAGCATACTTAATTGTACTAATACTAAAGAACAAGTGTTGAATGTAAAAGATTGTGTATGAAACCTTTGTACAGCATTACAATCATGTAGGAGGGAGAGAAGCAAGCCATAGTTGGTGCACACCTCAAGAAAGTCGGTATAATTATCTTACTCCCGGTATTGGAGGAAGAGGAAGATATGCAGATATCATCACAATGACAAAAGCGGTAGTGTCTACAATAATGAGTTACTAACTTAGAAGGCTTCGCATGCTAACATAACAGAGGAATAGTTGTTTGATGGTACACAATTCCAAGATATTCTCCCACTTCGTATGGGAGAAGGTATGATACAATTGGAGCAAAATGAACCAAATAGCTCCATCATGTGCGCTTGTAAACAAATTGAATGATGGCTTAATACTGGTACTCTTTATATTAAAAAAAGGCTCTGGTTCCATGAGGTTCTCAAGCTGCGTTTGCTTGGTCGCTTCGCTCCCTCGCGAGACTCCGGTCCGGCATGTCAGGACCTTCCGCTACGTGCCCGGCATAGCCGGTGGGGAGTTCGTTCGGCTTTCAGCTCTTCACTCATCGACTCTTATTATCCTACTATCTCTTCCACTTCTTAATATTACAGTAATACCATCAATTTGTGTTGCATGTTCAAGCTCATTCTTAACATTAGTGACTAACACCATCAATCTTTGTTGCCTGTTCAAGCTCTCTCCTGATATAACTTTACAATCTTTGCATGCTATCCTAACTACATTCCTAGTGTCGAAAAAGAAATCAAATTGGCTATAGTATTTAGGCTGGGTTTGGGATTTACTTATTGGAGGCTGCTGCTGCTTTTTTTTTCTTGGAAAGCAGTCCAAGGCTGTTTGGTAACAACAGTATCAAAAAAAATTGAAAAATCAGTTCATTTTTGTAGAAAGCAGCCTGCTACCTCCTGTCAAAAGCTGCTTCTGTTGTGGGCTTTTGAAAAGCAGTAGGAATTTCAAACCAAGCCTTAATCTGTCCCAACAAAGAAGTTAAGAATGTCTCTCTGCCTAAACCTTTGCACCTCTTCTTGTACCTTTCTAGTAAGAAAAAATATATATAGTTGCGTAGTATTTGATCCAGTCCTAAAAGAAATAAGAGTCCACTCTTCCAAGAACAATTTTTTGGTTTTATAAGAACATATGATAATGCAAAATTAAGATCCCATCTTTCAGAAAGAAGTATAAAGATAGCACAAGGCAACAGAGCTTAAGAAAGAAGAATAGCGTACAGAAGAAAGTACTCAGGGAGAACAAGGCCATCACTTACTCTACACAAGCTGGAGCAAAAAGAAGCTTATCTACCTTTATTTGAACTCAAATAAGTATCCATTGTAGAAACAGGATAGATCGACTAAGCTTTCTCCATAAATATCTCAAGTTTGCATTCCGCCACTGTTAGCTTCGACTCTTACCCGCTCATTATTAAACAAATTCTAGGGGAATCTAATTAAACAACCTTAAAATCAGAAAAAAAAACAAATAAATCTAATAGCAGATATGTAAACATAAACACATCCCCTAAATAACCAACTCACTTCTCAAACTTGTCGCACCTAGTTAGCATATAAATCTCCAAGTAAAATAAAGCAAGTTTCCTCTTTATAGTATCATTTTAGTGCAAAAGCAGTGTAACCTGGAGAGGAGAGGCATTAGGGAGAAAGTGGTGCATTAGTGTTAGGGTTCCTTAGAGGGGTGGAGAATTTTTATTTTAGGTAGGAGAGCAACCTGCTGGGGTACCATGTACAAATACCCATTTGGGATGATTTTATTGACAGCGTGTGGGTATGCATATATAAGATGAGTTGGTTCCTCACTGACTCAGTACATTCAATGTGGGACTAAAGGAGACTACATGGAATCACTAAATCTAACAAACATAGTGGCTTAAAATTGATGCATGGGCATTGTGACTGACTCACCAGAAAACTCGTAAAATGGTATTTTTCTACTTTTAACCCTTTCGGACACAGTTTGTGCCCCAATACCTAAATTTTTTGCTGTCACAAAATGATAAGTGCCTGCTGATTATTTATTTTTTGGTCATGCAAGCAAGAATATAGTTTTACTCTGATGGCCATCCTAGCATTAGGCAAAACAGCTGCTTAAATTTGTTCATCTGATATTTGAAAATTTATATCAGCAATTTGGTACAAACATGTCAAGCTTTAATACCAAAGAATTTCAGTGGAAAACCAGACAGAAGTATAAGGGCTTCAAGTAAATACAAGATATAACACTTGATAAATACTTTCACCAGTTCAATAAGTTGCTAGGCTCCTCATATCCAAAAACACTATATTCTCTTTTTAAAATGAATGTTACTTGCACAAGCAACAAAATAACAGCAAGAAATAACACAATTGAACATTTTCCGAACAAGAAAGGCACCTACAAACAATCATGTCAAATGGATGTTGTAGTTTTCAGTAATCAAGGTATAAGAATCAGTAGTGAGGCCTACCTTTAGAGGATGAACAGGAACCGAAGGGAGATGTTTGAAGAGCCTAATTCCAAGAAACATCTCCAACTGCTTCTGCCGAGAACTGTCAACAAGAACATTCTGGTATCTTCTCTGCAGGGTAATTTTAACATTCTGTGCTACTGAGAATCTGCTATATTTCCCACCACCATCATCACTAAATATATTGAGAATTTGACTATGCATGGCTTTCGAGCCGGTATATAGAGTTGCATGAATGTCGCCTGCTAGTAGGAAAAGATCAGCCAGCTGATTTATTGGAGCCAGCATGGTTGAGCTCTTGAATTGATCAAATGCCATATCAAATCTCTTCCAGGGCTTGTCCGGGCATGGATGCTCCCAAGTGGTTCTGCGTGTGTTATGATCAATATAATAAGATTTCCCTGTCACAGCATCAGATCTTTCCTCCCATCCTGAAGGCAAAGTACCAGTTTTACCACCATAATTACCTAACTCTCTGTATTTGGATGAAAAGCCAAACATTGCATCTCTGTCAAGGGATATGCCTAACCTTCTGCACTGTTCTACAAAAACTTGAAGAGAACCAAAATAGCTGGCTGCATTAGTTCTGTCCAAAGAGTCGGCACAATTGAAACGTATTACACCATTTTGAAGTGATCTGAGGCAGAATCCACCATCAAAATCATCACTACAAACAACTGAACCTTTATATTCCTTGAGGAGTTCTACTGAAGAAAAATAGTTTCCTTCACAAAAGCCAATTGCTATTGACGGTGCCTTGAGAAGTTTCCAGAGCCCCTCCACGGTTTGTTGCTCACCTTTCGACTTTACAGTAGCATGCCAGTCATAATTTATCAACTGAATCCATGTATAAGGTAGTTTCCCGGTTAATTTGATATATTTTAGAGATTCCTTAAAGTGATCCACCAAAATAGTTTCTGGCTTCCCTTCTCCATATCTAAGTAAATTGACACATATTATAGGCACCAAAGGAGTTTTCTTTTGGCCCACTGGACTCAACTTAGGATCCTTAGCACCATATTTTCTACTTAATCTCTGATAATACTCTGCACTTCCTCTATAAGGATTCTGAGCTGAAACATAAATTTCAGCTTCTACAGCGGATAATTTTAACTCTGCCCCCCACCAGATAGGTATGGTGCCTCGCCGCCAAATATATGAGCTAAAAGGAATGGTTTGTCTAGAAGGAATCCACACAAGTTGCTCACATTCCACCTCATTTCCTGTTAGAATATAAGAGAATAAGAAATTAAAATTAAAACTAGCCCTTAATATAAGTACCTTACTTTAGTTACACATACTAAGACAAAAATACAGAAGTACAAAAGCATGTTGGTCACAGCTAGCTGTATCAATTATACACAAAGAAACACTACAGCACAAACAATTACCTTGGATGACGTGCGGACAATATGATCAGATAAATCGACTATAGATGAGGTTGATTATAGGCATCCTTAACAGAAAGGGAGCACTTTCAGGCATGGGCATCTCTATTGCCAGTATCTCATTGAACAGCTAGCACAAGTTGGTTTTATTATTTGATATTTATTTCAAGTTCAACTATCTTCGCCCTATACTGTTAGCTTTCAGTGACCAACCTTTTCTTACACCATTTGTACTCCTGAACCTCCACTTATATTTATAATACATAGTCCTAGTTTAACGCCAGACCTCTATTTTATTACATAAGTAGAAATATATTACATGAATTTTATTATCAAAAGAAATTATAAGCAGAAAAGATGTAAAAAGAAGACAACAAAATGCTTAAAGTTCTTCAGTCTTTATACTAAAACTTTCAACTTATGCTGTCTCGGTAACTTCAACATTTAGAATTGAACTTGATCATAACTTGGAAAAAGAGCATAAGTGTTCAATATTATTACTGATTCCACAGAGTGGGAAACAGCAAGGAAATTCAATAACCATGACATTCAATAATCCTAAAGTTCTATTGAATTTGTTGCAGAAGCACTGTGAGCAAGAAATGGTGAGAACAAAATGTTTAACTTGAGAAATCTTTAAACAGCTTTCTATTTAGAAGCAAAAAATCATCTGTGTATGCCAAGAAGGTAAAATGGTTTATCTTATCATAGACCGTTTTCCAATGATGATGGTTAATGCCATTCTGCTATGAAAGGTTCTCCTACATTTCCAGTCAAGTAATGGAACTATGATGATAAAACTAGTAAAATCGGATTACATGATTTAGTAGTGTTCAACATCAATATCAAAGCGATAGTCCCTACACTACATTGATTATACAAAGAAGTAAACTCTAAACCAAAATTGCAATCTCGAAGACATTTCAAAAAAAAAAAAAATACTACTTAGTTTAAGCAACATCATATTTCGTAGACTCCTGATGGAGAACCAGTATATACACTTTTGAGTTCCATTGGAGATCAGTTCCAGTTGGGACCAATTTGAGACATTGGGTTTATATAGACATGGTTTTGCTGTGGTTTACTATGGATTATTTATTAGGACTTAAAGAGTTATTTTAGGACTAATTATTATACACTTATATTTGGTAATTAGGACTAGTTTCTTGACGGCCGAGGTTTGTGAGGTTATATAAACAGGTGTAAGCACTTTTATTATTGAAGAGTTAAGAATTTTACTAAGTTTGTTTTGTGATGCGTATTCCAAGATAGACTTTCTTCTTCATCTATATATTCTTAAACCCTAATCCCCAAAGCAATACTTATTTTTCCATTCCCCTTTATCATTATTATTGTGGCATGTGGGTCCACCAAAGATTTTTCCAGACCAAACTGCTTGACACTCTTACCAGTTTTTTCCTAGGCCACTCGAGGCCTTGTCAATGTCAGCAGCCAAACCGCTTGCAGGTTCCCAATCCGCGACAACCACCATCCCTCTTAAGAATTCCAGTACCACCAGCAGGTCGACCTGTAGTGCCACACTTCTGGCGATAGCACCTTCTTAGCTTGTGGCTAGTATAACTCAATCGGAACTAGGTTAATTAAGAAAATCTTTCGATATCTAATCTATTGGGACAAATGCATGCAGAACCTTTCCTATTCATGGATTGGTTTCTGTTGGAATAAGTCAAAAATGAAGTAGATTGTGTCTTGAAGAATGGACTCTATATAAGAGCCTCTTTCCATCTTTCTATTGTTATTTTTGTGGACATCTTTGTTGTTTGGTTTTGATGAATGTGTTTTCGTTGTCATTTTCAATTAGTGTTTTCATTGTTTGCTTTCATCGATTTATGCATTCATTTTGAGAATTCTGAAAGAAAGAGAAGGACAAATAGAAGAAGCATATTGATTTGATGTTTGTACCATTGCAGGAGGACACATAACAGAAGCTTGATCGTTGCGAAGTAATTCTCCTTCTCTCGGCAATTCTCTAACCGGCGGATCGCTTTGGCCCTTCTTTCCTTTTCCTTCACATCCTAATAAAAAACTTCTCTATGTTTCCTTACAATGTGTTTATGATCGATGGTGCCTTAGTAAAAGCAAAAGATAAAAATAAGCTACATGTATCTTGTTATTGCTAACGATTGAAACATTGGAACTGTAAATGTTAGTGCAACTTTGCACGAGAATAATATAATATGAGCTTTCATATGGAAAGTGGTATGAATATGGTTTGGTACCACGGATTAGTTGGAGAGGGTTTGGAACCAATGGATAGTCAATCGTGATAACCTTGAATGGGGATTGCGAGCATGGACTCGAGGAATGAGATGTACAATTAGATATTTGCATTGCATTTATTTTCAGTTTCTATTATCATGCAAGATATGAATTGTAGTTGTAGCATACGCATTTGCATGGTGATGGACAACTTACGCACAAGGTTTAGCCTTCTTCGAACGGTATCCAGGACACCAGGACCGTATCGATCTAGGAAGAAATTACGTGGAACATGCTTCAACCACGAGATATTACAAGACCTTCAGTAGGGCTAGCTACCCGGACTGGAAGGGCGCATCGTAATATCATGTATAGTCCTTTATGGCGTCGGAATAACCAATGATCGCCATGTAGACATGTTGCATTGCTAATGTTGTAAGGGCGGTAAGTGCTAATTCTTGTTTTGCAAGAATGGATGTAGAAGCATGAAAATTCTGCAGGCCACATATAGCTCACGTCCCTTGGAGCCGCATAAGATCATTATCTATACGGCCAAGCCGCATAAAGAGCCCTCGACACAGTCTCTGATGCCTGACTTAAAGTTCTGAGTGCCTCGAGACTCGTGAAGACAGCAGCATGCAAAAAGACAAAAAGTCACATCACGCCATGCCACGTGTCCTCCCCTGTGCGGCTACGACCCCATGCGGCCTCGTCAAACATACGGCCACAGTATCCATTCAACCAAGTCGCAGAGAAGACACATGCGGCCTGGTCAAACCAAAGCCGCATAGTATACTCTATGTGGCATGAACGATCACAGAACAGAAAGGCCGCATAACCCCCCCAACACAGTATTCGATGATTGTCAGACTCTGACACATCACTCAGCACACTGAGACGCTTCGAGATTCGCAAAGACGCCTCAGGAAAAGACAAAAGGTCACATCAACTCATTGAGGGCCTCGACAGACGTGCCACGCCACGTGCCCATTCATATGCGACTATATGCCTATGCGGCCTCGTCATCATGCGGCCAGAGTGTCCATCCGACCAAGGCCAGACAAGAGCTTGCATACGACTATATACCCATGCGGCCTCGTCATCATGTGACCAGAGTGTCCAACCGACCAAGGCCAAACGAGAGCACGTATGCGGCCATAGTACCGTGCGGCCAGAGTGTTCATACGACCAAGGCCAAACGAGAGAACGTACGCGGCCACGACGATATGCGGCCAAGACGTTATGCGGACGTTATGCGACTATCGACTTGCAGGATCTTTCTGTTACAACCGAAGATGATTTCTCGCACAATCAGTACCGATTACATGTCCAGCTGACCAGTTTAGCATTCTTGCGTCACTTACAGTTTAACAAAAGTTTAGCATTCTACATCTTCCACTCTACATTTGAGATAACAAGTGAAATTATTTAAAGCTCCTCCCATTGTAGCATAAGGGGTCGAGGCAGTTCATCTGAGATTTCCTTACCTTACAAGTAAGAAACATGCCCTTGTGTGTCTCCTTTGGTACTTACCAAAGGTTATGTAATTCAAGACCATTGAAATGACCCATGGATAGAGAAACACCTGATTAAAAGCTAATAGAAAAGGATAAACCATATAATCGAGACTCGCTTTATACAGAGAATAGGATATTCTACTAAAAGCTGAATACATCTGGAAAAAGAATAAACCTTACAAGTTTAAATGTCCATCTCATTGCAATGAGTTATCAACTGGAGAGTATTTGAACGGAGAATCATGGATGCTACCTAACCGTTGTGAACATTTAACCAACTATTCCACATATGTACATGGAGTTAATGTTGAAGTATTAGGAATGTCTTAATTGGAAATCATCTTGATGTTCTGCATGGATGGATCATACTAACCCCATTACACCATCTCAAAACAGTCAACAAATCTTAAATAAGTGCAACATATCCAAAGGCTGTTTTTCTTAAGAGTCAAGGCATGCACCTTTGTTGTTTAAGACTTGTAAACATGTGGCATGTACAGTAGAAGACCCTTCCAAACTATTTTTACCACATGTACAAGAGATTTAGAGTCCAGTGACAAAGTGGTGAGTCACCTGTGCCTGAACATGAATTCAACCCTCTAGCTAAATAGCGAGTACCAGGGTGAAATCTACTACGCCGTGCTAGGAGAGCAACCATTGCTCCTTGACCAGATCCTCCAATATTTCGGCACTCAGCAAATCCCTGAAAACCACAGCATTGTGATAAATCATAAGAAAGATGGGGTACAGACATCATTAGGCAGAGGCCAACAAAGACCAAGGGCATATATTATCACAGCATTACTCGGATTAAACAGAAAACAAGAGGAGATGCAAGTAACATGAGGCTGAAAGAATTACAATTTAATGTGAAATGTGGAAAACAAAGGAGAACTTATTAAATGTCCAATATTTAGTAGCATAGAAGGATAGCTTCTATAAGTAGTAAAGAGCAAGGGAAGACGTCCCCTATATCAAAATACTCCGAAAAAAAATGCTAATCTACTAAAGGTTTGGATGTACCGCTAAATCACAACAATTTTGTGCGATGTCTGTTTGGATGGACATCCATAATCTTACCATCCCAGAGATCCTGGATTTGAAAAAAAATTAATGTGAGTAGGAATTTTCAACTATCATGCTTTAGTTCTTCTTCATCTATAAGAATACCTATTTCTAACTTTACAAAAATCTACAACCAACATATAACAATAAATCTTAAAAGTGACTTTATAGATTTTTAGAAGACTGAGGAATATAATATTCTGAAGTCTCTCATGAAAATACCAAACACACCTAAAATATAAACAAAATACATGTATCGTAATGGTTAAATCCAAGATAAGTCACCTTAATGAATAAATAATCACCCTTGCTTGAAGAACTTTGCCCCCTTGACGAGGAGCGGTTTTGAGGTCAGCTGCAATTGACACTCAAGAGCAGAAGGTTACTTGGGATACCTAAACACACTCCAAATCAACCGAGCAATGACCTTGAATCAACAAGGTAACTCGAATCTAAATTGTGGCCCTTTGAAGGTTTTACTAGAGAGAAAAAAATGTTCCAATACAAAATAACTTTTTTTTTAATTTGTTGCCTCTACAAGACTCTTAATCATAAGTGGAAAGCAATTACCATAAGGAAACTACCCTAATACAATAACCAATCAAATCCTAAAGGATACATTCAATAGGAATCATAAAATTGACTCGAACTAAACTTTCCAAAATCTAAAATGAATCTAAAGCCTTCACTTCAGCTGCATATTTCCTAGTTCAAAAGACTGAATTGGAAAATCTCTGAATACAAAATTGTAACCATTATCATTATCTTTAGAAATTATGGTTTTATGCCCAAAATGGAGTTTTGAGCTAAATGTTGTCGTAATTGGTACAAGTGTGAGTCTTACATCAAGCTTCCGTGGTTGTTAGAGAATACTACTAAGTACTAAGGCATTTCCGATTCTCTAGCACCTAGTTGCCTTAGGCGGCCACAATGACCCGTCTTTGACTCAAAAGTGTCCGTCCATGCCATGTTTCTTTGATTTTCAGACCCGTGTCCCAGCCCAATAACTTGAAGTTATAGATGTTATTAATAATTTACTAATATATTAAAATAGGGGAAAGGAACAATAGCTTTTAGACTCTCTCGGTCTCTCCTCCCAATTCTATATATATATAAAACTGCCATGGCCCAACACTGACGGTTGACTTTCGACACCCCTACAGGAGGAAGTTTCCCTAGGCTCTTCTCACCTGTGGCACTTCAATTATTTCCCCTTATTAGATTTTATACATTAAACAAAAATTCTAGTCATAACCCACACGCTTGTCTCAACCTTCGCACTACACACGCCTACTTTTAGTCTTCAGGTCCCCCACACAATGATTAACAAAAAGTTCATTATAAATTCTATATAATTCCCCTTAAATTCACTATTCACATAAAATTAATTTATAAATTTATTTCATAAATTCTATATAATGACCCTTCAATTTTAGGTTAAGTGTATTTTTGGTCCCGCTGGAAAAAAATTTCCCTTGGGCACTACCTCTCCCTCCCCCGCCCTTTCGGTCCTCGTTGTGTCACCATCTCGCATGGCCCTAACCAACTTGCAAACTTGCCTTCTTTAGAGCTCATTTTCCGTGTTCATTGATTCAAACTGGAATCTTATGGTTCGTATAAAAATATATTTTGAGTTTTCTCTACCTTCAGAATGCTTCATATACGTTAGCATGTTGCCTATCTATATGAAAGTCACTGGTATTCCGAACCATCTTGGACTATATCTCTGGTAAGACGGCGATCACTTCGCGTGCGGATTGCAAGTCCTACCGAAGGTCCCTAAATACCCGTATTACGATGCGTCATTCCATAGTAGGTTACAAGCCATCAATGAATGTCTTGCAATACCGGTGCTACCAAAGCACATCATTTTCTCCTAGGCCGACACGATCCCTTGTGTCCCGACGATTCATTCGAGGAAAACCAAACCTTGTGCATAGGTTATACATGTCCATGACCATGCAAATGCATAAACAGCTTAACTATAAACACATGCATGGTACCGAAACGTAAGTAAAACAATGTACATATCTACTCGTGTATTCCATATTCCTCGCGCTATCTACATACTCTTTCAATGTCCTGATTAGCGACCCGCATGTCCCAAATAAACCGATCATCCCGTGGTACCAAACCACAACGAACAATTCTGGATATCATACCCCTTCCAACAGTTCCGTGGTACTGGTACCGAACCACAATTGTCAGCTTCTCCGACGAAACCTACTGAATCGCCTATGGACAGTTTCGTGGTATCGCACCACAAATGTCTGTTTCGCGTACGAAGTCTTACTACATAAATCTCGTGCACTAATGCACCCGACAGTTACAGTTATTCAATATTCTATTCTCTGTGTTCAACATGCATAATTATTCTCCTTAGAGAAATTTTGAGTTACCCCCACTTTATTTATCCATATTCAGGGTGCACCCCACATTGTTTCCATAATGTACAAGTCCTCCCACTTTTGGACGAAAATATCCCTCTTCTTCCTGCACTTCCCGCCCCCCCTACCCGCCACCACTGCCGCCCTCCCTCCCCACCCCTCCTCCCTGCCACCGTTGCTGCCTCCCCCCCTTCCCTCTCCCCCCTCTCCTCCTCCCCCCTCCCCGCCACCGTCGCCCCCCCCCCCCGGTCCCAAACCCCGCCAACCCCTCCCCGACATCGCCGCCGCCCCCCCCCTCCTACTTTTGCTCGTGAGCGCACGGAGATCTGGGACGATAGCTGCGGTGAGGAACTGACCGGGCTCGAAGCTTCGGCGCACGCGATTGGTGACCTGCGGCACTACGGGTGGTCCATGGTGCTCCCGTCGTAGAGTCAAGCTGGCAGAGACGGTCTCACAGCAGACCCATGGCAGCGCCTGCTGCTGCCTCCTTCTCGTTCGCTGGCGTCCAGGTGCACATGGAGGAGCCCTGGGATGTGGTCGTGGCGACGGGGTGGTCCGGTTAGCGGTTCGTTGTCAAACGGTGTTGTAGAAGCGCGAAGCATGGGGTATATTGGCCGGTCGGGATGGGAAGAGGCGGTTGCATGCTGGGTGATCCATCGGGTCTCCGACGCGTCAGAATGGGACTATCAACCCGGGGGGGAGGGCGGCGGCGGTGGCGGAGAGGAGGGGTTTGAGAGAGGAGGAAGAGGAAAATAAAGAAGGGGTATTTTCGTCAAAAAAATTGGTCAAATGGGTTGACCGTCAATTCTTGACGAATTCCGTCAAAAATGGGAGGGGGTCTTGTACATTATGGAAACAATGTGTGGTGCATCTTGAATATGGGTAAATAAAGTGGAGGGTAACTCAAAATTTCTCTTCTCCTTATCAGTTACAATCCACCAGGCACCATTGCTCGACGAACGTTGCAACGCAACAAGTGTATACATTGTATTAAGGATGTAAAGTAGAAAAGAAGGGCTAGAGCCCACCCACCTATACAGATTCGTCTATCGCTTCGACCGAACCGATATAGCATGATTTTCTCAACGACACGACTAGACGTCATTGATGATCCCTTTAACCGGTATAACCATACGAGCACGTCGTGCTCCCCAAATATTCGATCTGACCGGATTAAGCAAGTTTGCATCAACGATCAATTCCCGTGATCTCTCGCACTGCTCAGAACCACTCCAGTTGATTCAATACACAAGGCCAAGGAAATACCTCTTCCCGCAGTAGAGCAATACACCGATCACCAAAACCCTGCATCCATTCCTGCACATGAAACTCCAATCAATCCTTCTTCAAGCCAACAAACCATAATAATGTACCGTGCGGAGCGGCACATTACACTTGATGTGGAATGGTTCTGAGGTATGCAAGTGATTGAGCTCTATATACTCAACCATGTTAGACATATAGCTGGAATCAACCGAGTGCAACAACCACGAAATCCACAAGGCAATTGGAATCCAATAAAATGGGACTGAAAAATTGTTGATAATTTATGTTGATAATCTTAAATGGCCAAATCTAGACCCTTAATATCAAATGGAGCTCCTTATCCATTTCCTAAGGTTTCAAACCGCTATCACAAGCACCTCAACTATGAAAGCTTCACTTTCATGGGTTTTCCTTCCAAATATTTGAGGTTCAAAAGATTGAATTTGGAAATCTTTGAATATGAAATTTGTGGCCTCATCATCGCCTTTTTGAATTGGGATAGCACACCCAAAATGGAGGTCTGAGCTGAAAGTGACAGTGCAATTGTGTCAAATAGACCTGAACCTGCTTATTTTGACATCAAACCATCCTACATGACTCCTTCAAAAATGAGAATCTTTGCTTCCACGCCATATCTTTGAAGTTGAACACCATGAACAATAGCAAGTTAGAACTTCGCAATTACATCCACGCAAACTTTCAATGTACATACCATACTTTAAAAATGCCAATCCAAATTCTATACTTAATTATGTTCACTTAGTTAATTTTCTTTACAACTCCTATGCAGACTGATTGCCAAACCATGCAGGACAACTAACTAGCAGGTTTGGGACCATCCGAATCTACAATTTTTCATAGAAAAGGACCTGGAAACAGTTATCGAGATTGCAACCAGAATATGTTTGGTAACAAGCAGAAGTTTGAATATTCAGAAGTTAAAAATTTGTGAGCATTGCAGAATATACAAAAGGCAACAAAAACACCAAAATCGTTTTGGTGGTTTCGGAGGTTTTGGCTACTGAAAAGACGGCTCATAAAAAACACAGGGAAGTTTTGCGAATTGCCATGCAGTAGGGGCTTCGTCACATAGAAACATCAAACATGTTAGAGTCAGTTACGGGTACACCCTATACACAATCAAAACATGTTCCGGTTCAGGGTGCATTTCAGATCCAAATCGCCAAATATGGTGGTCTGAATCTTGTCTTGAATCTAGGGGTGCATTCGAATCAGATACGGATCAGATATGTGTAAGTATCGGCCGATACCGATCCGATACGGCCGATACCGATACAGTTTGGTATGTCCCGATCCGATACCGACCGATACCCGATACTGACCGATACCGACATTAGGGGTCTCTTTTCCAGTCAATTCGGCAAAAAAAATTGAATTAAAAAGACCAATTAGAAAGGGTGTAAAAGCATAGTAAGGTTGTAAAAACATATAAAAGAGGAAAACTTATCTATCACATATAAATCAATCGACAAGGATGACTACTATTTCATTCAATATAAAAAATAATAAGAAACAATACTGGAAATACTTTAAATTATGCATAAATGTATAAAATATATTCTCTAAAATGTTAATAATTTACTAATAGTTGTTTGCTTTCCGATACCAAAAAATCCGATACTCCAATCCGAATCAGCCGATACTACCGATACTGCCGATCCCGATACTCATAGGAATGGTCCGATACCGATTCCGATACCGATACTTTGAACCTATTACCATAGCCCTATTGGTTTTCTAATAACGAATACGGATACGGATATTATCCTGATATGAAATCAATAACCATATCCGGAGAAAAAACAGATCCTGATTCGGATCAGACATTAAGACTAAAGTTTGTACTCTTAAGAAATTGATAATTATATACAAGTTTAATTGAGTATTAATTAACATATGTTTGAAATATGATACATACTGGAAAAGAAAGGCAGGAAAATCTTTAGATTTGTTGCCAAACTGGGGTTCCATAGTTACACATTTATCATGAAAGACTCCACAGTTCGTATGGTACTTGTTTGAACTTTGTCTTCATAGTTTGTATGGCATTTTTATTTTCCATGAGTCATGACTGCATCGATCCAGTAACATTTTAAAGCGTACCATAAACAAATTGGTAAAACGAGTAAGCGTACACCCTATGAATCGGAAAAAAAAACACAAGTAGGGTGCCCCGTTTTCAAACTTATACCATGACCTGGGAGTACCATCACTACCAAGTTCCAGATAAATGTGTCAAAATAATATAAATATTTAACTTTCAACCCTCACCACAACTCTAAAGTATTCGTGCTTTTGCATGGTTACAAGGTAATACAGGAACATATCTCCTATGGCTTTCACTTCAAGCAATTTAAAAAAAAAATTATAACAACACCCAAGTCGGTCCATAAAATGGGCCATTCCATTTGTGAGGGAGTGTTAGAATAATATAAATGTTTTAACCCTCAACACTCACAACCTATGTTGCATGAATACAGATAAGGGTACGAACATGATACGGGGACCGTAAATTTAAAAAATTTAGGATAAGGGTCCAGAACGAAGACGAAAAATTATTATTATTATTATTATTATTATTATTATTATTATTATTATTATTATAATATATATATATATATATACTAGTAAATTCACGTGCGTTGCACGTAAAATTGGGTGTTGCACGTATGAAAAAAATCTATGATATTATTAAAAATTAGATAAGAATTTAAATTAAATTAGAATATTTTAAATATAATTTGAATATATTTAAATTATGATTTGTTATAAAATATCTTTTTGAATTTTGGATATGTGTTTAATTAGATAATACATTATAGTTAGTTTAAATATAATTAAAATTTTGAATATATTTTAGGATTTGTTATATGCGAAGATGGTTTTTAATTTTTTTTCTCAAATACGTAAGAAGAAAATGGTAATTAATTTTTTTAAATTTTATATATTAATAATTGATGATATACATATGGTTTAGACGGCTCATTTTGAACCGTTTCTAAGCCGTATTATACTAGTGTGTACATATATATACACACACCAGTTGTGATTGACGTTGTGATTTACTGGAGTTACTGATGGATATCATCTTGGTATACAGGTATTTGTTATTAGGTATGTGTATCATATTCTTATCACATGGTTATCTGCTATTATAACCTAGTGTTTGTAGACTCTTATTGTTCATTCTGAGTCTATTCGGACATATACGTTATTGGGCTGCAGACCATGATACATATTATTCATTCTTATATATTATTTCATGTGGATTAAGACAGATATATTTATTAGTATACATTTACAGCGTAGTACGTTTAGATTGAACCATTAAATTAGAAATTCTATTCTAGGCTGTATTAGCTGGCCATTGCCACGTGGCCTAGTCCCGTATATTTTGGGACTGGCACGTGACAATATATATATATATATATATATATATATATATATATATGGTTATTTACACTAATCTCCCATATGTTTTATGTTTATTAAACGGACCTCCCTTATTTTCAAAATAATTACACGGGCCTCCCCTATGCTTTATGTAAAGGTTTATTACACTAACCATCCTTATCTTGAAAGTAAAACATAAAGCAAAGGGGAGGTCCGTGCAATTATTTTGAAATATGGAAGGTCCGTGTAATAAACATAAAACATATGGGAGGTTAGTGTAAATAACCATATATATATATATATATATATATATATATATAATCACTTAAATAACATATATCTTTATGTATGGTTGGGCCAGTAACAGGGCTACTAAAAATTCACAAAATGTCCAGTTGCAAAAGAAATGTTAGTATTAGAGATCTCGATTATGTCTGCTACGAGCTTGACGATGCCGAATCACTTTTAGCCATGTACTGGGTTCCTTTGGAACCTAGACATTGGCAAACAAGATCCAACATAAGCCTTGAGGATGTGTCAAGTCGAATACATGGTGAACATAGATACGGTTCTTGGAGGAATCCCACTCTTAAAAGCACTAGTCAATTGTCAACCCAATCAACCCTTGTACCACCTCCATCGGGGAGACATGATTTGAAATCAGGGTCCTAATTGGCTAATTCGACAAGCCATGATCTAGCCACTCCTGCATCCTTATCATTGTTTATGGCTAGCAAAGATGAAGTTCATGTCAATATTATAACAAAATAGTAAGAACCATCTAGATATTTCAAGCTAAAATCAGGTGAAATGGCAATGCAGAGTCAACCTTGATTTCTTGAATACCAAAATTGAGCTATGCCCTTAAATACAAAAACTCCAAATACATTAAGGCCAGTAATCCAGCTTCATGCCCATTTAGAACCAGGTTTAAAAGAACGCTCATAACCTCGTACGTATCAAGCAACATTTAAAACAAATCTATTCAAAATTTCAATCTAAGATCAATATCAGCATATAACTCTACTGCTTGGCTAATAGTGCAAAGTTCAGTCAATTTCAGGTTCATTAAGGCCTAAACCTGCTGAAGTTGGCTGAAACTGCCGAAACTTTTCCAAAGTGACTAGAACTTTCCCCAAAAGATATTTAAATTTGTCCAAAGCTAGCCAAACCTTCAAACAAGGTCAAATTGGCTGAAACCTTATTATAAAATATTGCCAAAAATGACTAAAATCTGTTTTGATTTACGTTACTTCAATTTCCAAGCTTTTCCAAGCATGGTAATTTGGTTATCAAGCTTTGCAATCTTCTCATGTTATAATTCATAGAATCATGCAGTTAGTTTCACAATTGTTCTCAAGAATCAACAGGAAGGTACAAAAATAGTTAATGGAATTATGTTTAAACCTTTAACTTTTCATTTGTTGTATATAATAAACAGAAAATTTCCTAAAAGATAACAAACTATAGAGAAATAGCAAATAACATAACAAAGTTAGCAAAAAGCAAGATGAGATATAAGTCGCCACTTGAAGTGGCCAGTTCAATTGGCGACTTCAACGTACTTATTCATTTTATTTTATTTATGCTCCGGAGAAGCTAATTAAAGAAGAAGAAAAATTCAAACAAACAACCAGACCGACAGTTTGACTGGCGAAATTTTTTTAAGCATCCAGACCGCCACTTCAAGTGGCGACATGATAGCAAGGCCTACAAAAATCAAAGCAAAGCAAAAAACAAAAGTAAGCAAGCAATCAAAGCAAAAATGGCCACTCATCCAGACCGCCACTTCAAGTGGCTTGAACTCAAGTTTTTTTTTTTTGTTGGAGAATCACCTTATTCCGGACAAAAAAAGAATATGTTAAAGTCTCCAATTGAACTGGCGACATGAGTGCAAGCACTCATGTCACCACTTTAAGTGGCAACTTATATCTCATCTTTCATTTTGCTAACTTTGTTATGTTATTTGTTATTTCAGTATAGTTTGTTATCTTTTAGGAAATTTTATGTATAATAAATTCTGGCATATCTTTAAAAAAAGTTTGAAGTATCACTCAAAACGCAATACCTAACTCTCCAACCCGGAACTTTCAATATTGACGCTCATAGAGAGAGACCATACCATGTTTTTAAACTTTAATAATGATATATGTGTAGTTATTTCATAATTCAGACCCTGGTGATAAGCATCCCCCAGTACATGATGTATGCTTCTTTCTCCAAGTTTTAGGAACAAATTAAAACCTACTTATTTTAACATTAGTAAAAAGGTAATGCTTTGTGCATGCGTGGTCCATCTAAGAGGCACGAAGATTCAAAAACAGTCATATCTGTATCGTGTCAATGTAAGGCAAGCATCTGACACGACTAAAGACTACAAAAATACTCTTGGACAAGCCAAAATTGGTAGCACATCCATGTTTTTGTGTTGGTATGAGTTGTGACATATTAACGTCTATGCAACATAGTGACCCATTAATTCCACCTAAACCGAGGATTTGGATTTTTGTAATAATTAGATGGTCATTAAATTATTATAACCACCAAAAAACATATAAATAGAGCTAGAAGTCCAAAGATATCACAGATACGAAGTGAAATACCTGAAGAAGAACGAAACAATGTTTCGGTAGCCCAATTTCACTGAAAGGTTTTGAAAGCCAGCCATTCCAAACAAACTCGTCGTCTGGATTATGACAAGTCATAGGACTTGGGAAAGGCCGGGTAATATCCCTTGTTGCACAAAAGTAATGCTTTCCATCAATGTCAAGCTCAGTCAATTCCTGAACGTTCTTTAACTCTCCTTTACCTTGAGGTTGAGGATTTTGAAGCTGAACTTTGATCCACTGACTTTCCGCCACTGTATAAACACACCCACCACCAGGAAGATTTGGAACTGTAGCCGTCAGCCTGGTTGCCACTAGAAGTAACCCAAAATTTCCAAGGGCTGCATAACCTAGGATTGCTCTAGCATATGTGGTAGTCTTACACAAAAGTCTTGATCCATCTGTAATGTAGTTCAAAGCTTCGTCCTCAGAATTAAAAAGATCAAGTCCAGGCTTCCCAAGGTAACGCAATGAACCAGTTGTTGGATCAACGTAGATTACTTGAGTATCCTTCTTTCTTGACAGGCTGACAACAATATATACTTCACTAGTTTCTAGCAGAACAACAAGTACAGAGGTATCCCTTGAACTACCATCTGCAGAAAAAATGATAAGCATCAAAAAGATGTAAAGCATTCGTTATTTAGAGTAGAAGAGTGTTTTGTACAGAATGAAAAATCAGACAGGGAGCACACAAAAAATCAAATTGGTTATATGAACATCTAATACTCCACGTGTCAGTACTTCATTTTATCAAACAAGAATTACATCTACAGATAAGCATGAGTCTTATCCAAGGGGGCAAACAGCTTATACTCAAAGAATTCTCAGCAATAGAAACAGCATGTTACCAAGAATATACATGAAAATGGGACCCTAAAAGTTACAGCTGAAAATTGAAGGTGGTGTAACATGGAGTTGTTTTCTTAAAGGCAAGTAGCATAGGAATAAACATGAGACGTAGCTTTCAATGTTCATAGTCTCGTTAAAAACTATATATCAAAACAAGCACGTAGGCCTTGTCGAGGAAAGCCGATCCTACCCCCAACTCCAGCTTTAAAATCAAGAACAACCACCCTAAAGCAGCATTGTCTTAGAATAATCCTAAAGCAGCTTAATTGGCATTGGCACAAATGAATATTTCAGGCCTCGTTTCTCTGGTTCCTAGCCCGCAGTTTGGATAGCACACAGATTCATATAATTAAAAAGCTCCTATGATATGAAAAGCATTTTCTTTTCATCTTCAATCTTAATTTGTAAAATTTCGCCAAACAACAATACAAAAACAATCACCAGTATACAAATTAAAAAACAGTTTGTATATCGGAGTTACTTAAAGATTGAGACTTAATGGGGTCTAGGAACTCTGAAGTTGAGGAAGCAAGTATACTCCAAAAATCAGTGCCGTACATTGTATCGTGTCCATGTCGTGGTGTCCGTAGCTGTGTTGTACATGCGTTCATGCAATCATGTGGCTTAAGAAACAGAAAGCAGTTTGATTTGCCGAAATTGGTCTTCAAAATGTAAAGTAGTGGATAGAACAAATTGTTTATATCATTCGTGGATGTGCATTTGCACCAGCTAAACCACGTTTATTCCATGCGTCCAGAAATTTTCCTGCTTTTATAGTTTGATAAAAAGTTTCTTCAGTTTCTCTTTTCCAACTTGCAAAATCCAATTCTTCTACCAAAATTCTCAATTTTTGACACAATTATGGCAGAAAGTCCAACCACAATGTAAGAATAGTGTAGATTTGCAATTAATTAAACAAACTACTTATTACAAACCGCATAGTCATTGAGAAACTCCAATTTTGCATCAAAGTTAGTTTCCATGAACCCTGGGTGGCAGATCAATCAAAAAACACCACAAAAACAGCAAATATCAACAACAACAAAAAGACTCACCAGCTGATTCCATAGCCAGCTACAGCCTTCCAGTCCCGAAGAAAACCTCTATACCTGCAAATTTCAATCGAAGAAGTCATGAGAACCCTAGAAATCGTCAAAAAAATTATAGATTGGAAGAATCGATTAACTCTTAGTTTGAATTCGACCAGAGAATCGGAAGATCCGAATCAAGAACCAGATCTAGGAATTCTTCGCTCTATTGTTTCGTCTAAGAAAGAAAAAAGGCATGGAGTAGAAAGAGAGATGGGAGTTGTTGTTTAGAGCATCATTAGTAAGGTTTGGGCTCAGGTACGGGGATGTTCAACACTATTCAGCTTGGTTCAGGGATGTGCAATTTACGGTTTAAAACCAAAAAACGAACCGAATCGAACTAAAATATACATTCGGTTCAGTTTTATTTGAATCGTCCCGCTTGTCGGTTTCAATTTAGATCCGATTTATCGGTTTATTCTAACTCTAATTCTCTCTCCTACTATCATTTTTATGGCTACTCCGCTCTTCCAAAGCTCTCGGTCTCTTCTATCTACTAATCTTCATTCTCCACTCATCCACCACATTCTCTGAGCTCTCAGCTTCCCTCCAAAGTCCTCCCTGAACTACTGAACTCGAGTGACCATTGTGGTTACCAGAAAGAGGTATAAGATCATGACTGGATGGTAAAAGATCGATGAATCGAACCACGGAGACGTATTATTCATTTTATTTATAAAAATTAGTGAAAGTTGGAAACAGTGGACCAAAAAAAATTCAATGTAGCGTGCACAAAATTCCGAACGTTACGACGAACATCTAAAAAAAATCCTTCATGTACACAAAGTCTTGTTCTTAAGGGGAGTTATAAATTTACAAATTTTCTGACAATGACTCATTTGCTAATGTAAATCTTTATAAACATGGAGTTTTAGATGAATTTTGAATGTTCAAAGTGAGAGCAGACGGTTTGACGAAGAATTATTATAGTAATCTAATATATCCAATAAATATACAGAAAATTTACTGTAGCGAAATAAATTTATATTAAATTATTATAAACGAAACAAGTTTGAGAAATTTGTAAAAAAAGTCATCGTCCGCCAACAGTGTTGGCGGAAAACACAATTGCTGTACACGTAAGCAGCAAAAAAATAAAAAAAAATAAAAATGTGGGCCCCACGGCCAATTTCCGCCAACAGAGTTGGCTGAAATTGGGGGGGGCCAATTTCAGCCAACTCTGTTGGCGGAAATTGGCCCCGTGGGGCCCACGTTTTTTTTTTTTTGGTTTTGTTTGGTTTGGTTTGGTTTGGTTTGATTGGTTTTTTTCGTTGGTTTATTTTAATTAGTTATATTTCTGTTTTATTTATTTAGTTTAGTTTACTTTTGTAATTAGATTTAAGTAAAATTATTTTAACGAAATGAAATTAAAATAAATTAATTGGAAAGAAATATTTAGAAATAATTTTTTCGGAACTTTGTTTTCAAAGCATCAAAATTTGTATAAATTCCATCTAAAGCATAAAAGTTTTGTATAAATTCCATCTAAAGCATAAAAGTTTAAAAAATTAGGAAAAAAAATATCAATATGAATTGGACGTTTATATTTATAAATATTATATTTTTATCGTAAATTTTTTCGTCGTTAACAGACGTTAAAAAAATAATAATAAAAAAATCTGTCGTAAGACTATTACGTCTGCCGTCGAGCAGACTTCGAGCGGCCATAAGTACTTGTTTTGAAATCGTTTTTTGTCAAATAATAAGTCGATTTGTATGTTTTCGACGAGAGTAACACAAATCATGTAGAAAAAAAAATTATCCGAAACAAGATGCATATGTTACAGGCAAAAATATAAATTTTAAAACTTTAAAGTATCATAACTTTTGACTGGGAGATCGAAACAAGTCCCAGTTTGAGCCAAAATGATCGTATGGAAAAATACTATAGGATAAACGTTTCACCGTTTGACGGACTTCGAAAAATTTTAGAATCGTCAAAAAACGATGTTTCGATCTCCAAATTTGACTTTCGGTAATCTTATTTTTGAATATTTAAAATTTACTGTAGGAAATAAATTTATATTGGATGTGGGGGCCCACGGATTTAAACGATATTTCGATCTACAAAATTTTTTTAGAAATATTTAAATTAATTTATGTTTGTTTAAAATTTTGAAATAAATTTATGTTTCGATATACAAATTTTGATGCTTTGAAAACAAAGTTCCGAAAAAAACATTTCTAAATTTTAAATTTCCAATTAATTTATTTTAATTTCATTTCGTTAAAATAATTTTACTTAAATCTAATTACAAAAGTAAACTAAACTAAACTAAATAAATAAAACAGAAATATAACTAATTAAAATAAACCAACGAAAAAAACCAATCAAACCAAACCAAACCAAACAAAACCAAAAAAAAAAACGTGGGCCCCACGGGGCCAATTTCCGCCAACAGAGTTGGCTGAAATTGGCCCCCCCCAATTTCAGCCAACTCTGTTGGCGGAAATTGGCCCCCCCCAATTTCAGCCAACTCTGTTGGCGGAAATTGGCCGTGGGGCCCACATTTTAATTTTTTTTAATTTTTTTGCTGCTTACGTGTACAGCAATTGTGTTTTCCGCCAACACTGTTGGCGGACGATGACTTTTTTTACAAATTTTTCAAACTTGTTTCGTTTATAATAATTTAATATAAATTTATTTTGCTACAGTAAATTTTCTGATAAATATAAGTTTGGATGCATTTTTGTGCTTGTTATGGTAGTTGACAAAATGAAAATGAAAATCGTTAGGCTGGTATTCAGGTTAGCTAGTCAATTTTGTCTAGTGTTAGAATTGCAACTTATTATGAGATCACAATATAAATTAGACATATTTTTGCTAACATAAAGATTGTCATAATGGGGTTCACACTTAATCCCTCTCGAAAAGTCAATCTACATGGGCCACCACTCCATGTGTATATACCAATACTAAACAAAGCTATATATTGAGATATACACATTAGTGATTTTCCAATGTGGGACTAAAACTCCCAAAGCAAAGTGAAAAACACCAACAGTAATTCTGACATTGGAGTTTTTTCTTTTGTAGTGGAGCTCAAAAATGAAAAAAAAAAATTATTCCTACTTCGTGCGTTTTGTTGGAGAAGCTATTTCTCTAAACTTTAACAATTTTTTTTTATACTATTAATGTAATTTCAACAAAAAATTATACGTTCGTGGGGTCGTGGCATGTTGGTTACGATGGGGGGCTCCCGTGGGGATGGACACGATTCGAATTTTTCCTTGGAAACTTTAGTTGCTAATCCGGTGGAAATGACATATAAAAAAAAATTATACTTTTCAACAACCATCCAAACACCAAACTCAATTGGCTCTTGTGGTCAGTAAGAAGTGTTATAACCTCTCTGGCTATGCGGACGGTCTCGGGATTAAACCGCTGGGAAGGTGTGGAACAGTAGATCTAAATGACATGCAACGCAGCTTGCATAAAGTTTTGTGCACGATACGCCAGATATCTCATAAAAAAATAAAATAAAAATAAAAAAATTCAAACTTTATAATTTCGTACTTTTAACTTCACTTCTCCAGAGTACCAAAACTAATGATTTTCTACTTTCCTACACTTCATGACCACAATGCATTACACGTAAAATGTCGATTTTCACTTCGTGGCGCTTCTCCAAACGAAACACTCCCGTATCACTGTTTGGTTTTTGGTGTAATTTTTGAATGCTAATTTTGCGAACAATTAGCTCTGATACCAGATAGATGCAGAAAGATGCGCAGAAAGATGCAGCAGCAAAAACACAGAATTTTATTCACAAGAGCACACAGATTTACAATGGGGGGAAGAGAGAGCACACAAGAACAGGGGAGAGAATACAAGAAGAAGTTCCCAAAGCATACGGGCTTCCAAACTTCGATGCCTCTACTGATACTCCGAGGTCCTTATTTATAGCACAATGACCCATAATCATCGGTTAGGGTAACCGATAGCTGCCTGTCAAAAGTCATGATGGCAAAGCTTAGTGGAAATGCTTTTAGAGTTAGTGGGAATATTAGGATGACAAAGTGGTAGCTTTTAGGTAGTGGATTGTCAGAGTAGTGGGAAAGTGGTAGCTTTTCGGTAGTGGATAGTGGGGAATTATATGGTAAAGTGGTGATGTCAGAGTAGTGGGAAAGTGGTAGCTTTTCGGTAGTGGATAGTGGGGAATTATATGGTAAAGTGGTGGTTTTTGATTTGGTGGAGTGATAATGGAAATTCTTTTTGGGTAGCTTTTGATAGTGGAGTGATGATGGAATGCCTTTTATGGTGATGATGTGTCCGTATCATTATTAGGGCTGTTGGAAGAGCTTTCTTCGTGGCTATAACTGTTTGTACTGTGACTGTCGTTGTCTCGTAGCCAGATGGGGATTCCTTCGATCAAAAGTGGATTTCCTCTATCATGTCCAGTGTTCATAATTTGTTCTCTATCTTCGATTAGAGAGCTAATCATCATTTCTCTTTCTTCTATGGATCTTCTTAACTGAATGATTTGTTCCTGTAACTCTTGTCTTCTTGTGATGATAACTTCTCTAATCTGTGCCAACTGTTGAGTTAGTTGTCGTCGTTGTAGTTGTTGTTGTTGCTTCCTTCGTTGTATGATCGTCTTCTTTGGGGATCGCCGAACTAATCTTGGTTCCAATCTTCGTAGATATCTACTAAGGATGATTTTATAACAAATTTTCTTCATAGGATGATTGGGGAGGTCCACCATGCTTCTTGCCGTGTGTTTTAGTCTGAATTTCCTTCTGAATCAACAAGAATCCTCATAGGATCATTATTGATGAGTAAATCTTCGTTTCTTGCCAATAAACCAATACGGCCTATTGTCAAATTGTTTATAAAATCTGCAATTTTGGAGGGACCCTCGACGTTCCCAGGTAACGGCTTGAGTCTGTCTAAAAGAATAGTATGCTGGGTAGTAGAGATTTGAGCGTTTGTCCTGGAGGCACTTCGAGCAGCTTCGAAAAATTCAGTGGCTGCCATGAGTCTCTCATGATCTTCGTCAAAGCCCTGTTTTGAAAAATTAATGTATTCAAAAAAGGGTTCTTCAATAAGTCTACTTAATTCCCAGAGCTGGTAGGATGGGAACATTTTGATATATTGTCGTTCCTCCCAGATACTCCATATTCTGAATCGAAATATAATCTGGAATTTGGTCGTGTGAGAGAGCGCCGCCTTGATGCAAATCTCTGGAAGGCAATCCTTGTAGTCATCCTCGAAAATGGTGTTCATAATAATCTCATGGACTAACCCCTTTTTGATATGGGGTTTGTACTTCTGGATTTCACGAAAACAGGCAAGAAAGCGAGGCCTCCTGTTGATATTAAGAATAAGTTCTTCATTCTGGAAGAGATTGATAATTTCAGTGTCTTCAAGCTTCTTGAAAAATAGAATAAGTCTGGAATCGTCCAGTAATTGCTGTTGATGCATGGCGAGCATCTCCTGGACGGTTACTTCGGCGTTGAATTCTTCGATCTTCGGAGAAGCTACCCCGAGAGTTCTAAGAAATTCAAGAACATCGGTCATGCGAAAATTAACCAAATCATTGGTTTTGATTTGGGAGAAAATTTCCCTGAGCTCCTTTTGTTCTGCTGAGGTTCCGGTGAAGAGATCTCGCTCCCTAGTGGCAAGTGCAATGGATCTGGAAGTAGAGGTGAAATTGATCATCTTGGAGACCAGCTGATGAATCTCCGTCATCTTCTTTTCGAGCATAGAGTTTTTCTGCCTTTCGGCTAGGAGTGTCCTTTCAATTTGGGTCAGCCAATAACTGGCTCCCTTTATGTCACGAGCCTGAAAAGCCCGAAAGCAGCCATTGAACCTTTCCCAAACTGCTTTGTCCTTGTTTTCCATTTCTGTATTATACCAATTTTTTATTATGACATCCGAAAATTGTGCAGGTATCATTGAGGGCCTGGGAGGTCCCGAGAACTGTGCTGGAGGAACTGCAGGCCTTATTGGGACAAACATGGGCCTTGGAACAGCCCCAAGTATGTTTTTACCCTTTTGGCTATTCGCCTGGTAACTTTGGCTATTCGCCTGAGGTTGGCTATTCGCCTGAGATTGGCTATTCGCCTGAGATTGACTATTCGCCTGAGCTTGGCTGTTCGCCCTTGGGGAGATATGGCTATTCGCCTCTCGGGTTTGTTCAACCCCAGATGATTCTGCTGTATTGTTATCTTTGGCCTTTTTGGGGCCAACTTCCTTAAACTCGCCCTGCCTCTTCATTTCTTGAAAGAGGTCACGAAATTTCTTATAGAAATCCTCGTCTTCCATGTATCATAACCTGGTGAGAGTATCTGCAAGGAAATTAGTATATCCAGGAATATATTTAACATCGTAATTAAATATTTCTAAATACATTGCTATTCTAATTCGTCGAAGATTTTCTTCAGGATTATTAATAGTCTTCTTCTTCAAAAATTGTGCTACTGATTTATTGTCAGTCTCAATCAAAAAATGTCTATACAAAATATAGATTTTCAGACTTTTTATGGCCAGTTTAACTGCTAATAATTCTTTATCATAAGTAGCATATTTTATTTGTACTTTAGTAAATCTTCCCGATGTGTAAGCAACAATTTCTTTTTGCTTAGCAATTAATACACCTGCCCAGAAGTTATCTGAGGCGTAGGTTTGTAAAACTAAAGTATCATTGTTCAGCGGAAAATAAAGAATTTTTTCTATTTTTATGGACTCCTTTACTCTAGCAATCTCATCAATTTCCTTTTGATCAAGGGAAATAGGGATTTTGTCTGTATTCCATTTTCTTGGTTGTTCACCAGTGACTTCCTGGTATCAGAGCCTTGTTCAAACCCCTGTAAGTAAATTTTTCATTATGGTAGCTTAAGAATTTAGTTCTTGAATATGATCTAGTAGGGCACGGGAAGATTTTTCTTCTTTATATTTAGTAAT
This sequence comes from Iris macrosiphon, assembly GCA_036927795.1. Classification (NCBI taxonomy): domain Eukaryota; kingdom Viridiplantae; phylum Streptophyta; class Magnoliopsida; order Asparagales; family Iridaceae; genus Iris; species Iris macrosiphon. The sequence goes on from JAYESA010000011.1 coordinate 187,510,652, forward strand.
TCTATGCCCAAAATCCTTACGCATGGTGTAGGAAACGAACCAATGCTGTGCTCCAATTCTGTGAAGCGACAGTATAAGCTTGTGGTTGGAATACTAGCAGCTTAACCCCGCCATAAATCCACGGTATGCTAGGTTAAATTAACCTAAGCAATGGGGGTACTGTGACAAGCCGCAGAATTGTGGGTCAAAATGGATAAAAGGCACAGAATTATTAAAATATATTCTAGAAAAATCTTCCGGGGCAATATGAAGATTATATTCAAGAACATCTGTTATAAACACATGACCAACGAACAACCACCTTCAGAGCTTATTTATGCAGACACACACCAATGTTTTTTAAACCTTCCTAATAATTATGAACACATAGTTCACATGTCTAGTAGAGATCACCCAGAACATGGGATATATAATTTTATAGTAGATCTATTACACGATATTAGAAATGATATCAAACATATAATACAAAAATTGCAAAATATAAACCTACCAAACCCTGGAGGATTTGGTGATAGGCACAACCAGAACCCTAAAACTGCCCATTGGAACATCAATATGATGAAATATTCGTCAAAAGAAGATAATCAAATTAATATTAAAGATATTAATGAAGAACACTACCATAATTTCCTTAAATTACAAAGCCAAGAACTCCTTGGAGAAATTGACGAACAAGTCGTTTATGCTTTCTATGAAAAATATTCCGAAGCTATAGATTTTTTTAAATGGAAATATAGCACTGATAGTGAATCAGACGAAGAAACCCTTCATGTCCTACACAATGAAGAAGTAGGAAGTACTAGTGGTGGGGGTATGACCCTAGAAGGAATACCTACTGAAGACGTAGGATCTATCGGACCTCCCCCTGAAAGCCTCATGCCAACCCGAGCTATGGTTCCATACTCCAAAAAACAACCTGAAAATAGGAAAGATTGGGTTAGGTATCATAAAGCCAGTGATTATAGACATACGGAAGGACTTATTTTTAATATAGACAATATTCCACATAAAAAAATAAAAGAATACGCTGGTGAATGGTCACAACAAATGGGTGGAATGATATATCATTTACCTGGAAATATTAACACTGCTCAATGGATCCATTATGCAACAAGTTTTTGGAAGGGAAGCGCGAGAGCCTGGTTAGTTAGCCTTGAAACTACTAATAAAGAAAAGGGAGATGAAATTAGAGGAACCGAAGATCCTCAGGATGCTTTGGCTAAATTATTAGGACTCATGTTAGCCGACTTCATAGGAGAAGATGGTAATGATGATAAAGATTATGAAGTACTTCTTCATAAAATGATTTTATGCGATATCTGTTTACTCGAAGAATTTATTACTAAATATATTGGCTTTATATTTAGACTAAAAAGCACTAGACAAAAGGACTTCTGGATTAGAGGATTTTTCACAAAAATTCCTTATCCTTGGAATAATATTATTCAAGAACAATATAATAAAATAAGAAATAATGTCCACACTACGGGAATGCTCAAGAAAGCATGTACGAAAACTATGGAAACAGCATGTGAACAAGCAAGAGCACAAAAACAAATGGATAGAACCATTAAGAAATCTAGATTAGGTTATTCTTGCTGTTCTAAATATAATACGGATATTAATGCCGAATTTGGATGTCTACCCGAAGCCAAAGGATGGAAGAAACAGAAAAAGAAATTCTTTAGAAGAAAAGGAAGAGGAAAAACCAAATATAAAATTACCAAGAGAAAGTGGAAACCAGCTTTTAAACAGCAACCCCATAAATATGAAAAAAGAAAGTTCATTAAACGGAAAAAATTTAGAAAAGGTTGTAAATGTTTTAAGTGTAATAAAGAAGGTCATTTCGCGAATGAATGTCCTAACAATATTCATACAATAATAGTAGATGACTTGGATACATATGGTATCAACATCGGAACTATTGATGATATAAATAGTGATACTTCTGCCTCTTCAATATACGAAATAGAGTCTATAGGTTCGGATGAACAATCCGATGATACTGATGAACAATCTGAAGATAACATATGTGAACCCTTGAAACATTTAAAAATAAACATGATTACCATCAATAAAACCCAAAATTCAATCAGGATAACCCTATTAAATGACAATACAATATTACCCAAAAAGGAAGGAATATCAGCAGGATATATTATATATGCCAGTAAAAGTTGCAGAATTAGAAGATATCATACCCAGGAAATATTATTAGATATCAGAATATTTTTGCCATTAGGCTATTATGGCATTATTCATAACATACCACTACATGCTACAAAAAATATATTCATTACTTATGGCTTTATTGAACCTGTTTCCCGAAATAATGTTTCCATAATAATGAAAAATACTTCCTTTGAGGATAGAGACTATCTCCTCGAAAGAGGTAATCCTTTAGGTTTATTGGTTATACATAAATACGAAGACTTACCTATAATAGAAGACACTCCTCCTAAACCCCGCATTAGTTCTCCTGGATCAAGTTCTAGTGAATTACACGACGGCTATTGCGAATTTAGAATTTATATGAATACTCTAACTTCAGAGGAAACTAGTAATTCTAGTATTCCCCAAAGTGAGGGGGAGCAATTTGAAATAACCGATGATGACCTTGAAAAACTCAAAGAAGCAATACCACATTCTGATAAAAAAGATGTTTATAAACCCATCTCTTTTCAGTCTAGATTCCTGAATAAACACACCTATATTTTTGAAAGGATGCAAGGAAATATAGAATTAAAAGGAGATGAAGATTTCTCCTCCATCAATTTATTGGACAAAAGAAAAATGGAGAAATTAAGGGCTAAATATCCCAAGATGAGATATTTACATATAGGCCTAATACAGCTTAAAATAACGGGACTATTCCGAACAGGAATAGATACTCCTATTCTAGTAGTTTGCATGGATGAGAGAATCATCAATAATCCATTAAATAGTATAATAGGAGGAGCTAAATCCAATCTTGTTAACAGGTTATTTGGCATCAATATACACCCAGACTTTTCTATAAGTTTAGATGATCATAATATAGAAAAGACTTGTACACTATCTGTGAGTCTCCAAGGAATCGAATTAATGCCTGGTTCCAAGGTACTTGGAATACAATGGGAACATTGTATGGCATTAAACGATACGCCAACCTTTAAATCAATCACACCAAAAAATTTAGTAAGGCTTTTTGAAGTAGGAATGGGAAAGACCATCCAACCTAGGCTCATCAGATTAGAACACCTTAAGAACAATAATGAAATGAAAGTTTTTATTAAATCTCTAAAACCAAAGATAGAAGTACCGACCGAATACTTTATTGCCTCTGGTAATACTATATCTACTAAAATCGAAGGAGGAAAACAACCTCAAAATCAACATGATTCTGAGGCAACAAGTTCCCATGTTCCTCAAATCACTAGATCTAACTCAATGAACAATTTAGTTAGTATCGAATTAACGCCCAACATTTTACAAGATATACAACATAGAATGAGCGTTAGTACACCAATAGAGGGTAGGACCAAGACTATGCTTGATAATCAGCGTGCCAATGAAGAATCAGAAAAAATGTCAGTAAAAATTCCTTTATCACAAATAAAGGATAGGGGTAGAATTCTTTCACTTCAATAAATGTCAAAGACTACTAACTGGTATAAAGAGCATACTAGTTATAACGAAAGTCAAATAGATCAAGCTTATAAGATGAACCAACTTCTACGGAAATTTCGCAATATCATACGAGAAGTCAAAAGGTCTAACTATAGAACTATTGTTTTAAGACATATGGATAGAACTACTCAAGTAATTGAAAAACATATTAGAAAATTTGAGAAACTTAATCCTGACAAGAGAACCAATACTCAAGATGATAATACTATAAATCTTGCCATTGAAGATACCCTAGAATTAGAAATTGCAAGTACATCACTTGACAATATAGATCTCTCTATAGAAACTTGGAAAGAAGTGCTAGAACTTCCGGATACTCCGTCTGATATAAACATGGTCAGAACCATAGACTTAAAAGTAAAAGCACAACTACATATATACATACCACTTACCATTTGTATATCTGGTTATAATAAATTTACTATCCATGCTCTCGTAGACACAGGAGCCGAAGCTAGTTTATTACAGGAAATTTTTATTCCGCAAGATTTATGGCAACAACTTGATAAACCAGGCAAATTAAATGATTTTATGGGAAGACAAGTGTCCGTCAACCATAAAGTAAAAAATCTTAAGGTCCATTTCCCTGATTTACAAGGACACTCTAATACTTATATGTTTGACTTTGTATTACTACCCAAAGATTTTGACAGTGATTGTATTATTGGCATGGATAATTTAAGACACTATAAACCATACAACACACACACATTTGAACTTGATGGAATATCCATTCCTAGGGTACCTTTTCCTGTATCCTTAGCTTCAAACTTTACACACACAGCACAGCGTGGTGAAAAACCCGTTACACTCATTGACTATACAAAAGTTTGTACTTACAATCTTCCCAATGATAATAAGTTACAAAGGACTGTTTATGGAATGTTAGAACCACTCTTTTCTGATAACCCATTAAAAGCCTTTGATAAAGCCCCTAGATATTGTAAAATAGAACTATTGGAACAATACAGAGAAACCAATATTAGAGTAAATAGTATTATGGTTTCCCCTTCTGACAAAGAAGAATTTTCCAAACAAATTAGCGAACTTTTAAAACTTAAGCTTATCCAGAAAAGTTTCAGCAGACATTCTTCCCCAGCTTTCCTTGTAAGAAATCATGCTGAAATAAAAAGAGGAAAAGCACGGATGGTTATTAATTATAGAAAGTTAAATAGTTATACTAAATTCGATGGCTATTTTATTCCCACAGCGGAGCATCTTATTAAACAAATTCAAGGTGCAAAGTATTATAGTAAATTTGATGCTAAATCAGGATTTTGGCAAATAAAATTAGAAGATAAAAATTCTGTTGAATTGACAGCTTTTAGTTGCCCACAGGGACATTTTGAATGGTTGGTTTTACCATTTGGATTGAAAAATGCCCCACAAATATTTCAGAAATGGATGAATTCAATCTTTGGACATCTTCCTTATGTAGTAGTCTACATTGATGATATCCTTGTCTTCTCAAACACCGTTGAAGAACACAAGGAACATCTATTGCATGTTTGTAAATTACTACTTGATAATGGAATTATTTTAAGTCCAAAAAAGATAGAGTTATTCAAAACTGAAATTGATTTTCTAGGAAAAACCATAAAGAATGGACAAATTCTTTTGCAAGAACATATATATACCAAGATTAGGGAATTTTCAGAAAACTTTAAAACTCTTAAAGAACTCCAGAGTTTTCTGGGATTGCTGAATTATGGTAGAAAATTTATTCCTAATTTATCAGCAAAAATAGAACACTTGCAGGAAAAGCTCACGGCTGAACAAGCCAAATACAAGGAAGTCACTGGTAAACAACCAAGAAAATGGAATACAGACAAAATCCCTATTTCCCTTGATCAAAAGGAAATTGATGAGATTGCTAGAGTAAAGGAGTCCATAAAAATAGAAAAAATTCTTTATTTTCCGCTGAACAATGATACTTTAGTTTTACAAACCGACGCCTCAGATAACTTCTGGGCAGGTGTATTAATTGCTAAGCAAAAAGAAATTGTTGCTTACACATCGGGAAGATTTACTAAAGTACAAATAAAATATGCTACTTATGATAAAGAATTATTAGCAGTTAAACTGGCCATAAAAAGTCTGAAAATCTATATTTTGTATAGACATTTTTTGATTGAGACTGACAATAAATCAGTAGCACAATTTTTGAAGAAGAAGACTATTAATAATCCTGAAGAAAATCTTCGACGAATTAGAATAGCAATGTATTTAGAAATATTTAATTACGATGTTAAATATATTCCTGGATATACTAATTTCCTTGCAGATACTCTCACCAGGTTATGATACATGGAAGACGTGGATTTCTATAAGAAATTTCGTGACCTCTTTCAAGAAATGAAGAGGCAGGGCGAGTTTAAGGAAGTTGGCCCCAAAAAGGCCAAAGATAACAATACAGCAGAATCATCTGGGGTTGAACAAACCCGAGAGGCGAATAGCCATATCTCCCCAAGGACGAACAGCCAAGCTCAGGCGAATAGTCAATCTCAGGCGAATAGCCAATCTCAGGCGAATAGCCAACCTCAGGCGAATAGCCAAAGTTACCAGGCGAATAGCCAAAAGGGTAAAAACATACTTGGGGCTGTTCCAAGGCCCATGTTTGTCCCAATAAGGCCTGCAGTTCCTCCAGCACAGTTCTCGGGACCTCCCAGGCCCTCAATGATACCTGCACAATTTTCGGATGTCATAATAAAAAATTGGTATAATACAGAAATGGAAAACAAGGACAAAGCAGTTTGGGAAAGGTTCAATGGCTGCTTTCGGGCTTTTCAGGCTCGTGACATAAAGGGAGCCAGTTATTGGCTGACCCAAATTGAAAGGACACTCCTAGCCGAAAGGCAGAAAAACTCTATGCTCGAAAAGAAGATGACGGAGATTCATCAGCTGGTCTCCAAGATGATCAATTTCACCTCTACTTCCAGATCCATTGCACTTGCCACTAGGGAGCGAGATCTCTTCACCGGAACCTCAGCAGAACAAAAGGAGCTCAGGGAAATTTTCTCCCAAATCAAAACCAATGATTTGGTTAATTTTTGCATGACCGATGTTCTTGAATTTCTTAGAACTCTCGGGGTAGCTTCTCCGAAGATCGAAGAATTCAACGCCGAAGTAACCGTCCAGGAAATGCTCGCCATGCATCAACAGCAATTACTGGACGATTCCAGACTTATTCTATTCTTCAAGAAGCTTGAAGACACTGAAATTATCAATCTCTTCCAGAATGAAGAACTTATTCTTAATATCAACAGGAGGCCTCGCTTTCTTGCCTGTTTTCGTGAAATCCAGAAGTACAAACCCCATATCAAAAAGGGGTTAGTCCATGAGATTATTATGAACACCATTTTCGAGGATGACTACAAGGATTGCCTTCCAGAGATTTGCATCAAGGCGGCGCTCTCTCACACGACCAAATTCCAGACTATATTTCGATTCAGAATATGGAGTATCTGGGAGGAACGACAATATATCAAAATGTTCCCATCCTACCAGCTCTGGGAATTAAGTAGACTTATTGAAGAACCCTTTTTTGAATACATTAAATTTTCAAAACAGGGCTTTGACGAAGATCATGAGAGACTCATGGCAGCCACTGAATTTTTCGAAGCTGCTCGAAGTGCCTCCAGGACAAACGCTCAAATCTCTACTACCCAGCATACTATTCTTTTAGACAGACTCAAGCCGTTACCTGGGAACGTCGAGGGTCCCTCCAAAATTGCAGATTTTATAAACAATTTGACAATAGGCCGTATTGGTTTATTGGCAAGAAACGAAGATTTACTCATCAATAATGATCCTATGAGGATTCTTGTTGATTCAGAAGGAAATTCAGACTAAAACACACGGCAAGAAGCATGGTGGACCTCCCCAATCATCCTATGAAGAAAATTTGTTATAAAATCATCCTTAGTAGATATCTACGAAGATTGGAACCAAGATTAGTTCGGCGATCCCCAAAGAAGACGATCATACAACGAAGGAAGCAACAGCAACAACTACAACGACGACAACTAACTCAACAGTTGGCACAGATTAGAGAAGTTATCATCACAAGAAGACAAGAGTTACAGGAACAAATCATTCAGTTAAGAAGATCCATAGAAGAAAGAGAAATGATGATTAGCTCTCTAATCGAAAATAGAGAACAAATTATGAACACTAGACATGATAGAGGAAATCCACTTTTGATCGAAGGAATCCCCATCTGGCTACGAGACAACGACAGTCACAGTACAAACAGTTATAGCCACGAAGAAAGCTCTTCCAACAGCCCTAATAATGATACGGACACATCATCACCATAAAAGGCATTCCATCATCACTCCACTATCAAAAGCTACCCAAAAAGAATTTCCATTATCACTCCACCAAATCAAAAACCACCACTTTACCATATAATTCCCCACTATCCACTACCGAAAAGCTACCACTTTCCCACTACTCTGACATCACCACTTTACCATATAATTCCCCACTATCCACTACCGAAAAGCTACCACTTTCCCACTACTCTGACAATCCACTACCTAAAAGCTACCACTTTGTCATCCTAATATTCCCACTAACTCTAAAAGCATTTCCACTAAGCTTTGCCATCATGACTTTTGACAGGCAGCTATCGGTTACCCTAACCGATGATTATGGGTCATTGTGCTATAAATAAGGACCTCGGAGTATCAGTAGAGGCATCGAAGTTTGGAAGCCCGTATGCTTTGGGAACTTCTTCTTGTATTCTCTCCCCTGTTCTTGTGTGCTCTCTCTTCCCCCCCATTGTAAATCTGTGTGCTCTTGTGAATAAAATTCTGTGTTTTTGCTGCTGCATCTTTCTGCGCATCTTTCTGCATCTATCTGGTATCAGAGCCTTGTTCAAACCCCTGTAAGTAAATTTTTCATTATGGTAGCTTAAGAATTTAGTTCTTGAATATGATCTAGTAGGGCACGGGAAGATTTTTCTTCTTTATATTTGATTTTGAGGTTGTTTTCCTGGCATGTTGGTTACGATGGGGGGCTCCCGTGGGGATGGACACGATTCGAATTTTTCCTTGGAAACTTTAGTTGCTAATCCGGTGGAAATGACATATAAAAAAAAATTATACTTTTCAACAACCATCCAAACACCAAACTCAATTGGCTCTTGTGGTCAGTAAGAAGTGTTATAACCTCTCTGGCTATGCGGACGGTCTCGGGATTAAACCGCTGGAAAGGTGTGGAACAGTAGATCTAAATGACATGCAACGCAGCTTGCATAAAGTTTTGTGCACGATACGCCAGGTATCTCATAAAAAAAAAAAATAAAAAAAAAAAAATTCAAACTTTATAATTTCGTACTTTTAACTTCACTTCTCCAGAGTACCAAAACTAATGATTTTCTACTTTCCTACACTTCATGACCACAATGCATTACACGTAAAATGTCGATTTTCACTTCGTGGCGCTTCTCCAAACGAAACACTCCCGTATCACTGTTTGGTTTTTGGTGTAATTTTTGAATGCTAATTTTGCGAAATTTATTAATCTATTACAAATGAAAATTTGCTGGGATTTCGGTGATCCCATTATTTTTCTCAAAAGAAATTGATTCCAACGACTAGTTTCGGTGACATTACGAATTCTGTAAAAAATTGGTGCTTCGTTGGTTGGTCCAGAAATTAAAACTATATATAATGAGTCATCAGCTGTGTGAAGCAGTAGTCTTCCAGATAGTATGGACAGCAACGCTGCGCACTCCCACGAGGTGCTGGTGCTGGTGCTGGTGCTGGTGAATTAGTATCGGATCGATGTGTTTCAGTTCCAACCCAACAGCTAGCGAAGCTATCGACACGAAAGCGAGAAATGTTCGAGTTCCTTCTCCTTCTCTCCTTGCCATTGACCTCAAGTCTTCGTTCGTGAACGAATTGGTATCAGATGTTACTTCAATTCAGTTCATGGACCTCCACCATTCTGACACGTACGCATCGTAATCCAACGAAAGTGGCAGTTGAATTTTCCGGAAGTTCGGAAGTGCTGAAAATTCGTCTTCGTACGTGTACTACTACTATGTACACGCTGGCCTAAGTATATGGTGACATACGTACATTCCAGTATGTATGAAAATGAAATGAAGGGAGATGGATATTTAGTGGGGAAAATATCTGGAGATTGTTGTGGAGTAGATGAATTGATCAAGTAGCTAGCAGCTGTTCACAAGAAAGTAGAGATTGCAAGGAAAAGAAGTGCGCGCGCAGCTGAAAACGACTAGTGTCGATTTCACAGCATGCTGCATGCCTTGACGATTAACAGAGTTCCTCTTGGTCGATGGCTTTAATTTCGAGGGAGCTGTTCGAGAAAGCCCGCCAACCACCGATCGAGGGACATCGATCACTCTCACTCGTGGCTTCTTCAACTAGCATATATAGTTTATCAGCTCCACGAATTCATGTAGCAAAGAGATGGAGATTTTACAACAACAACAACATCAACAAAAATCTTTGTTTGCATAGATATTCACTCCGCTAATATCTTTAACTGCATGGTTCGTCTATAAATCTAACGAGAAAACACTTTACCAACTAAAACTAAGATGGATATTCACCGTTTCTTTTAAGAGTTGTCACGTAACATTTTATCCAAACTAAAATCAATTTGGGACACTAATTTTGACTAGTAGTTTGACACGTGGCAAACTCTAGTTTTGATGGTTGAAGAAAAATGGACTTGTAATGTGTTGATTTCTCCGAGGTCAATGGTTAGATATTACAGCTCCACCTGGTGTGCACCTGTAGAAGTTTGATAAGATCAAAACGCAGAACCAGACAGACAGGTTACAAAACTCCTCAAGACAATTTTGATTCAAATTCTTATGCTTGTCATGATATGAACTCTTTGGTAACTTGGCACTTTTCTGGAATTCTGCTGTCTGCTGAACATGTATCAGAACAGAATTGGATAACAAGGAACCCTTGTTTTCCTACTGTAATTAATTGGCTGTAGATTATTTGTCTAGATCAGAGCACGTCAATTTGCCTAATCCTGTACTAATTGACTTTGGATGATGATTTCCAAATGTTAATTGACAAACTATGGAGATACGAGTTCATCTGGATCACAAGGGTAGTATCAACAAGTACAGTGCGGTGGTGTCTATTGCTAGACTGGATTAATGTCTCTTCAGGGACACCGACACCGACACCGAAGGTGGTTGAGTCCCGATGGAGCGTGGGAAGTCGGATTAATGAGATGGAGACAGATTGCAGGTTGATGGCTAACCTATCAAGAACCTGAATTCTCGTTCATTGGCCAGAAAGGCAACTAGGAAGGAAGGAAGGAAGGAAGGGATGCTTGACCTACCATGGCCACTTTCATGTTTCAATGTGGTTACAAATCCTGAACGTGAGCTGTGGTTGGCCACGGGCCTATCTATGGAAAAATTCAGCTGCTTCTGCTGCTGCAACGCTGTAAGCCACATGCTTGCTTGCAAGGGCTGGATTCCCATCATGCATGGTTGGGTGAAGTAGGTCTGGTGCTTCTTTTATGACATAGACTACATCCAAGTGCAAATCAAAGGTGTGCATCAATCAAATGGAGCATTTCTATCCCTCCCTTCCCCACATACCAAACCAACCATCTACTCTCATTTGGTAAGAAAGAAACAAAGAAAGAAAGAAAGAAAGGTTAGTAAACATTCAATACTCTGTTTGGGTTAACTTTTCGAAAACGTCCATGTGCACAGAACCAAACTATTTGGCTGTCCCACTGATCAAGGTTCACAGTATCGGATCATGTCTAAGAGTATCAGGATCGAGGATATCAACAATATCGTCATTGTCAGATCAGAATATCTGATTTTTTTGGTATCAAAAAGCAAATAATTATTAATAAATTATTGACGTTTTAGAAAATATATTTTACATATTTAGACATAATTTTAAATATTTTCAATGTTGTTTTCTAGTAGTTTTCAAATTGAATGAAATAGACTTTTACACTCTTGTAGATTGGTCTTTTCCATTCAATTTTTTTTGCAGAATTGATCGGAAAGAGAGCTATAATATCGGTATATGTCAGTATCGGTCGGTATCGAATCGGAACATGCCAAACCATATCGGCATCGGCCGTATCGAATCGGTGTATCGACCGATACTGCAAATTATGGCTTAAATATAGGCTTTGCGGAATCAGATGAAGCTTCTCCTAAACCAAGCAGAAAGAGCACAACAGACAACACAAGAAAGAGGTGAAAACAAAAGCAATAAGAAGAATGAAACATAATTCGTAATCTTTCATTAATAAATTGATCACGGTTGACAAAGTTACAGTTCATCGAACTCGATCTGTAATCTAGCAAGTCCAACGTGGTTACAAGATCTCGGCTGCCGATACCGCAGCAAAGATCGTCTCGACCGGATCGGAGAGCTTGGGGACAGTCGGGAGCGTCGGTGGGATCGTTGAGAGCGTAAATAACGGTGTCTTCGTTACCAATAATTGCATTGTTAAATATAACAGTGTCTTCGGTACGGCTGGCAAAATTTACCGATCCATCACCGACCACGTGCTCTGGTTCTGGTTCTGGTTCGGGAGCTTCGCATTCTTTTTCGTCGGTGGTCCTGACAATTAACCAATCTTCGTTCCATGTCCAGTTTGGAGCGCTGCTGCTGCTGCCGACTAACTCGGCAATCATTAGTTGCGGTGGTACGCACGCAGCTTCGTCGTCGTCGTCGTCGTCGGCTTCCTCCACTTCCAACGACTCCCAAATGCTGTGCCTGTGATCGAGAATACTTTTCGGGGAAGTCCACTTACAATCCTTTTCCAAATTCTGCAGGAAAGGATGGCTAAGCAGCTGAGCTGCAGTCCACCTCTGCTCCGGGTCCCTCCTCAAGCACCGGCTCAAGAAGTCCTTCCCCTCGTCCGACATCCACTCGGGGGACTCCGGCACGTCCCCGGAGAACCCGATTCGATGCAGGACCGTGATCGCGTCCGACACGTCCGGCCACGGGGCGCGTCCGGTGGCCATCTCGATCGCCACGCAGCCGAGCGCCCATACGTCGGCCGCGGGCCCCTGGCACTCCCCTCTGGCGACCTCCGGCGCCATGAACATCGGCGTCCCGCTGAGCCGGGCCCTGTCCTGGCCGTCGAAGAGCTTCGCGCAGCCGAGGTCCGCGATCTTCGCGTGTCCGTCCGAACAGATGAGTATGTTCTGGCTCTTGATGTCGCAGTGGACGATCTTTCTGGAGTGCAGGTAGGCCAAGCCAGCGAGGACCTCCCGCGCGCGGGACCGAACCGAGAGCTCGGGGAGGCTGCCGCCGCGCCTGGCGATCTCGTCGGCGAGGGAGCCGCCGGGAGCGTATTCGAGGAAGAGGTTGTAGCTGCCGGCGGAGAGGTCGTGTCCGAGACAGGACACTACGTGTTCGCAATCGAGAGAGGAGAGGATTGCCTGCTCCCGGTGCAGCAGAGAGGAGTAGGCGAGCTCCACGGACTTGACGGCGAAGAGATCGCCGGAATTGGCGGCGGACGCGAGGCTGACCGTTGCGGTGGAGCCGCGGCCGATGATCCGGCCTCTGTTCCATCGACCCATTGCCATAAGAAGTTAACAATGTTTGTGATTGTGTTTGTGTTTGTGTTTGGGTTTGGGTATATTTTAGAATGGAAGTGGTGGAATATGTATGTATATATAGAGAGAGGGAGAGGGAGAGGGAGAGGGAGAGGAGAATTTACTCCAGTTTGTTTATTTATTAAAAAAAGAAGAAGAAAAAGGTGTGATAATAACGAGAGATAGGAGAGAGTCAACGAGAGACGGCCGTCCATAGCGATGGGAGGTATATTCCTCTGTGGTGGCTCAACGTGACTGCGAAAAATCAACCAACTATATACGTATACGTATATCAATACCAACAAGTGGAAGTGTGTACGTCAGTTACCAATCCGATCGTTCCTATCCGCTAAAGGGTTTTTTTTTTTTTTTTGGGGGGGAATACCGGTACTAACATAATACCGGGGCGAGAATGTTGTCTTAGTCATTATTTGTGGGTCGGATCTGAACCAACCCGGACTTTTGATGGTTTCAGGTCGGGTGAAACTAAATCAGAAAATTAAGCCAACAATTCTGTAACTTTGAAAAAATTATAAGAGGGATGATAAACTTTAAAATTTATATACTATATGAGTGACACTCAGACTTCAATAGGTTTGGCAAAATATATATATATATATATATATATATATATATATATATATATATATATTAGAATTTGTTATATATTTAAATTATAATTAGATATGGATATATTTATACTTTCATAAAGAGTCTTAAAAACGGTTAGTTACGTAATATTATTTAATTATAAACAAACATCTCTTATAACTCATGTGGTTAATGTCGGAAGTATTCTTTCTGGTTGGCTGAGTTTGAATAATTGTAGTGTTATTTATGACAAACTTAAAAATTTTTAATAATTTGTATGTAATATAAATTTTTTAAAAATAATTAATTGATGATATACATACGGCTTAGACGGCTCACTTTTGAATCGTTTTGAAGTCATTACATTATGAAAGATATAAGAAAAAATAAATAAATCTTCTTAATTATTTTAATTGATCTAGACTCACATGATTTAAGGAAACAATAATTATCTAATTTTTTAAACTATTTAATTGATTTAGGGTCATGATTTAAGGAAAAGGACAATTATTTTATTTTCTTAATTTACTTTTGGTCCCTAAATATGTTAAGACGGCTCTGTATAATTGTTCTATTATCCCAATCTTTCTAAGCGTTCCCATTCCAATCCTTTCCTCACATTCGGTTACATCTGCCGACCAAAATTCACTCTTTTGTAACACATTGAATGGAATGGAATGGAATATGGGGGAATAGAACAAACCAACAAACCTTCTTTCTTTAGGAAGAAAAGTAGTACAACTATGCTCATCCTTATCCCGTAGCTGCTACTATGTAAGAAATGAAAGCGTTTCTGCTGTCGGATTATAATTGGAGGTTCTAACAAATTTAAAATATATATATATATATATATATATATATATATATATATATATAGTACGGTGTTTTTACTTAGAGAGCAAATTCAAATCCTCCAAAATTTGTTATTTATTTCTTTGGAGCTGGAGTTAGGCCGACGAAAAATGTTCAAAAAATTGGTGATAGAAATTATTTTATTTTCTTTTGAGGGTATGGACTCTGGTAAAACATCCACCATATCAACAACATGAGTTATCACTATTCACGTAAGCACGTTAATAAAAGAATAATTTTATATTGAAATACATATTTAAAATTTGTGGCACGTAGAATCATTTTTATAGAACAATTTCAAAATATTAACAAAAACTTCTAAAATGGTCGAAATTGATACACTATAACAAAGGTTCATATTATGATCAAATGAACTATATTCTATGTTAGGTGATCATAGTAAATTTTTTTTTTTTTATGACTTTCCGGTATATCGTACGGGGTCCAACGTAACGTTCGAAACTTTTGTGCACACTGTATTGTATGTCTTTGGGCCCACTGTCCTCCAACTTTCACCACTTATAAATGGAATGAATAATACGTCCAGTGGCTCGATTCACTGACCTCCTACCACCCAGTCGGGATCTTATACCTTTTCTCGGTAAACACAAGAGTCACTCAAATTAAATGATCAAACTAGTTAGTCCAAGTAAATGGAGTCTAGTCTACGTGAAAGCCCGTATATAGGGGATGAGGTCTACTGTTTTCAGATTCTCTGTCCCAATTATTGTTCCAATCATTTTTTTTTTTTTTATATAAAATTATGGATTTTACTGATTTTATAATAAAATAGCATCCATAACTAGTGGAATTGAAATCTCACATTCTATGTGAGAGAGTACACAATTAAAAACGAAAAAAATTTGGGACAACAAATCTCAACTCCGTATATAAATCTCGGAAAAACATTGTTAAATGTCCAAATGGCAAGCACATGTAGATTCACCTTGAGAAATTAATATGTCACTTTATTAAATGGATTTGAGAGTTATGAGAAGAAGGTAGCAGAAGGGAGGATCGAGAAACGAGGCAGAGCTGTTGTACCAAATTGGGTGGGTGTGTGTTGATGACTATGACTTGTGAATGAGTGAGTGAGTGAGTGAGTGAGTGAATGAGTGTTAGAGGGGAGGATCATCCAATTCCAACCCCCACCATCCAATAATGTTTGATTCATTTTGTTCAAGAGATTTTGCTTCTACATTCTCAAATCTCACTCACCTATTACTTCGTACCTACTTAACAATCTTGCTTGTTTATTTTTTATTCCTTCTAACTTTAATCTCTCTAGTGTCCTTGAGTTTATTTGGATAGTTAACAAATTATTTGTATTAATCCCTTTTTTTCATGTCAAACTGAATTTCTGAGACAACTCAACCACATTTCCTTATGCTCGTTTTGAAGAAGGAGAGCGCATATCTCTTGTTGCAAAATTATTATTTCAATTATGTGTTATAGAAGATTATGCAGGAATTCATTTCACAAAATCAGACGACATGTATCAAAGAAAGGTCTATAGTAGAGAATAGTTTACTTGAAAAGTTTTAACAAAGTTGGCGGACGGAAAGCATGTATGCATGAAGTTGGATATTCAGAAAACATACGATACGGTAAATAGAGATTTTTTTTTCATCACATTATGTTGGGAGATGACCGACATAACGTTCAAAACTTTGTGCATATTACGTTGCATATCTTTTTGACTTATTGTCCTCCAACTCTCACTATTTATAAATAGAAAAAATAATACGCCAATGTGACTGGATCCACTAATCTTTCACCACCCGGCCAAGGTCTTATGTCTATCCAAGGTAACTACAAGGATCACTCGAATTCGGTTCGAATTATTATTTGCAAATAATTATTATATCTCCCTCGGCAAACACTTTTTTTTCATTTTTCTTATATATCATAAAATTAAGTTATATATTCCTTCCTAATCTTATAATACTCAAAACTATAAATATGATCAAACATTGAATTTTTCCTCAAAGAACATAGCGCGGAGCCAGGAATTGGAACTCTTCCGGACTAAGTAACATGACTAGTAAAAAAATTTGCTTGCTCACTTCCTCCCGGGCTAAGTCACACTATACAATAGTACTGTATTTACGTTTGATCATAAAATAAATTAGAATTTATATTTTTATTAATATTTATTTATATTTAATTATGACTTAATATAGATATAGGTGAAGAAAATAAATATTTTTCTGTTCTGTAAAAAGTTAAGAATTTTATAAAAAAAAAAATATTAATTCATAAAAAAATTACAAACAACTTAACTTAAATAACTAAATTTTGAACCGTTTTTAAACAAACAATACTACGTAGAGATGTAAAATTCTATTAAGCATTGTAAAATAGACATGGAAAATATATGTATAATTTGATTTGATGTGACAAGTCTCATTCATCTGCACCATGGCCGTGCTTGAACAAGTCGCCCACAATTTGACTTGACAACGACTTTGTAAAGAAATGGATTGAGCATGCCCTTTCGGTCATCGAACGGGAACTTTCCAAAATGCACAAGTCAAGTCGTAGTTGTACACACATAAATATTATACGACTATGTTTAGGACCCATTTATGCATGTACTTTCCTTCCCTTACTCGTTCGTTATGAGACTTCTCATCCATTGGAAATTAATTATACAAGCAAATTCACAACAGAACTTTCTGATTTAAATTGTATAATAAATCCCTCAAGCATTTTGTTATAAAAATAATTAGTCCCACTAATACCTGACCTTTTTCTTAGTAGCACCAACTCAAATCAGATCAGATCAGATCATATCATAAGCTCATAAATTCAGGTTACATATGCAAACTTTTCACGAATTTATAAGATATTATTAAGTTTTGCAAGTTGATACCTTAACTTTGATAACATATCAATCGCTATCCTCAAATATTGAATATATAACTCCAGTTGGTTTGAAATTATATTTTCTTCAACAAAAATAAATAATATATTTTTAGCAAATTAAATTCTAATAATAATAATAATTACTATTTTAATTATGAATTTTAGTTTTCTCTCATGTCTGAGAAAGTACCCTCCAATCTTTTACTCTCTCATTCTTTCCTACCTCTCTAAATAATTATTTTCTGATCGTGGTCAAATGATGGATTTTTGTCCGGGACGATTAAGATCTCAAGGTGTTAATTGGAACGTGCGGCCCAGAATCCGTCTCTGAGTTGGCCATGTCAAATTTGGTTCCCCCCATGGTTGCAGGCCACAATGTAACGATTGAATATATATATATATATATATATATATATATATATATATATATATATATATATATATATATATATATATTAAGAGGGGATAAAATATCAGAATAGTTTCCATTTAACAGTTTATTAAACCGTTGTAGGGGTTATTTTGGTAATTTATTCCTTCAAAAATTATATTTTTCTTTGGAGGATTTTTTTACCAAAATATTTCTAATTTTATGGCAGATTTTAATTTGTTTGAAGAATATTTTGGTCATTTTTGCTAAAAATGATAAAAAAATTCTTATAACAACTATATTTTAAGGACATTTGGGATAGTTTGGCACCCATATAAATAGAGCATACTTCTTTCAAATTTATCACAACAATTTTTTTTTTCTCTCTTGTAATATTTACAATCAATCTAGTGATATGCAGTGAAGAGGCAACTTGATGTCATAAAAAATGATCGACCATCACAACAACCGCAAGATCAGCAAGCTCAACCCGCACTTCAACCTCAAGGGATGCAAGGGCCTCAACTCGAAATAAGATCAGAAATTTGTCACTAGCGGAGTTTACAATGAGCACGATAAGGAAAGAAGAGTCTCGCATAGAGTTCTTATTGAATGCTTGCATTGTAGAAAACAATTCAAATGAAAACCTAATTATGGCACGAGATATCTATATAGACATCTGAACAAGTGTATCTATTACCTTGCATCTTCTTAAAAAAATGTTTTATTTTTTAATAATATTATTATTGTTGTTAGATAGGTAATAAGTACATTAATTTAGATTATGCAATTTAAGTTTTGCTTTTGGTTTTCACTCTCTCTCTCTATACAAAATATCTTTGTGATATTACAAAAAGGTTGAAGATAGGGTGAAAAGAAAAACTTAAACATAAATTGTGTAATTTTTTAATGAGACTTATGTTTGAGTTTTAGTTTCATTCTCTCTACAAACTTTATTTAGAGTTACTACGAATTTTTTTTTGAAGAAAGACAGAAACGCAAACATAAGTTGTATGGCTTATGTAACAAAATTAATATATATTAAAAACTAATAAAATTTTGGTGTTATTTTAAAATATTGGCGTGAATTTTTTTTATTGTAAAAGAAATAAATATTTTTTTTTTAACCAGTCTAGTCCGGACCTAACATGAACCAGCCCAGTTAGGCCTGTCCCGTCCCCAAACCAAGTCCAGGTTCAGGTTGGATTCACCATATTGAGCTACAGGTCCATGCCAGCCCGGTCCGGCCCGCCTTCTATCCGGTCTAAATCTAGGCCAGCCCAGATCCGATCAAACCCGATCAACACTGGATCAATACCGGCCCGACCCGATCCGGTCCAGCCCAGCCTTATCAACAACTTGATTAGGATCTATATAGACTCAAACTCTAACCATTTTTATAGTCGGCTATACTTTTGGAAACCGAATCTTCTTTTAAAATCCGGCTCCAAATCCAAACAAAAATCCGATCAGATCAGATCAGATCAGACACCCAATTTCGTACACTCTGGTTCCGAATAAAAACAATACTAACAGTGATCCCGTATGCATCGCTTACAAAATTGTAGCAAGGTTGACTCATGTAAGTAAAATATTTCTACAACTAATTATCAAGAATAAGAAGTTTATATCATATTTGACATTAATTCATATTAACGACTAATTAGCATTTTAATCTTCGGTGGATCTCTGGTTGGCTTGACCAGACTAGACTAGTATCAGTGAAAAATATGCATAATATAAAAAGCACGTTCTAGTCGTGCGAGTGACGTCAGTGAGGGGTGGCTTCAAAGGACCGCCTTTGTTCTCCCCACGTTTCTTATTCTCTTCTTCTCTTCGTGGGCCCAACGAGTAAGAAAGAGTACACGTTGATTCAACATGCGTTAACAAAATATTAATTTATTATAAAAGTATTAGTACGAGAAATTGAACCCAAACAATTAATGAAAATATACTTTACACTTTAACCATTTGAGTTAGAGTCATATAGTCATAACCATATCATATTAGGTAGCTAAATAATTGGTTAAAATTTTTTTTAACTAATCAGTATAATATTTAGGTAGTTATTTAGTTATATTTTTATTATTACTTTTAATTCGTTTAAATGATGATATACATAAGGCTTAGACGGCTCATTTTTTAGTCGTTTTTAAGCCGCATTATAATAGTAGAGATAAATATTATTTCATGCGGTGAGCTATTCAAAGTTAGAAGCAGCGACACAATATTGCAGAAAAGTAAATGGACACAATGGCATAAGAAAATAAGCTCTTTATTAATATCTGAAACGATTACAAGGCTTGTCAATTGGCTTACATCTCACAGAATACAATGACACAGTTTCATACATTATATCTCTTTGTACAGAAAATATTTCTAAACATCTCGATGCAGCTCAAGTCATCGACTCCAAATCTCAGGCTCCTGAGGATGAGGATCGGCTATTGCTTCTTCGAACAATCCAACACCAGAGAACATAACTGGTGGGGGGTCAGTACTTTGGAGAAAGTACTGGTGAGTATAAAAGTAACACTCTCTAAAACCAATACTAAGTAAGCATGTGATAAAATATTACATTAATAGTGGTCTTCCTACTTACCTAGATTCATTTCATGCTATACATGATCAAGTCAAATTTCTTACTTCTTTCGAAAAACATAACTTTGAAAAAGTTTGTATATTCAATACATTCAAGCATAAAGTAGGGGACAGTGTTCTATCGTGCAGTGCGCAGCATGTATCGTGAACCATATTCGTTAACTCTTAGGATGCATAAGCTATCTCTAGTGGACTACTAATCTCAGTTCAAGGCAGTTGTACTTCTAGTGGATAAATCATCTCATATTAACGAAACACGTTATATGATAGTAATCATAATCAATAACGAAATACATCACTTATTCGGTGATTTCTTAACCACGGACGAACGGTTATCCCTTCAACAGGCAGATAAGTTAGCAAACTATTTGCATATACATATAGGTACTGTTCATGTTCGTCTCTGCATCACACAGTTAGGTATGCAGGAAGGCTAAATCCTAGCATGCAACATAACTATATGATGACACATAAGCCTACTTCCTAATGATTAGTAGCGGTGTTATCACGACCCAGCATTGTACCAATATACGCTCATACTAGTTGCTTTGACGCGTGAACCAACTAACTAATAGACATGAACACCCGCCTGATCAAGATGACTTCTTTGCCTCAGGGTGTTGTCGACGATCCCCTCTTGGGCGAACGGTCCCCAGTGTCCCAGGAACCGGTCGTGGGATTATCTGTGTGCACAAGTTGTCTAAAGACCAATGCATGAATGCAACTCTATCAGATAAAAATTATATGAATGCAACTGTTCAAAAACACAAGCAGACTTTCAATCAAGCGATAAAGCCAAAAGCTCTTCAATCTCTTCTATTCAATCAATTCGATAGGTTCGATATTCTTTTCGATCGATAGGTTCAATAACACACAGTACAAGTTATTCAAACAGTTCTATCTTTTTACAATTCGATCAATGAAACATGTTCAAGTAGTTTTCTATTAACAAGCATGGTAACAGTTATCTATCTCTTTTAACTATGCATGTAATTCTATTCTATCTTTAGCATATAAATAAACATATTCAAGCATTATTTTACTCTCCTTGTTAGCATGGCAATGGTTCGTTTAATAGCGGTGTCCGTTTAACTTAGCATGCAGCATTCATCTATTTTACTTAGCATGGCAATACTCTATGCTTAGCATTGCAAGGATTCATTCTTTAGACAAGCAGTACGAGTTCTCTTATTAACCATGCATGTTCATCTTCTATTACTCTTCTTATGAACACTATCTTCTTAGCACTAACAGTAATAAAATCAGATTCATTATTAGGCGTGAAACAATCAGAGAATGAAGTTATGTCCGCTCACCCAGATCAATTGTCTTGTGTCCCAACAGGGAGCTCTTCATGAAGACTACCTCTTGAGCCAGCAAACAGATCTCTCTTGTACATAGTATCATCACGGAGTGGGACACTACACCGACCCCAGTGCACTATTTTTCTTTCCAATCGTTAGATTGTATGTAGATATGTGTATGAACGCATCCCCATGACAATCTAACGATTGGCATAAAAAGAATACACTGAGACCGACACATACAATAATTTCTCCCATACGAGCTTTAGACTAATTTGGTTTCAATATGAAACAACACAAATTCGGTGAGAACACAAAGTTTGAAAACCCCCCATATATATATATACATATATATATATATATATATATATATATATATATATATATATATATATATATATATATGGGTTCGGATCTGCAGTCCCGTTTGTGGAGCTCCACGGAAGGATGTAACATCCCGTTCCGCTTAAGCGGACTGCCGATTCAAATGGCACAAGTGCAATGTCCCGACCTGCTTTGTTCAGGCGAGAATACTCGTTTGAGGCAAAAGATATCCAGACTTGTCCCTATTGGAGTTCGACTTAGTGCTTACAGAGGCTCGCTCGATGTATCGCTCAACCGAGACGAATAATCGCTAAGGTGCGTGGCTACGGTGAACTTGTCTTTGCTTAGCCAGCACACTTAAAATATGGAACGATACATGCTAGTCGTTAGGTGAATCACCCCATGCATGCTAATAAGAATACAACGCACCTAGCTAAGGGAATAATCCCAACTAATATTGCTTGTGTTAGAACATGGAATTGAAATATTGCTTATATTTCAGACCCTCGCATGCTACCCTAGATCATGTAGCTCGAAAAGTCCCTTACGGTTTTACTCCTCGGCTTACCTTCGGGCCCGATCCAACGCGATTACTTAAGTTCTTAATGTTGCCTTGCCTCAATATTTTCCACACGAAATTATGCCACAATCAAGAACACTATCGTGTATCGTGCAAGCATTCGACTCAACCAGAAGACTAGCAAATGGTTCTTCTGTGTAAAATGAACCTGCAAGTATCCGGGACCGTTGGGTCGCTAAGGCAGTCCCCGCACCAGGGGAATGCATCAAGGCAAGTCTAACTCTGAACAAAGATCATGTAAAGCTTATACCTGAATGATAATCACATCAAGTTACATCTGAATGAGAATCACGTCAAGCAAATCATGGATTATCATGTCAAGTTGTGTGAAATTGGAAAACCCAAGACTTGCGTGTCGTAGACAACTTGTGCACAAGGTCAATGGTTCCTGCGGACGGTCGCTGGGGCACGGACACCGATCCGATCCGGGCGGAACTTCACGATAGTCTCACGTGCTGGACAGGATGGCATGTAGCGTCTCACGTGCTTTCGTTGCATACCATCCTTGTTCAAGACTATAATTCGTCCTTTATGGCTATGCCAGCGACAAATGTTTATATAGATAAGTCATCATCGCTTAGCGGCTATCCTCGTGCGAGTCATTGCATCGATAACTGAACACATGAACGATCATGATATAACAACACTCGTATTTGCATATGCTATTGCCTTGGTTTTCATTATGAATGCTCGTGCTTGAATTAACTTGGTTTGCCTTAGACAGGGAAGGTCAAATGGTAAGTTGATAAGTCTCGTCGTGCTTTCTCTTATGTCGTACGATGCACTGCCACACGAGTTAGGCTATTCAATCTTTGCCATAAAACTGATCCTAAGGCAACTAGAAAGACAACATAATAGTTGGTGCACGGAACCTATATTACGTGTTTGAATTTGTCGAGCGGGCGAGTAGCCTCCCCACCAGTGCATTCGTGTACTGATAATCCACCAGACTGTTTGCAGGGTGCGGGAGAACCTCGTTCGGTGCGGGTGCCTCCTTCGTGCGTGCTAAGGCGTGGAGTTCACTCTGAAGCCTTGGAGCGCTGCGTCCGGAACTGAAGCACATATACAAGACATAATGTTGGAACATCGCATGTATATCATTCCACAAATGTAGCCACTTGGCACGCTTTTACTGTTTCAGAGAGAGAGAGAGGCTTGAGCGACTTGTAATCTCGGCCAAGCGCCGCCTGCAACACTTTTTTATATCAATAAAAGAGTTTTACTTCAACTTGTGTTATTCAATGTTTCCGCTATTGTCGACTCAGTGAACTAGTGACCAAATCGCCTATGCGTTTATATAATTTTGCTGCACTCGGACAATCTGTGCGACTCTGTGGCTTATATCTCTTACCGCCAGCCGATGAACCACAGCTTTGCACGGGCGCGGTTCACGTTCGTGCGGCTTCACGCCCAGATGGGTCAAAACGATCGTCTCGCGGTGATTCCCGCCTAGCGGGGACGGCCGATTAGCCTGCAGGAGATCGGGACGTGACAGTCGCGGCCCTCTTAGCCGTTGGATCGGTACGGATCCCACGCGAACCCTCTTATCCGATAGTGCATGAGACGAAACAATGATGGGACTCCGAATCCGTCTTTTATATATATATATATATATATATATATATATATATATATATATATGGAAATATTTGTTCAGGAAATACAAGTCGTCTACAATTTGACTTGACCACAACTTTTTAAAGGAATGGATTAACTTAGAAAATGCCCTTTCGGTTATCGAACGGAAGTTTCCAATATGCACTTTTGGCATGCACAAGTCGTAGTTGTACTTGTACACACATTATTATATTATTTGACAGAGACTTTGGACCCATTTGATTTGCTGCAATGCACTTTCCTTCCAAAGTCGAGTTCGAATCCGAACAAAAATTCGATCATATCAGACACCCAATTTCATGTACTCCGATTCCGAATTAAAATAATACTTGCAAAAAAAAAAAAAAAATGTCCCGTACGCATCACTTAAAAATTTGTAGCCAGGTTGACTACATGTGGTCAAATATTGGATTATTTATATTAACATCTCCTATATTTTATGTACAATATAATATATATTTTTGTAAATTTTTAAACGAATATTTTGTATTTTTTATGTTTTAAATTAGGCTGGTTAGTGTAATAATTCATTACATAAAACATAGAATATAGATAAGATTCATGTAATTATTTTCAAAAAAAAAAAAAAAATCATAAAATAAACAAAAAAAATTAAAATAGTGTATATAATCCTAAAATATTTTTATAACAAATTATCTCTACTATTATAATGGGGTTTAAAAACGACTAAAAAATAAACTGTATATATATTATCATTTAATTAAATTAAAATAATTAATAAAAAAATAAATAACTATTAAATACTACACTAATTATTAAAAAATTAATCAAATATTTAACTACGTAATATAATATATTTATAAATAAATAATTCTAACTCAAGTGATTAAAGTGAGAAAAGTTTTACTCAATTGTTTGAGTTTATTTTCTAGAAATAATATCTTTTATAATAAATTTATATTTAATTTTTTTTATTATCTTGTTACGCACGTATAATATTCATGATCAAAAACACATTACTAAGTCAAAAATAAGAAGTTTATATCATATGTGATATTATTTTATTTATATTAACGACTGATTAGTATTTTAACCGTCAGTCGAATACCAGTGAAGAATATGCACGTTTTAGTCGTCCAAGTGGGTGGGGCTTCAATTTCCTTGTTCTTCTCCCCACGTTTGTTTTCTTTTCTTGGTGGGTCCAACGAGGAAGAAAGAGAGAGAGAGAATTGGCATTCGGTTGAGAAAAGTAGAAAATATCATTATATCTCCAACCCTATTATGACATTTAGAAAGGAAAAAAAAATTTATTGCCACGTAATGATTGAATTTTATTTAAATTTTTTATATAATTTTTAGGTAAATTATGAAATTTATGTGACAAAAAAATTATAGAAGATATTGTAAAGTTGGTTCAGGGCCGACCCTTAGTTCACGGAAGTTCTAGACGAATTCAAAACGGACCTCCCATAATTGAACTTATGATCTCTAGTGTGCAGGTCTAATATAATAATCACTATACCATAATTGTTTTGTATCAAGAAAAGTTCATGACATATATTAGCAGGGCCAGACCTGCCTCAGGGCAGTCATGACGACCGCTCAGGACAGCTAGGACGATCGTCGACGACCCACGTTATCAGGAGTGTCAAAAAAATTAATTTAAGCATATATATACTATATTTTTTGTATCTAAACTATAACTAGTGTATACTATGGACCTTATTTAAAGGCAGATAATGGTGGTGTAGTGGTTATTATGTTAGACTTGTACACTAAATGTCCTAGGTTCTCAAATCTTGGTGGAGCATTTTTTTTTTTTTTTTACATTATATATGGGGGTCCAATTTTGAAAGTTCGCCTAGGGCTTCCATGATCTCATAATCGGTCATACATATTATTTCTATTTTTGATACAATATATATATATATATATATATATATATATATATATATATATATATATATATTTGGAAGAGACAATCGTGTTACAGATTCCTGGTCCGAAGGTTTACAAACTCGGTCCGAAGACCCAACACATCCCGGCCCGTAAGTCCGCTCCTGCGCTGCACCCATCACCAACTCACCACTTAATTCCGCCAAAGAAAAATTAAATGGCACCCAAGAGTCTCGAACCCACAACCTCATGGATAATATGCTTTGGTCTTAACCACTAAGATAGACATCATTTGATATATATATATATATATATATATATATATATATATATATATATGTGTGTGTGTGTGTGTGTGTGTGTGTGTGTGTGTGTTTAAAATAAGTTTTTTGACCCAATGGTCCATCGGTCCTGGACGGTCGTCCTGACTGCCATGGGCCGGGGCCGGCCTTGAGTTAGTTGTTTAAGAGGATCTTCAACCATATTGCCTTGTAATGTGTTGTGCTTACTAAGAGTCTGTTTGACAATTATGGGGGTAGCTGCTATGAGGTGTTTTTATAGTAGTGGTTATGAGAGTTCCGATTTTGAGTGATTTTAAGTAGCGAATTTTAAACCAATTCAATCCATATTTGGTAATGAACGATTTTGAAAGACTTTTACAAGAATAAATAAAATAAAGTTAATAAAATCGCTCATAACCCACCAATTTGGGGTGTTTATAAAGCCACTAAAAATTATATTATATCGATTTTGGGGAGTTTTTTAGCCAACAAAAACCAGTGACTCATAAAAATTACTAATAAATTTTTTTCATAAATGGTCGGTTCAAAAATACCCCAAAACCGATGAAAACACCTTTACCAAGCAGACCCTAAGTGACATTAGACATAAGATAATGTCTTACCTATATGGTAACACTATATTCACAAAGAATAATGCTAAGTTTACAACCAAATGCTTACAACCCTCTTACAACCTCTCTCCCCCACCCTGACAGGTGGGTCCGGCCCCACCTGTCAGTGACTCTGGTTGTAAGCATTTGGTTGTAACTGTAGCATTACTCATTCACAAAAGACAATGAAGTAATAAAACATTTTCTAGTACAAAAGCATTGAGTGTTTACTTTTTTTCAACTTTCAAGATAAAATATTTTCATACTTATATTTTTTTTCAACTTCCAAAAAAAACTATTCATTTTCTTCCCTTTTTTCAAATTTTTTTATTCTTAATTAATGACATGAAGGTGAACACATTGTCAAGTATATATTATCTAGAACTAAACAACCAACTTTTCAATGTCTTATATCATTTTAGCATATAAGTTTCACAATTTACTTGACAATTGTATTGTCCAAAAGAATTTGAATAAAATTTTGTCATTCCCATATGACAACAACTTTTTTCGGAAGTCACATTAGGGTTGTAGATGCTCTAATTCCAAACAATTGATTTGACAATGTCTTCACATTCATATCATCAATTATGAATAAAAAAAAATTAGAAAAAAGAAAAAGAAATAGGAGAAGTTGAAAAAAGAAGAAACATCTCAATACTTTTGTATTGGAGAAGACTTTACTATTTTTTATTTTTTTTTATAATATAGTCTTATCACCTAAAAAATACGTTGTCTTGTGACTTATCCTGATGTTACATATATAGAAATCACAAGACAATAGAGTTGGAGATGCTCTTGCGTCGATCCTAACTTGTAAAATTTTAAAAATGTATACATTATTTTCAATTTTTATGAGAATATATGTTTATATTTTTGTTCTCCTCTTCACTCACTCAGTCCTCTTTTCGTCCCTTCAAGCCGACACCTTTCATACAAGGGACTGAGATTTAAGTCTATATACTTAAGAATTTGTTTACTTTAAAAAAAATAGTTTCAATATGATAAGAAATTTAAGTCTATAGACCCCTCTCAAAGGAGCCTTAAGACTAATTTGATTTCATTCATAATTTTTTTAGAGGAGGTTGAGAGTAAAAAAAAAATCATAATTTTTTATTTTTATGTTACTATGTTAACTAGTAAAAAAATATTAGTGTAAGAAGATATTTTTTAGTAATTAGATCATGAGGTTCCAAGATTCGAGTCCTGACTATTTCACCCACATCATATAGTCCTAACCACTAAACCAAAGTCAATTCATGTTACTTAGTAAAAAGTATTTGTTTTAATTTAAATCCGAACTACAGTCCGGATCATTCCAGCTTATATTTCACCAGTGAGGACGTGTGTAATGTCTTCTTCTTGTACACACATTGTACGGCTTAATTAGATCGGTTTAGTGAACTTAGTTAACTCAAAGCACATATATAATTGGAATTAACGAATTTTGGTTAGGAGTGACTTGCAAGCTACTCACTACTATTCCTTTCTTTGCCTCTAGTTTGAAGCTAAATCCAACCAACGTAAGAAAAAAAAGCTAGCTAGCTCACGAATCTTGGCTTTCATTACACGCAATTAACCACCCCTATCCTATTTTTGTTTTTTTATCATCTATCAACTTTAACGGTCGATTGCGGCTTCTAGAATTTTGTTAACATTCACTTGTAAGCTACTTAGTATTCTTTTCTTTGTCTCTAATTTAAACCAACGTCGGTCCAACTAATGTAACAAGAAAAGTTCAATTAATATAACCTTGTAATATTTCCCTAACTACACGCAATGAACAACCCTATCACCATCGCAAAGATTTTGATTAATTATCATATTGTAATATTAATCCTAATGGTTTATTGATATTTCGTTAACAACTCCTTTGGTTGCCCGGTAAAATTAACACAATACTATATCAAATATATCAAATTTTGTTTGTTGTTGTAAGTTGTACTACAAATATAAAATGCTTGTTTTGTGAATGACATTGTTGGGGTCACCATAGCTGTTTCTGACATTCTTTAACCACTAAATTTTGTTGGCTTTTCTGGCATTGTAAGAATTATGTTAGCTCAGCTTCTAAATCTAAAAATAAAATTTTAAATTAGTGCAATCGTACTATTTAGACATGCTCAGAAACAACAATGAGCGTTATAAATCTTAATGAAGACTATAATGTCAATAGGGATATGGACAAGACTGGCTCCAGCATTTTGGAAGTCCTAGACAATTCCCAAAAAATGGGACAATCATTCCTCTGTATAAATATTTCTTTTATAAATTCAAAATCCAACAAATTCAATAAATATAATATTATTAGTTTTTTAATACACATTAATTATTACCAAGATACAATGAATTAAGCAACTCCAACTTCAAATTTTATTACATTAAATAAAACCGAATAACGTTAAAATTAAAAAATCTAAGAAGAAAAAGTACAGACTATCTCGTTTTTTGATGTGCAAAATTATAAATTCAAAGATACAAAGTAAATTAGTTCAATGATTAGTAATATGCGGCTTCTCACTGTTTCGGGTGGACGGCGTCCGACGACGGGTGGAGGTGGTGACGGGTTGCCGGTTGTGATCACTGATATATCGTAAGTGAAGCATCAACTACAGTACAGAAAAAATAAACAACACAATAACGATCATTTTATGAATCTACCGTCTTAATAGTACCTGAGTTTCTATTTTTTTAACAACTAAAATTTTAAAAACTTGGGTCCTTTGAGGGTTAGGATGTCCTAGACGAGTGCAATGTTTATCGTTTTCATAAATAAAAGTTTCCAAAAATCATAATTTCCTCTTTGTTGAAGAATAACAATTCACACTTGACTTTGGGATTCGGTCAATTGTGATGAACAATGAGTAAAGTACTTGGAAGAGATTGGCAACCAATTTCATTGAATTTGGCTGTTGGTGTATATAAACAACACGTTTGACTTTTGAGAGGATCAAGTCTTTTGTAAGTTGGCCCCTTTACACCAAATAATAAGTTGACTTTTATTAGTGGTTAATAGTATATTAGTTGGGATCTATTATAAAATTTAAAAATAATATTTTTAAAATATAAAAGTTCTACAGTAAAATATTTTTATTATATATAAGATAAAATATTGTAGCATCATCGATAGTGTTTAACATGTAATACTTGGTACTTGTACCAAATGTTTTAACTTTAATTTTATTATAACAAATTTTGGATATGATATATTTTGATACCATCCTTTTATTAAAAAAAAAGGAAAAAAGAAAAAGAAAAAGAGAAAGAGGAACAACTAATTAACAATGTTATTGTTGCACTAGCGTCTTTACATTTTATGTTACAACAATTATAGTTTATAATAGTGACCTAGCTACCAACTACCTAAATTGGGAATAAAGTTTTTCAAAATGTAAACAATTGTCATGAAGGAAGGTCTCAATGGATGTGAAATGTCAATCACACAATGTCAACCATGCCACTTGTTAACAACAAGTAGCATACAAAATGACTCGTCACTCCCACTTGGTGCATTATATATTGAAATTTGACCAAATAAAGAATGGATCCACCGAAATCAGATTAATGGCCTTTTGAGCCATCAAATGGAAATTGTCAATATGACTTGGGACATGCAAGAAAAATGTATTACCTTCCTCTAAGTTGTAAACGCAAAATATCATAAGATTATAATTAGACATGTTTAATAATCTCTTCTCCTACTTATTCTAAACACCCTCAATTGGATCATAGTACTTTAAGAGTTTCTTTAAGAGTAATTGAGAATATATATACTAAAACCATTCAATTTCTTTTAAAATTTTGATCTAATTGGAAAGGCTAAAAAAAATACAATACAAAAAATGCTATTTCGAAAATCAAGCAAATGATGCTTAAGGGCGAAAATTTTGACCGGAACACCCTCTATAAAGATGATGGGATCGGTCTTTTCACCCTCTCTACCGGTCGAGTAGCTATGTCTCTTTCCTTCCATCTTTTTTTAGTCGACTATCTAAACCGTGATCCTTTATTCGAAGCATATTCTCCTATGTAGAATGTACCATGTCCTGTGGAAAAAAAACCCACATTAAGAAAAACTTTTATATTATTAATTTATCTCAGAAGAGGCAGCGAGACTGGGCCGCAGGTATGTCACTACCACATTCTAAAATAGGAATATTTTTGTCATTTTTATTTATTATAGGCATTGTGTATATTTTATTTTTAAATAACTGCATGATATATATATATATATATATATATATATATATATATATATATATATATATATATATATATATATATTTATATATATATATATATTTATTGTGTTCATTAAATTGGGTGGGACGCAAGTATCATGGACGTAGTAGACTCGGAATAGATTATTGTCATAAATTTGGTTGCGAGAAAAGAGTCGAGATTGTGTCTCCAATTTTGATTGGAACGGGTAAAGATGCAAAGTTGGATTTATTTGGATTTAAAAAATATATATTTGTAACGAATATTATGCGACTAAAATGAAGCACGAGAGAGGGTATTTATGAGTGACCCAAATGTCAAATTGGAAGACTGGCA
Source organism: Iris macrosiphon (assembly GCA_036927795.1). Classification (NCBI taxonomy): domain Eukaryota; kingdom Viridiplantae; phylum Streptophyta; class Magnoliopsida; order Asparagales; family Iridaceae; genus Iris; species Iris macrosiphon. The sequence continues at coordinate 187,542,314 of JAYESA010000011.1, forward strand.
CGTCAAGGTCAAGTGTGTGATAATTTTTTGAAAGCAAAAACTAGTGTAGCACTCCCAATATCGAAACAATGACAAGGTGCACCAAGTGATACGGAATTTTGTACATTAATTTAAAACACCATGTTCTAATTCTAAATGGCTCCAAACTAACCATAATCTCTCTCTAAGCCAATTAGACCTAAATTTTGTCGAGAGGGTTTACAGCCCGCGTGGGGCCCCCGCGATCCAACGGTTGGGAGCGACGGGGATCCCACGGGACTCTGAATCTGCTCCATATATATATATCCCCACGGGACTCTGAATCTGCTCCATATATATATATATATATATATATATATATATAAAAGATCTTATTTTCCATATCTTTAGTTACCATATTTTTACTTGACTGAAACCCCTTGTATTTATGAAGAGTCATATGCTAACCATCAAGGCCTGCCATGAGTTCATGGGGCCCTAGATGAATTTTTAAAATAGGGTCCACATATATAATGTAAAAAAAAAAAAAACTGAAAAAAAAAGTAAATTAAATAAAAAATGCTAATTATCATATTGTAATGTTAATCATGTAATATTTCCCTAATTACACGCAATGAACAACCCTATCACCATCTCAAAGATTTTGATTAATTATCATATTGTAATGTTAATCCTAATGGTTTATTGATATTTCGTTAAGAACTCCTTTGGTTGCCCGTAAAATTAATACAATACTATATCAAATTATGTTTGTTGTTGTAAGTTGTACTACAAATATAATGGTTGTTTTGTGAATGAAATTGTTGGGGTCACCATGGCTGTTTCTGACATTCTTTAACCACTAATTTTTTTTTTTTGGCTTTTCTGGCATTGTAAGAATTGTGTTAGCCCAGTTTCAAAATCTAAAAGTAGAAATTTTATATTATTGCAGTCGTACTATTTAGACATGCTCAGAAACGACCATAAACGTTATAAATTTTAAGGAAGACTATAATGTCAATTGGGATATGGACAAGACTGGCTCCATCATTTTGGAGGTCATAGACAATTCCCAAAAAATGGGACCATCATTCCTCTGTATATTTTTTTTTTATAAATTTAAAATCCAGCAAATCCAATAAATATAATATTATTAATTTTTTAATACACATTAATTATCACCAAGATCCAATGAATTAAGCAACTACAACTTCTAAATTTATTAGATTAAATGAAACCGGATAACATCAAATTAAATCTAAGAAGAAAAAGTACAGACTTTCTCATTTTTGGGTGTGCAAAATTATAAATTAAAAGATACAAAGTTAATTAGTTCAATGATTAGTAGTATGTGGTTTCTCACTGTTTCGGGTGGACGACGTCCGACGACGGATGGAGGCGGCGACAGGTTGCCGATTGTGATCACCGATAAGAAGAGTATAAAAGAAATAAACAACGCAATAATGATCCTTTTATGAATATATCGTCTTAATAGAACCTAAGTTTCTATTTTTTTAACAATTAAAATTTAAAAAACTTGGAGTCCTTTGGGGGAAGGAGGTCCTAGACGACTACCAAGTCTATCGTTTTCATAAATAAAAGTTTACAAAATCATAATTTCCTCTTTGTTGAGGATTAACATTTCACACTTGACTTTGGGATTCGGCCAATTGTGACGAACAATGAGTAAAGTACTTGGAAGAGATTGGCGACCAATTTCATTGAATTTGGCCGTTGGTGTATATAGACAATACGTTTGACTTTTGAGAGGATCAAGTCTTTTATAAGTTGGCCCCTTTACACCAAAAAATACGTTGACTTTTGAGATGATCAAGTCTTTTGTAAGTTGGCTCCTTTCTCTTTTTCTTTTTTGTCAACCCCCAAGCTAATTAAAATGTAAGTTGATCCGACCCATACCATATGTCGATGAATTGAATTGAATTGAATTGAATAGAATAGAACTTGACTTGAAAGAATAGACGAAGTCTCTTTTGGTGTTGCACATGGATTAGACTCTGGCCACCAATTTATTTGTTCACACACAACTCGTAGAGATTCAAAGTTTCTCTTCTAATTGAAACAATATATATATATATATATATATATATATATATATATATATATATATATATATATATATATATATATTTGAAATCGGAAACTTTTATTAAAGTTCAGTGGTAGTGTAAGCTATCACCACACCCTCTGTCATATGATCAGAGTTACATTTTGCATCTGTGTTCTTTTTTTGATGCAAAATGTCTGCAAAAATCTGATAGAGAGGATTTAGCTTAGGGGGGGCTACCGCCCGCGGGATCCAGGAGAAAACCCATTTTGTTATATATATATATATATATATATATATATATATGAATTTTTAAAATGGGTTCTCCATATATAGTCTAAAAAAAAAATTAAAAAAACTGAAAAAAACAGTAAATTAAAAAAAGTTGCCACCAAGCCTTGAATATAGAACCTGTAGTATACAAGTCTAACATATTAACCACTAACCACAATTATTTTGTGTTAAGAGAAGTCCATGGTATGTATTAATTCTATTTTAGATACAAAATTATATATATATATATATAAACTAATTTTTTTAGGTCCTAGCCCTGGTTGTCCTGACCATGGCCAACCCTGCTAACCATTTGAACTAACTAAATTATATACCGAGATTGACATTTGGGTTGAACATCGGTTCGGTTCGGTTTTGTATAAGCAACCGAAAATCGAATTAAATCGGTTCGGTTTTCGGTTTATTAGGTTTTTTGAATTTTCGGTTTATTTGTATTTTTTAATATATATATATATATATATATATATATATATATATATATATATATATATTTTATTATTCGGTTTTCGGTTTTGGTCCGAAATCGAAACCTAAAACCGAAACGGAAACCGAATAAAAAAATTTAGTATTTTTAAAACCGAAACCGAACTGTTTTTTTTTAAAATCGAACCGAATCTCTTATTCCGTCTAGTTCGATTCGATTTTCGGTCCAAAATCGAATAATACTCACCCCTAGTTGACATAGTTGAGAGCAATGTGCTAAGATATTTCAACAACTAAACTACATATAATAGAAATAAAATAAAATTGTAACATGCATTCATGATGATGATGATTATTATTATTATTATTTTCTTTCGTAATCATTGATTGGTTGTACTTATATAACCGTCGGTGGATCTTTTATCGAAATTCACTTCGAAAATCCGGTTGATAATTTAAAGCACGTTTAGTTTTCCATGAGGGGTGACGTCAGTTGGGTAGACAATATATCCGACCGATAATTCAAATCCAGATAATAATTTAAAAAATTATTTATTCACCTCCTATTTACTATTCATAAAATATTTATTTATTTTAGTTCGTGGGATCGTTGTTTGTTGGTTACGATGGGGGACTCCCGTAAAGATGGATACTGGTCGAATCTTCCTTAGAAAGTTCGTAACCCGAAGAAAAGGACATATGCAAAAAAAAATTATTTTTCTCCCATCTTTAAATTAATTACTGCAATTTCTATTTTATGCATTTAATAAACATTATTTGTAAATATAAATAAATCTAATTTAAAACATCGTCTACTGGTTCACATTTTCTATTTATGACAAGGTTTATTTTATTTGTTTTGAAATCCTAAATACTTTGAAATTTTTGTTTCCAATTGAACTAGTGTCATGGCACACACGATATGTGTGCAACGCGTTTTATAACTATTGATACCATTTTATATAACAAACATAAAAAAAAAAAAACTTATTTTCAAAAAATAGTATTTTTCGATAGAATATTTTTTATGTTAGAAATGTTTATACCATCTTATTTAACAAAAATAATAATATAAAAATCGAACTCTCACTATTGATACCTGACTTTCTATAATCTAATAAATTAGTTGAACATCTAGGATTAGATGGAACCAATACATACTCCAATCAATAACAACCTATATCGAAGAAATGAAGCAACAACAAAAAAGAAATTTCGAACTCAAGCAACAATAGAAAAATTCTTTCAACTTCTACCATATAGACCAGAAAATGTATCTAAAAATATACATTTATTACAACACATCCTAAATAATATTTAGAAAATATGTAAATATTTTCTACCAACTATTAGTTATATTGCAAAAATTGATCTAATAGTTGATTAGCTTGTTCCAATTGAAATGCCAAAAGTTTCATTTCAATCGACTACTTTTGCTGTTATTTTCAACTACAAAAACTCAAATAAGAACTCATGAGTTGAATTTGCAATAAGGATATGACAAGTGGACAAAATTTTCAGTTTAGTCCTTTGTATTTTTGCATGTAGACCTTTTAAAAAGTCAAAAGATAAGATGGATGTAATCAAACGGTTGTAAATTGCATGAATTCAAAATTTTAAGAACTCACGAGTTCCTCTAGGAATTTTGTAGTTTTTACATGAGTTAAAAATATAGAAACTCAAATAAGAACTCATGAGTTGAACTTACAATAAAGATATTACAAGTGGACAATTTTTTCAGTTTATTCTTTTGTATTTTTGTATTTAGCTCCTTTGAAAAAAGTCAAATGACAAGATGTATATAATTCAACTGTAGTAAATTGTAAGAGTTAGAAAAATTAAGAACTCATAAGTTCCTCTAAGAATTTTGTTTTTATATGGTTAAAAGGTAAAAAATCGGAACCATTTTTTTTTTTTTTTTTTGGAAAATATATCATTGGAAATGTCAAATAATCTATTTCAAACGGAACCAGTCTCAACCATCCAAACGATCAAAAGAAAGTATAAATGTATAATGGAGTATAAATGTATAATGGTTACATTTTGTCACACAAGTGTCGTACAATTGGAATTACATGATTAGTCAATTAGTGGAGATTATCATGTGTTTTATCAACCTCTTCTTAATTTTACACGTTTCTTAAGCTTAAATTAGATAAACAAAAAGTATTTGGGATCAGAGATGAGTTACTAAGTTGGTTAAGAGTGACTTGCAAGCTACTCCGTACTATTCTTTTCTTTGCTTCAATTTTGGAGCTAAATTAAACCAACATAACAAGAAAAGCTCATGAAATCTGGGCTTTCCTTGCATGCAATCAACCTCCTTGTCATTCATTTCTAATATCAATGTTGCAACTTTATTGGTTCGTGTGGTTTTTTTTAAAAAATGGGCAGCAAATAGTAGGTGGAGTCCATTTTTGTTTATCCGCAAATACTAAGATGTTTGTACACTCTTCAATAGAAAATGCACACGTGACATCTTCATCCAAACAAAACTATATTGTAAGTGGTTTTGTTCACCAACCAAGGTAGTTTTGACTTTGAAAATGTTACGTGTGTATATTCTCTTGGAGGGTGAACAAACATCCTAATATTTGTGGGTGAACAAAAATGGACTCATAGTAGGTGAGAGGTTCTCACCAAAAATTAAAAAAAAATGAATTGATTTTTCAATTTTTTGTTGCTAAATTATCCTAATGGTATCCTAATTATAGAGCTAGAGTATTTTTTTTACAACTTAACTTTTCACTATTCGATTTTGGCATTCCAATTTTATAAATTATTCTTTTAAAATATATTTCGTTAATTTTAAATCACATCGAGACCACTTTTAAAATTTATTTTGTAGTAAAAAAACACAATTTAAAAATATATTAACTTAAATTTTTTTAAAATATGAAGAAGAAAATAAAAACGAGCAAAGAAATGAACCAACGAAAAAGGTTATATTAAACCACATAACAAACTCAAAAGAAAGAAGTGACCATGGAATGAAAGTTATGCAAAGCAAGCCTAGTCTCTTTTTTTTTGTATTTTAGGATTTTTTTTTTTTCTAATTTTTAAGGAAGAAAGAGAGACAATTGTCTAGTTCTCTCAAAAAAAAAAAAAAAAAAAATTTTAAGTAAATGTTAGAAAATAATTTTTAATATATTTTTATTTTTTCCAAAAAGTATAGTTGGTCAAACCTTTTGAAAATAAGGAGAGGGGAAAAATGAGGAGTAGAGGAATTTGAATTTAAAGCCCAAGTGGGAGCGGGCCTGGTTTAAGAGCCCACACGGACTGATGTTACGTTTATTAAATAAACACGGTTTATGAGACTCGGGTTGCACCAGTTTGAGAAAATCCGGCCAGGTCATATGGTTTGTACTGGGTCTAAAATGAAAACGGTCTAATAGTAAAATCGAACCGGACTAATCACTGGGTCACCGGTGTCCGATCTAACCGGTCCGATTCGATTTTGATAACTATAATGCAATGTAGGTAGAATTGGATAACAAGTAGAACACATCTAACATTGGAGAAATTATTATATAGTCTTGACTCACCACGTGGCAATGATGAGTGGTGAGTCTGACTTATAATATTTTGACACTTCTCTTCTTCTATCATATTAGTATACTTCTCTTCTAACATTGGTTCAACTAGGAATTAACACTCATCCTAGTCAACTTAAGTCGTTAATTGGGCTTTGAAGGGACAAGAGAGTTCAACAGGACATCATAGTTGTGACCAAATTGTGGAATAAAGAATAGAATTTTCAATAGAAAGCACATCCACAAGAAGGGACCGAGAGACATAGAAAACTAGGTTTCTAATCTCTTTTAACTTGGCTACTTGTTACTTTTGATGGGGAATGTAATGCTGTGGTTTTGAGGTTTCATTAAAGCTCTTGCCAACATCCTAACCTAACCTTCTTGGTGAGCTCCAGAATCCAATCACTTTTTTTCCCCTTCAATTCTCATTCGACAAGCATAGTTGCTCTTGACTACATCTCCACCACCACATGTTTTTTTTTTTAATGTAAAAATCAATATTTTAAAAATATGATCGGAGACTGGTCCAATCAGTAGGTTAATCCGGATTGAATCAGTTATATACACTTAAAATCTTGCATTAAATATATTAATAGTACACATCTATATATATACTACATAGAAGTTCTGTTTGTTTACCATATTAAAATTAGTCAACAACCAAACATATTAACTTTGATTGCATGTAAAGTCCAAAACAAAAGTTAGAGTCAAACCAGTTCAAATCCAACTGGGTCTGACGATGACCGGATCGACCCGACTTTGGTACTACTAGTACTACCCACTTGGAAGAAGAAGAAGAAGAAGAAGAAGCTCCTCCTCCTCCTGCTGCTGCTTCTGAGGTTTCCATAATTAGTGAGGAGCTGGGTGAAGGGGGGGGGGGCATATATCAGCTGCTCAGTCCCTCAGTGAAGAGGAAGTGGAACTAATTAGCCAAGGAGGAGCAAGCTCTGTAAGTGACCGCAGTACTCTGCAAAGAGCAATATCAGGTTCTTGATGTTGTACTTGAGACATCTGAGATTGCTGCAACTGCAGAGGCGCGTGTGTGCTATCTATTCTTGTTTTAAGATTTGTGTAGGCCGTTGCCAACTGATTCACTGATTGCTTCTTGTTGCGTTCACAGCTCGTTCCTGTTCCTGCTCCTGCTCCTGCTCCTCTGTTGGAGCTGCATCGCGCTACGTTGTGGAATTGCTGCGGATTGCTTGATGCTTTTAAGGGTAACTAAAGATGGTATGTGGTGGGAAACACTTTGAAGCTTTCCTGATATTTTTATCATTACCTGCTGCTGTCTCATTCTGTTCTTTGCGTCATTTATGCCATGAATTTACTTGTGTCAATATTATGACTAATTTGCCTGTATATATATATATATATATATATATATATATATATATATATATATATATATATATATAGTTTCCCCGAAAAATGCATTTCGATTTTGGTCGGTGGGACTGATACAAGTTTCAGGATGTGTGAGCATATATTTGATGCTATATTGTTGCTATGCAATGCTGATTTTGATTTGTTTGTATCTAAAACTACATAGGAAGAATCTCTGTGCGTATTGTTGTGTGTTGCGGGCGAGGAGGATGTATCTTGTATTATAGATTAAAGATTAACTCTGCATAACCGTGCTATGATGGTGGTAATGACTGCAATGTAATACGCTAACAACCGTTCCCCTCAAAATTTATAGTTCAAGAGGAACTACGATTGTGCTAGTATCAACTTTATTTCCTCTTTTTCCTGAGAAAAGAGCAAGTATCCGACACTCCTAAAGAGTCTAAACAGAGAGAGTGCGTGAATACAGCCTGATCAAAAGGAAGCTCTGTTAATAACATGAAATGGTACTTGCAGGACAACAACTACACTACACTACACTACACCAGGATATCAGAACATAGTAAGCCTATATAAACGCATTAACCCAATCATTCTCTTTAAATTTGGTTTCTATATTTAGTATGTGTCGAATACTAGAAGATCGAAGAAAAAAAAGGAAGAAGACCAAGTGGAACACTGGAAGATTGGTCAGTATGTGTTGTAATGTAAATTTAATTTGAAAATAAATGAGTTCTCCATCAAATAAAAGTAAAAAAATAGAAAAGGGAAAAATAAAGATATGACCTTGAGCAACAGTAGGTACATCAATTAAAGATGATAACGACTTTTCAATCCCAATAAGTTCTGCTTGTCCAGTAAGTCAATTTGGAAAAAATAAATTCCCATAAAAGAAAGTATAAAAAAACATAAAAAAAAGAAAAGAAAATCTTCAGAATCACCTGGAGCAGTAGTAGCATTAACATCAATTAAAGATGATAATGACTCCAAGAACATCAATTTTATTTTCTATCAAATAAATACCTTAAATTATTCAATGTTTTTTAAAGTTGAAACCTTTTGGTGGTTAAAACCGTCCTACATTACGGATGTTCATCACTTTTTTTTTATCCTTGAAAATTTTATACTCATAAAAAGGAAAGAAAGAAAATATTATTCCTACATCCTACTCTTTTAATGATTTTGATCGAGATATTGTATAGAAAATTATTATGCATTAATTATTAATGGATTTTCCAATTATTTTTACTCACTATTACTTGGTTAATTTGGGAGGGGTAAAAGTGTAGTTTTACATATACGGATAGCCTCCAACTATCTCTACTTCTCTACTAATAATATAAGGTGGCTTGGAAACGATTCAAAATTGAGCCGTTTGTAAATACTCCATTAATTATTTAAAATTAATTAATTATTTATTTAACTACCTAATACGATTTAATTATAACTAAGCATCTTTAAATCAAGTGGTTAAGGTGGGAGGCGTTTTCCTTGGTCGCTTGAGTTCAATTCCTAAAGAAGACGGTATTTATAATAAAATTATATTTAACTTCTTTTTTCAACAATTTTTTTATGCTCGCACGTGCACGTTACTAGTTGGTAATAATGAAATATCGAGGTGGTCTGGTGGTAATACGGGAACATAAAAGGGATTTTATTTATCGTGAGTGTAATTAGATAGAATCAAGGATTTTCTTTCCCTTGATTGCGGATGGTTTGTTGGATGGGGACCAAACCATCCATTTAGCCATGAGGATTGATCATGGATATGACCTTGAAATTAATGGGGAGTAGAGTAATATTGGTGAAGGCAAGGAAACTTTCATCTAAGTTGATATTTCCTCTAATTATGGTCCATACGTTCATCGTGAAGATGTGTTAATAATTTTATTTTCGTTGTATGCGCTTGCAGTATTAGAATTTCTTGTAGTTACTCTGTAGCTTTTGATGCTATTCTGATGAACTAGAGCACATATTGCAAACAACAATTTGTCTATTCCTTCTGGTAAGATAATTAAGGTAAGTAATCCTTTGATCATATGTAGATTGTTGACGTGCACTAAATTATGTTTATGTGGTAACTTCTACTGCTTTTTTTCTGATGCAGTTTAACACATTTGTTGCTTTTACCATCTTATATACCTACAGAACATGAGAGGTGGTATGATCACAAAAGACATCGAAGCTGACCAAGACGTCGTGTTGAGTCTTAATTCGAAGGAGTGGATTTTGTTAGTTGGCGTCTTGCTTTGTACCATCGACTCATTCTTCGCAAGAAGAAACAGACTGACATGTGGTGGTGTTGCTTAAATGTTTGTTCTTGATTACATTTTTGCTGTGGTTACATTTGTAAAGCTCTTTTATTATGTTTGCTTATGGTAGGAACTTTGTCATTGTATGTATGAAGGAAAAGAAAAAGAAAAAAGAACCCAAGTATAATGGATGTGCGCAGCTGATCATAGACCTGAAATTGAGTGTACAAGTTTTAGCAAAGCTTGGTTTTTAAATTGTTTTCTTTTGGCTATTTCAACTTGTTCAAACTCTAATAAAATGTGATTGACAGAGAGAGAGAGAGAGAGAGAGAGAGAGAGAGAGAACTCGAACTCGTACTTATTTTTCTCATCTTTATACAGGAAAAGGAACAAAACTTATATTGATCATGATGGATAGGGTAGATATCATTATTTAATTTTCTTCTTGTTAGCATGTAAATATTTTCACGCTCATCCCTCACCGACATTTAAAGGAACTCACTGAGTTCCAAGCTTTTTTCATACTTATCAATTACCAAACCGTTGGATTAAGTGCACCTAATCTTTTGATTGTAAGTTTCTAAAAATTCAAGAACTTTAATAGAAAAAAATCCTCCACATGTCATAATCTTATTATAAGTTTCTAATTTGAGTTCCTATTTGAGTTTTTGTAGTGGATCTCAAAGTTTTGGTTCAAAATGAACAACTGGTATCAAAGCAATTAATACTCGTTTCAAGTGAATTTTATAAAAATGAGTGTCATTTCTCTACAGAAATATAAAGAGGAGAATTTTGATTAAAGTCCAAGTGCTCAATCGCTCTCAGCAATGTGTTGAGTGCAGTGCATCGCATTACAATTATCATTGCGTTTATGTTAACCACACGCATATACAAGATTTTTCTGACCAATAATGCTAAGTTTACTACCAAATGCTTACAACCTTCTTACAACCCCTCTCTCTCCCCCATGCTATATGGGCCACATCCGACTCCATCTCTCCCTCCAATGAACGGTTGCCATGTGGCGTTTCTGTCACCGGGTCCCATATTTTTTCTTCTCCAATGGACGGCTGCAACGTGGACGTCATGTGGCCGCAGCAATATAGTCAAATATGACAATCCTTCGAATTAATACATAATATTTTAATTAAATTTCTTTAATTTCCAATAAGTGTGGGAAATAGTAATAGTACTTAATTATTAATTTTGGATTGATTAGTCAAATGTGGGCCGTTTAGTAGCCAAGAAGCACAAACACGTAGGTAGAAAATTTTGTCATCTCGTTTGAGAATACCGGAAACACGTATAACGCACAACATGGATACTTTAAAATATAATATACATTAAAAAAAGAAGATATTATTTGGTACAATATAATTAGCTAACAAAGTATTTTGTATATATTTTAATTTTAAAATAAAAAAATAATTTTCAATTAGTTAGATAATTATTCTTTTTTGTTATTATTATAATATAAAGTTTTATTTTATTTCTACTGACGACGACAATATGACATGTATGGAAAGAACGCAACAGAAGAATCTTTGAGGGGTTAGTCACTCCAAGTATAGGCCTCATTCATAATATTGAGTTTGTTGTGTATTTGTTGATGAATAAAGTCTCCTAATATAGTTGACTGAGATGTAAAAGTTTCATATCAATACAATTACCTTCTTATATATATATATATATATATATATATATATATATAGAGAGAGAGAGAGAGAGAGAGAGAGAGAGAGAGATAGATGAGGGATATAGAACCATCCGAGTGGTTTCATATTATGAAACCATCATTTGTTACATGGTTTTTATTAAGATTTGGTGGTTGGGATTTGTACGCCCTTGATTTTTTCAAAAAAATATTAAAATTGGATTTTTGCAATTTTCTGAAATTTTCTGGGAATTTTCTGTAATTAAAATCAGGGTTCTTAATTATTAAATGATTTTTAATTGTTAATAAATAATATTAAAATATTATAGAAATAATATTTTTGGGTGTAAAATGAAAAAACTGGACTTAGGATAATTTTTCTGGAATTTATTGTGCCTCAAACCTATTTTTAAATGCCTAAGAACCATTTTTATTAATTAATTATATAATTAACTATTTAATTATTATTATTATTATTATTATTATTATTTATTATTATTTCTATTATATTCCAGCCCAGCAGCCCGGCCCGGCCCATTGGGCCCGAGCCCGGCCCAGCCCCCTCGCGGGTCGGGTCGGATCCGCCAGACCCGCCCGACCGCGACCCGAAACCCGCTGACCACGTTTCCCCCCCGCATCGCGTCTCGCGGCGGAGCCGCCGCCTCCGGCCCGCTCCGCCCGCGTCAGCCCCACGTCCCCCGTCCGCTCCGCGCACCTCCGCACCAGCCGCCATCTCCTCCGCCTATCCCGGCCGCGCCAGCCCTATATAAACCCTATTCTCCCCCGGCCGTCGACCACCGCCTCCGCCACTACGCCTCCAGCGCCGCCTCGCCGACGACGCTCCGCCCGCCGCAGCTCCTTCCTCCTCTCTCCTCCCCTCCGGCGCCCCGCTCCGCCGTCCCCGTCGACCTCGACGTCGACCGCAGCAGCTGCAGCAAGCCGCAGCAGCGCCCCACCGCCGCTGCCGGCCGCCCTGAGCCGCCGCCTCCACCGTGGACGCCGCGCCGCCCCTCGCCGAGCTGCCCCCGGCCCTCCACCGCAGTCCAGCCGCCTCCCTCCGCCGCGTGCCCGCCGGAGCCCTAACCCTAGCCCTAATTCCCTGTGTCCGGACACGTGTCGGACACGACTCGACCCTGTTTTTCGGGTCCCCTTCAGGTGCGTGTAACTTTCGCCTCGTAGCTCCGTTTTCATTTCCGCAAATTGCGTTGCGAAGCCTGTATGACCCTCTCGGTGCCCGGATAAACCGCTCGGGGCATCGCGTCCTGTGGTGATCGCACACCGCGATCCAAAAACGGGAAAAAACCAGACCCTGTTTCACCCCGGAACTGAGTGCGCCCCGCCAAACGGGACGACTTGGTCGCGTGCGGTCTTCACAGATACGTGCGCGTCGTCGATATGAACGTGTGAGATTTCGTGGAAGCTGATTCGGGTGTGCGTGCACACCGGAATCAACGCGTATCCGCGGACATCGCCCCGTATCCGCTTTTTTTACAATTCACCCTAACTTCGTGCACACTCGTCAGATCGAGACGAAACTTGCGCCATCGGACTCGTAGCGATACGCTGGTCCTGTGGGTCAAGTTTGGTTCGATTCTGAGAACGTTGACGAAATCGCGTGTCGTGGGCCCCACAGGCCCCGCTCGACGGGCGATTTTGTGTTCGGCTCATCGGAATCCAAATCTGGAAGTTCCGTTGGGTTCGTATCAGCGTTCCTGACCTGTTGACACTAAGTTTGGTGAATTTGGAGACCTTTGACCCGGACACGTTTTTCGGTGCAAAGCGGGCCCACCGGCGGACCCCATTTTGACCCGAAACTGCCGTTTTTGCCCTTATCTCCAAATTGGACCCAAGGACAGGCGTTTCTAGCTATTTGACATCTTCTGAGCGTGATGGTAATGTCTATTTCAGCTTTTGGACTCATCTCTGGATATTTCCCCGAAGTACAATTAATCGGATCCAAACAACAGGCAAGTACCTGCACTTCAAGTTAATCTTTATATATTGTGATAATTAATTCCCTGCCTTACATGTACCCTTGATGATTACACCTAGTGTAAGAAATTCTGGATTTCATGTCTTGAATATTGGAGTTCCTGTCTTGTTTTCATGTCGGGTGGGAGAATACTAGAAGGCATGTAGTTTACCCTTTCCCCTGCCCTGTTTAATAGCTGTTGGTACGCGACTGTACCTCAGCCGGATCTCGATTTCTCCTGTTTAATAGCCGTTATGACGGCCGGATTAGCCTTATAAACCCCTACATGCCAACTATGTATTCTAAAAACAAACACAAGTTCACACAGATAGTTTTTGGTCTTGTTATATATCTTGCTGACGGTTGTAGTTTCATTTCCTGTTTTATTTATTTCTGTTTCTCATATTCCTGTTTACAGTTTTAACTCTGAGATAATGATGTTCTGTTATGCAATTTTTCAACATGTTATTCAAATCAATTGTCATAAATATTTAGTTTAACCTTATTGTGCACTGTGTACTTTGCTCCTTTCCTGACTGGATCTGTTGATTTAGGCGATGATGAGGATCTTGCCCCTACTTATTATGGTCCCTATGAGGGGACTGATGATACCTATGAGGAGCCAGATCCCACCCAGGAGACCCCTGCTGCAGAGTAGCTAGTAGCAGCTATCTTTTATTTCTATTTCTTATCCTATTTATCGGGTTTGTCCCCGATTTCATTCTGATTTTGCTGTACTAAATATTTGAATCTGTTGTCACATTTATTTCAATTGCAATCTTAAGTTTCTGTTCTCATTATTATCTTGCCTATGTTAATTGTGAATGAGCTAGTTAGTAAATATGGATTTGACCTAGACAGCGTACTACCGCCGACTCTGCGGCGTAGGCTGGACGTACCCACGCACTCGTGCCCGAATTTTCGGGTGCGGGTCTTGACACGTTTTTATGGTGGCCCATGCAGGTCAACGACTAAATTATTTGGTTTCAACTTAGGGACCGAACAGGCCTGCAATAAGATTGAGGAATTTTAGGAAAAGTTCATCCACCTGATTGAATCATTCTTGATATTCATATTGCCTTCGAATCATTTTATTGACTTACATCCTGCCTTGATTCCTGTGCTCCTCTTATTGTTTATTTTGGATGCAGGAAAATGGACCCCCCAGCCAGCAACGAGGCTCATGCAGAAAAACCACAAGGCGTTATGGGTACCCACGAAGACGATGTGACACCAGTTAGTGAAGGCAAATCATCACCGTGCAGTCAAGCAAGTCAGCCTGCCTCAAGAATCCATCAAGATGACGTTCCACCCTCGACGCAGTCTACTCCACCGATACCTTCCTTTCCACTAGGACAGCCTATGGACGAACAACAAATGTTTCGAATGTTCTACGTGATGATGCAAGCCTATCAGAAGGTTCAACAAGAAGCTCAGCAAAACCAAGCTGAGAACTTCATCGACAGAATTAGCTCGGAGTCACGGAAGCCAAGCAGTTCAAATGCAATTACCTTCGACGAAGACGTTCTTACTGCAGCACGACCTGTGGAGTGCACCACAAGGATCGAGTCCAGCCAGAAGCGGCCGTATACGTTAGCACCAGACCAAGCACAACAGGAAAGAGCTGCAAAGCGACCACAGATGAATCCAACTCAAAGACAGAACCAGCAAGCTCCCACTTGTGGATTTTGTAGAAAACAAGGTCACATTTGGCGAAATTGTAGAAAGAGGCTAGGTGCCTGTCTATATTGTGGATCAGCAGCACATCAAGTGAAGGACTGTCCTGCTGCTCAAGGACGCACAGCTACACAAAAAGTTCCAGTTCAGGCCAGGCCCCAGCAGCGCAGCAGGGAGCACCACCTCAAGAACACGGACAAGCTTACGCGATGACCGTAGAACGCGCAGACTCGTGGAGTAGCCAATGCGCGTAAGTGATTTGTAGATACCGTTCCTAGTATTGTTTAGCTCTTGCCTATTGGTTCGTGACCTCAGCCCCAACCTAGTAATTTTGAACTTGCTAAATAACCTGGTATGCTTTTATATCTGATAACTGTAGAGTTTGTAGAAACTTTGTTATTGTGCTTATTGTAGGTTGTTTTGTGAACTTAAATAATTTGTACCTCCTTTTATCATCATCTAGCGCACTTAAATTTTGATGTACTTGACTTATGCTGCTATTTTATAGCCTAGTTTTGCAAGCACTCTTTATCGAGCTTGTTCATGACAAGTGTATTATTGGGGAGGCCCACAATGATACATTTCAGAATCAGTGTATTACGGTCTGATCAACCATAGTGCGCTTGATTCGCCCTTCGAAATAATACCTTACGTGGATTGAGATGTATAGTTGACTAATTGTCCTCTAGATATGTCCGAGCATATCGTATCGATTACATAACTGTATTAATACGAGCATGTGAATAGGAATTACCGAGATAGGATTCAATCCACAATCGCTTGACAATTCCCACCTTAATACTTTAAAACGCCTTGACCCCGATATTTCTTTTTATCACCCCACCCTTGAACTCTTTATTATTGATCTTCGTCTTCCCTTATTTCAGAAAGACGAAATCTCGTGCCTGGTATAAGTTAATACATAGATAGTACTGGATATGCCACATAAGCCGATCACATACTTGAGGATTAACTTTCGTAATTGAGGACATATCATGATCGGCGTTGAAGTTCGAGGATTGAATGACGTAGGTAAGCATATTAAGGAATATTTCTCTTAAGGTATATAGTCTTTTGTGATGTTGGGTAAACTCTAAGTTGGGTAGCGATGCATTTGTCAACTCGAGAGGAATGTCCTTTGGATCGTGACCGAGTAAGGTCAGATTGGAAGAAGCAAGCCATTATAATTAGAAAATTTAAAAGAGTGACTAAGATGATTAGTGAAGTGATATCGAGGACCCAATAGTTATATCTTAGGTTTATGATTTTGAATAATGAAGGTAAAATCATCAATTTGAATTTAGAAGATAAAATTATAGAATTTCAGACTTGAACATGGGTGGACTACATTTAATTATTTTTCAATTTGATGATTTGATTTAAGAATTAAAAATTTGAGGGTTGGACTACCTAGTTAGAATATTGAGAATGCGAATGGAATTTAAAGAGTTGAAGCATACAATTGTGAATAGGAATACTGTTGGACTCGAATCACTTCTAGAGGAATTTATGATAATTAGAGGCAAAGTCATGTGCAAATCTTGAAAATGCTATATGGACTTAGTCTAAAATCAGCCTGTGGGTAATTTGAGGAAGTAAGAAGTAATAACCATAGGTTGAATTCTTGATTGGAACAAGTAGTCGTCTTAAACTTTGAAGTGATTGCAGTGGATATGATTAGGCTTTTAATTATCGCAAAGAGATGGCGATCGACTTGCCCTATGTACATGAAGGAGTAACAGGGTATGGCTTAATTTTAAATTTTGAGGACGAAATTTTCATAAGTTGGGTAGATTGTAAGCCCTTGATTTTTTCAAAAAAATATTAAAATTGGATTTTTGCAATTTTCTAGAATTTTCTGGGAATTTTCTGTAATTAAAATCAGGGTTCTTAATTATTAAATGATTTTTAATTGTTAATAAATAATATTAAAATATTATAGAAATAATATTTTTGGGTGTAAAATGAAAAAACTGGACTTAGGGTAATTTTTTTGGAATTTATTTGGCCTCAGACCTATTTTTAAATGCCTAAGAACCATTTTTATTAATTAATTATATAATTAACTATTTAATTATTATTATTATTATTATTATTATTATTTATTATTATTTCTATTATATTCCAGCCCAGCAGCCCGGCCCGGCCCATTGGGCCCGAGCCCGGCCCAGCCCCCTCGCGGGTCGGGTCGGATCCGCCAGACCCGCCCGACCGCGACCCGAAACCCGCTGACCACGTTTCCCCCCCGCACCGCGTCTCGCGGCGGAGCCGCCGCCTCCGGCCCGCTCCGCCCGCGTCAGCCCCACGTCCCCCGCCCGCTCCGCGCACCTCCGCACCAGCCGCCACCTCCTCCGCCTATCCCGGCCGCGCCAGCCCTATATAAACCCTATTCCCCCCCGGCCGTCGACCACCGCCTCCGCCACTACGCCGCCAGCGCTGCCTCGCCGACGACGCTCCGCCCGCCGCAGGTCCTTCCTGTAAACCCCCTGATTTTTTCAAAATTTTAAAAACTAGATTTTTCACAATTTTCTGGAATTTTCTGGGAATTTTCTGTAATTTAAAAACAGGGTTTTAATTATTCAATGATTTTTTAATTGATATTAAACAGTATTAAAATAATATGAAAATAATATTTTTGGATGTAAAATAAAAAACTGGACTTAGGATAATTTTTCTGGAATTTATCGGACCCCGGACCTATTTTTAAATACCTAAAATCTATTTATTAAATTATTTATTTTAATTACTGTTTATTGATATTAATATTATTTTTAATAGCGGCCCGGCCCATTTACCTGAACCCGGCCCAGTCCCTCAGCGGCCCAACCCGGCCCAGCCTCTGCTACCGGGTCGGGTCGGGTCCACCCGCCCGACCCGCTCACCCGCCCGACCCGCTCACCCGCTCACCCACGTCCCCGCGTCTCCCGCCGGATCCGCCGGCCCGCTCCGCCCCACCCGGCCACGCCACCCCCTCGCCCCCGCGTCCCACGCCGCCACGACCCCCCTCTCTCCGCCTTGCTCGGCCTCCCCAACCGCCGTCTCCCTCTTTAAAACCGCGCGTGCCCCAGCCCCTCGCCACCGTCAGCCACCCCGACCTCGCCGCGACGCCGCCACCGCATCGCCGCCCTCGCCCCCGCCTCCGCCGGCCAGCAGCGCCGCCTCTCTCTCCTTCTTCCTCCTCTTCAGCAGCATCAACAGCAGCAGCGGCCGCGCCGCTCAGCCGCCTGCGCGCCGCCGCGCCGCCTCCGCCAGCGGCCACGCGTCCCCGACCTAGCCCCCGGCCGGCCTCCCCCGCCGCTGTGCCGCAGAGCCGCCGTCTCCGGCCGCCTGAGAGTCCAGAACCCTAACCCTAGTTTCTTCGAATCCGACACGTGTCGGACACGATTCGAACTTCGGTTTTCAGGTCCCGTTCAGGTGCGTGTATTTTCTTGCTCGTAGCTCCGTTTTCGTTTCCGCAAATTGCGTTGAGAAGCCTGTATGACCCTCTCGGTGTCCGAATAAACTGTTCGGGGCATCGCGTCCTGTGGTGATCGCACACCGCGATCCAAAAACAGGAAAAAACCAGACCCTGTTTCACCCCGGAACCGAGTACGCCCCGCCAAACGGGACGACTTGGTCGCGCGCGGTCTTCACAGATACGTGCGCCTCATCGATACGGACGTGTGGGATTTCGCGGAAGCTGATTCGGGTGTGCGTGCACACCGGGATCAACGCGTATCCGCGGACATCGCCCCGTATCCGACTTTTCTGCAATTTGACCTAACTTTGTGTACACACGTCGGATCGAGACGAAACTTGCGCCATCGGACTCGTAGCGATACGCTGGTCCTGTGGGTCAAGTTTGGTTCGATTCTGAGAACGTTGACGAAATCGCGTGTCGTGGGCCCCGCAGGCCCCGCTCGACGGGCGATTTTGTGATCGGCTCATCGGAATTCAATTCTGGAAGTTCCGTTGGGTTCGTATCATCGTTCCTGACCTGTTGACACTAAGTTTGGTGAATTTGGAGACCGTTGACCCGGATGCGTTTTTCGGTGCAAAGCGGGCCACCGGTGGACCCCGTTTTGGCCCTTGTCTCCAAATTGGACCCAAGGACAGGCGTTTCTAGCTGATTGATATTTTCTGGATCTGATGGTGATGTTTGTTTCAGCAACCGGAGTACCGCCTGCAATTCCCGCCGAAGTCAGAACTGCGAACCGAGCCGGAACCACAGGCAAGTGTACCTTGCCAAAACTTGCAGCTTTGTTACCTATTTCTTGGACTTAGTTATATATCAGTGGGCAAGTAAAGCTTGTCAAATTCTCAGATAATTTTGGTTAAAGTATTTACTTGATTGCTTGTAGTTTCACAAGTAACTTGCTTAACTGCTCAACCCAGGACACCTGACACTCTTCATGTGATGGAATTGCCTGAGATATACCTGGTGATTCCGTATAGGTTACTTTTTCATGTCATTACAGTTTACATGCTTAGATTCTAGCCTGACTCATTGCATTAGTTCAATCTTGCGTGACTTGTACCTGATATATTCTGGAACTGTGACGTGAGATTACATGGGATGGGGAGAGTATTACCATATCAAGGCTGATTATAATGTAAATAATGTTATCTGGAGGTGTCTTAGTCTCTGATACAGAGCTTTGGCACAAGTTCTGGCTCTTCGAGAAAATACTGCTATGGTTTCTTCGACACTGATCCTGTAGTAGTCTCAGCCTGAGTATGACTAAAACTCTCACTTGCATATCACTAGCTGGTTTATATATTTACCCTGCTGTTTATCTTGTTGCTGCACTGCATATGTTTTGGCTTGTATTTTCTGTACCTTGTTATGTCCCCTGAGGACCTGGAATGGACTATGTCCCCAGGTGTAGCCGCAGAGAACTACCCCGAGGTGTACGGTACAGGAGCACTCCTGGGAGCAGAACCCGGAACCGAGGACGAGATAGTTGCAGAAGACTTCTCCTGAGCACCGGCTTCAGCTACACAGTATTTCCTTTTCAGTATTTTATTTCCAGTCTATGTTTTCTTAATTGTAACAGAATAATTCTCGGATTTGTTTCCCGAGATAACCTTATTTAATATTCCTTATTTACTTCCATTGCATTAATTCTGGCAATTAATCTGTGTTTGTTCTGTGGATGAAATTAGAAATACCTGAGACTTGTAACATATTACTGATAGACTACAGCTGAAGCATGCCCTGATGGATCCATTAAATTGGGTTATCCATCGGTGCGTGCTGCTGGCCATTGCTCACGTGCTCAGTCCCTCGTCATTTTGGGACTGGGGCGTGACACTTCCTCCTCTCTCCTCCCCTCCGGCGCCCCGCTCCGCCGTCCCCGTCGACCTCGATGTCGACCGCAGCAGCTGCAGCAAGCCGCAGCAGCGCCCCACCGCCGCTGCCGGCCGCCCTGAGCCGCCGCCTCCACCGTGGACGCCGCGCCGCCCCTCGCCGAGCTGCCCCCGGCCCTCCACCGCAGTCCAGCCGCCTCCCTCCGTCGCGTGCCCGCCGGAGCCCTAACCCTAGCCCTAATTCCCTGTGTCCGGACACGTGTCGGACACGTGTCGGACACGACTCGACCCTGTTTTTTGGGTCCCCTTCAGGTGCGTGTAACTTTCGCCTCGTAGCTCCGTTTTCATTTCTGCAAATTGCGTTGTGAAGCCTGTATGACCCTCTCGGTGCCCGGATAAACCGCTCGGGGCATCGCGTCCTGTGGTGATCGCACACCGCGATCCAAAAACGGGAAAAAATCAGACCCTGTTTCACCCCGGAACTAAGTGCGCCCCGCCAAACGGGACGACTTGGTCGCGTGCGGTCTTCACAGATACGTGCGCATCGTCGATATGGACGTGTGAGATTTCGTGGAAGCTGATTCGGGTGTGCGTGCACACCGAAATTAACGCGTATCCGCGGACATCGTCCCGTATCCGCCTTTTCTGTAATTCACCCTAACTTCGTGCACACTCGTCAGATCGAGACGAAACTTGCGCCATCGGACTCGTAGTGATACGCTGGTCCTGTGGGTCAAGTTTGGTTCGATTCTGAGAACGTTGACGAAATCGCGTGTCGTGGGCCCCACAGGCCCCGCTCGACGGGCGATTTTGTGTTCGGCTCATCGGAATCCAAATCTGGAAGTTCCGTTGGGTTCGTATCAGCGTTCCTGACCTGTTGACACTAAGTTTATTGAATTTGGAGACCTTTGACCCGGACACGTTTTTCGGTGCAAAGCGGGCCCACCGGCGGACCCCGTTTTGACCCGAAACTGTCGTTTTTGTCCTTGTCTCCAAATTGGACCCAAGGACAGACGTTTCTAGCTATTTGACATCTTCTGAGCGTGATGGTAATGTCTATTTCAGCTTTTGGACTCATCTCTGGATATTTCTTCGAAGTACAATTAATCGGATCCAAACAACAGGCAAGTACCTGCACTTCAAGTTAATCTTTATATATTGTGATAATTAATTCCCTGCCTTACATGTACCCTTGATGATTACACCTAGTGTAAAAAATGCTGGATTTTATGTCTTGAATATTGGAGTTCCTGTCTTGTTTTCATGTCGGGTGGGAGAATACTAGAAGGCATGTAGTTTACCCTTTCCCCTGCCCTGTTTAATAGCTGTTGGTACGCGACTGTACCTCAGCCGGATCTCGATTTCTCCTGTTTAATAGCCGTTATGACGGCCGGATTAGCCTTATAAACCCCTACATGCCAACTATGTATTCTAAAAACAAACACAAGTTCACACAGATAGTTTCTGGTCTTGTTATATATCTTGCTGACGGTTGTAGTTTCATTTCCTGTTTCATTTATTTCTGTTTCTCATATTCCTGTTTACAGTTTTAACTCTGAGATAATGATGTTCTGTTATGCAATTTCTCAACATGTTATTCAAATCAATTGTCATAAATATTTAGTTTAACCTTGTTGTGCACTGTGTACTTTGCTCCTTTCCTGACTGGATCTGTTGATTTAGGCGATGATGAGGATCTTGCCCCTACTTATTATGGTCCCTATGAGGGGACTGATGATACCTATGAGGAGCCAGATCCCACCCAGGAGACCCCTGCTGCAGAGTAGCTAGTAGCAGCTATCTTTTATTTCTGTTTCTTATCCTATTTATCGGGTTTGTCCTCGATTTCATTCTGATTTTGCTGTACTAAATATTTGAATCTGTTGTCACATTTATTTCAATTGCAATCTTAAGTTTCTGTTCTCATTATTATCTTGCCTATGTTAATTGTGAATGAGCTAGTTAGTAAATATGGATTTGACCTAGACAGCGTACTACCGCCGACTCTGCGGCGTAGGCTGGACGTACCCACGCACTCGTGCCCGAATTTCCGGGTGCGGGTCGTGACAGGATTAAAATGTGATAGATCTACACATTTTAATCTCAACTATTTAATTTAAATTCAACCCATGTAACATAGATTGGTTTTATAATATGAAATCATCCGGATAATTTTTGAACATTTATGATATATACACACACGTTTTACGAAGAGAGGGGAGTCCACTTGTCATACGGTGGCTGTCTCGAAATTTTGATACAAACCATTTGTATCAAAATTCTTACTTTGCACAATATACAGGAACCTTCGTATCCAATTGAAAAATTGACAATGGGACATCGGTATCCAATGTTTATTCTCTCTATGAACTGATAGAATTTTGAATGGATGTGCAATTTGTTAAAAAATAAATAAATAAACTGCAATGCCAATTAATGTTAGCCGTGACGAAGGCATTGATGCAAAAGCTTCTATATGTCTACGTCGAGGGGACAAAACCGCATATTCGGTGAAGAGTATGAATTTTTTGGTCGCGTCTCCAAAAATGAAAAAGTGAACGTATCTATGCCATGAGATGGATACTTGATTTTGACCACGAATTGTAGTCGAGTCGAGTCGACCACAACCATCTCCAATTAGAAGCTCTTTTGGGAGCATATTTGGACTTGTAGTCAATCTACTATGGACCACACGTCTTCTTCAATTCAAATTACATGTTATTCGTATCGAAAATAAAAAAAATTGGTCCTCCTAACATTAATACATTAGTAATTGTTTAGATGTGGCCCAAAACTTGTGGAGAGAGTAAATCACCACCGAAAACAACAAAAAAGACGAAAAAATCGTGCTTTAAAATACCAATTTTATTATCGCTAAATGTAACTAATTGGGTGATGCTACTTAACTCAGATATAAATAGTATTTTTATAATCTTATAAAGATACTAGTTATTAAGCGAAGAATATTAATAAAATAAAAAAGTTACAAGACAGACTTAACAAAGTTAATAAAAAAAATAAAGATAAAACTTTTTTATTTTTATTTTTGAATTTTCGGCATAAAGTTCGAGATCAGACGTAACGCTCGGGACTTTGTGCACACTGCATTGCATGTTTTTGGACTCACTGTCTTGCAACTTCCACTATTTTATAAATGGAAGAAATAATACGTTTTCGTAAGTCGATCCGTTAATTTTCAGCCATTCAAGCAAGATCTTATACCTCTTTTCGGTAATCACAAGAGTCACTCGAATTCGGTACATATTTAAGTGAGATTCATGTGAATCCTCCACAATCATCGGTACACTTTGAGACCCAAAACGAATGATGTATAACAAATAAAAATTTTGTTAGTATATTATGGGGTTGTTTAGTCGTCTGAAAGTATAAACAAGTGTAAAAATATTAAAGTTGGATTTTTGTAAGCTTTGCCCATCCGATTTAATTTTTTTTTATTTTAACTATGTATGTATATTCAACCCATTCAAATAAAAAATAACAAAGTCTATGAAGATTCAACCCATCCAAATTGAAATCAGGGCTGCAACCTCTCTGGACTCTCTCTTTCTCTCTCAATAGTTGCAGTCTAGGGATTATGATTCAATTTCTTCTGAAAACAATTTCATATGTGGAACTTTTCTTTGCGTGCTTGCAATCAATTTCTCTATATTTCTATTTTCTTTTATTAACATATTTCTTGTGCCTTGTGGTTCAATAACTCCAAACATCAATAGCTTTATAGCATGGTATTGACTATGTAACATGATTTAATGTCTATGAAGTTTTTTTTTTTTTTAATGAAACTGAAACATTTTCTAGGGTGAGTAACTTCTTTAAGAATACAAGTCTAGAAGCTTTGAATTTATTCAGGGTGATGTTCTCAAATGAAGTTCAAAATCATTAAGAATTTGAGTTTGCAAAGAATGTTAAATTGCTATTTTTTTTCCTTATGATTTTACATTTCTTTTCTGTGTGTTCAAACTAGAAAACTCTCTATTCTTGTTCTTTTTGGGTGTTAGTATGATAGCCAGAGTTTGAAGCTTACATCATTTGCTCAATCATAGGTGGATCCAAAAGGAGTTTTTTAGAGTTTGAAACTTATTCATACTTGAATTCAATTCTAAGGGGATGACATCTAAGGAGATGACCTTAGTTATCAAATGTGGAGAGTGGGACTGATTCTTATTGGACTAGATTTGATATGGAATGGTTTATATTCGCTGTAGATATCTTTTTCAATATTTTTATATAAACTATATCCGTTAATAATTTTGAATAAAAATCGATAAAAATGGACATGTAATGACCACATACCTTATTTTTTATAGTTATTTTGTCATGTTTTTATTTTTCGACTAAGAATATTAATGTTTAAAGAAATTATACATAAACAAATAGCTTTTGTTGAGTACAAAATAACGGTTCTATAATAAATTATAGCTGACGTATCGACTGGTATTAATTCTTTGTACTTTCTTCCAAAAAAATTTCCCTACTTATCTTTAGGTATTAATTCTTGGTGGACCTCACTCATTAATTCAAAGGAAAAGGAAAGTGTCTGGTTCTGGTTCTGGTTCTGGTTGGTTGTATAATCTAAAAGTATAAAGTGAAAAATAATTTATAACTGTAATCCAAAAATATACTTTCCAGTATTTGGATGAATTGAAAGTGTCGATAGAATTTGTCCTCTACACTTTCTTTCGGTCAACAAAGATCTATTTTTTTTCATTATCCTGCATTCAAGAAGAAGTGGGAGCAAAAGTCGATGGGCGGTGGTGGCCACGGCGGCAAGGGAGGCGACGCTCGTGACAACTGCAACCGTCTTGAGATCTGGTCGAGGACATATATCCTTTGTGACGGACATCTTCGACTGCTTCGGGCATGGGTGGATCCAGAATTTAAAGTTGGAATAGACTACTATAATACTACTAATCTCATGCCCAAAAATTTTGCTATATTTTTAAAGTTCGATATTATGCAAAGACGAAGATGATGCTACCTGTGGAGGATGTTCTTGCGTCGTGCGAGCGGGACACTCGTGCGAGCGGGCTCCACACAACGAGTCTGAGTACTGATGACTGGCACATTCTGAACCTGAACATTGGAAAAAAAGAGGAATTTGGAGGCTTATAGTCTAAAATATATGAGTTATTTGTATTTATCCTCCAATTACTAGTTATATCTTCATTATGCTCTATTTTTATTTTAATTACTGCTACTCCCATTCTTTCATAATCTGTTAATTCTAATTGTGATTACTCCTAAAAAAAAACCTATTTTTTAGAATTAGGGATAGTACCAGTTAAAATAAAAATGAAAAAATAGTAAAAATATGATTAGCAATTGGAGGATAAGTATAAATAACTCAAAGAGTTAATTATTCAAATGGTGTCTGAAGAATGTAGTGATTGCGTTTTGGTGATCGAACTTTTTTTTGGGGGTTAATTTGGTATCTAAGTTTTTCATTTTGGCTTAAAGAGTGCACCCTTGTCTACCCGGCCCCGTCCAACACCTCGCACGCGGAGGTGCCTTGTTCGGGACCGTCGACTTGGGGTTCGACTCCACCTCCGTCAAACCGCTCACACGAGACGAGGGCCGCCACGGATCGGTCGTTATTCCCCTCGAGCTCAAAATAATGCCTATTGTCATCAGGCTTATGTCTATTTTAGACTCAAGGTCTCCAAAATATACAATTGACGGCATGCACTATTGTGTATTTATTAATCTACATTACAATACAATGTGAAAAGTTCAGAAAAGTTTATTCACTGTAAAATTTTCTTTTAAAATATACTCTTTTTTTTTTCTTATATATGTATATTAAAAACTATTCATTAAGGGGGTGTTTGATACTACAATTTTTTTTTATTTTCGGACAATTTTTTTTGATACAAAATCTGTTCACATGTTTGATTTAGGTTAAAAAAAATTGAAAATTGAAAATATTCATACAATCCGTTTAACCACAAGACATGAAAATACTATCACTTAATAATAGACGAATATATTTTTTGCTCGAGCCATTTTTTTATTCTTATTTTAAATTTTTTTATCCTTTTTCGGTTTTTAAGAACTTTTCAGTTTTTTTTTTTTCATTTTTCCTGTTTGTTTCTTCTTTTATTTCTTTCATTTATTTATTTTTTTCTCAATTTTTTTGTTTTTTTTGATTTTTTTATCCTTTTTTATTTTTATTTTCAACTCTTCTATTTATCGTTTTTCATTTTTTGGGAATACTTATTTAGTCACCAAGCATGGGAGTAATTTTTCAGGGAATTTAATTAGGGCAATTAGAAAATCCTTGTCTACCCGGTCCCGTCCAGCACCTCGCACGCGGAGGTGCCTTGCTCGGGACCGTCGACTTGGGGTTCGACTCCAGCTCCGCCAAACCGCTCACACGAGACGAAGGCCGCCACGGGCCGATCGTTATTCCCCTCGAGCTCAGAATAATGCCTGCTGCAATCAGGCCTATGCCTATTTTAGACTCCAGGTCTCCAAATTCGATTTCAGATGATTGCCATGTATACAATCGACGGCATGCACTATTGTGTATTTATTAATCTACATTACAATACAATGAGAAAAGTTCATAAAAATTTATTTACTGTAAAATTTTCTTTTTAAATATACTCTTGTGTTTTTTTTATATGTATATTAAAAACTATTCATTAAGGGGGTGTTTGATACACGAATTTTTTTTTTATTTTCGGACAATTTTTTTTATAGAAAATCTATTCCCATGTTTAATTTAGGTTAAAAAAATTCAAAAATTCAGAATATTCGTACCATCCGTTTAACCACAAGACATGAAAATACTATCACTTAATAATAGACGGATATCTTTTTTGCTCGGGCCATTTTTTTTCTTCTTATTTTCTTTTTTTTTTATCCTTTTTTATTTTTAAAGAACTTTTCAGTTTTTTTTTTCGGATTTTTTCGTTTAAAGTAATTAAATATAATATAATTATAAATAAAGGAAAAAGTTGGGGGTATTTGCAGATAGGGGGACCACTCGCTAACTGACTTGGCGGGGAGCTGAGTTGGAGAGCATCTCGCCAACTGAGTTGGCGGGGCGCTCTCCTCGAAAGGCCGCTCGCCAACTCAGTTGGCGGGGCATGCTGAGTTGGCATAGGGCCGTTGCAATCTGCTCGCCAACTGAGTTGGCGAGTAAGGATCCGTTTCCACAACTGC
Source organism: Iris macrosiphon (assembly GCA_036927795.1). Lineage (NCBI taxonomy): Eukaryota > Viridiplantae > Streptophyta > Magnoliopsida > Asparagales > Iridaceae > Iris > Iris macrosiphon. Next base: position 187,569,963 of record JAYESA010000011.1, read on the forward strand.
TATTTACAACAACGGCTATTACATCATCCCTCTATAAATTACCTATCTCAACCAAATCATCTCACACTCAATCTACTTCCTCTATTTCCTCTCTTCCCTCTAGCAAAGTCTCCAACACTCTCTCTGTCTCTCTGCCTGCAGCTAAAGTTCATTTGAGTTTTCTGTAGCAAAAGTTCTCAATCGTCATGGATCGTAGCGTAAGAATTGTATGCTCGCACGGCGGTAAAGTAAATGGGTTAAATTACGAAGGAGGAGAAAGTATAATTTTTTGTAAATGAGACATCAAATACATTACAACGAATCATTGGTCTCGTTGCTGACTGGAATAATCGGTTCGAGAATTTTAGTGTGAGGGACATGTCTCCCAGACTAAATTCTGCTGAGGAATGTAAGTTATAAGTTACTCATTATTCGTATTGATTTATTGTAAATAGTTTGCTAAAACTTTGTTTATATTTTGCAGACATGGGTAGCCTGGACTATAGGCAATGGTGGGGATGCCCTCTTATGAGCAACCGAGTATACCACTATGAGGAGCAAAGGTTCAAGACTAGATCTGTAGACGATTCTACTCTGCGTGCTTTTGCCGTTGGAATGTATGATTTGGTATGACTTCATTATACTTTCAAAAATACATATACATAGATATGATAAATATATTAATTTACAAGTTTCAAATTTCAGAGTGGTGTATACCAAGAACATTTACAACGACCTCATATGGAGGAATATGTGACTCGTCGTCTTATGGAGGAACTGGTGACTCGTGTTGAGCATCTGGGTATTGGACGGGAACCGAAAATGCCTCCAGTACAATCCCGTCTTCCACCGGACTATCCGACCGGCTTAGTACGACAGAGACACTCTCGTCGTCGTCGTCGGAATACTGTTGGAGCGGGCCCGAGTGACCAGTATGCAGGAGCGGACCCGAGTTACCAGTATGCAGGAGCGGGCCCGAGTTACCAGTATGCTGGAGCGGGCCCGAGTGACCAGTATGCTGGAGCGGCCCCTAGTTACCAGACTGCTGGAGATGAAAGCTACCAGATATTCACACAATTTTTTTCGACTCCATCAGCACCGCTGCCTACCCAAACTCAACAAGACGAGGACGATGATTAGTAGATAATTTGTAACATTGTATTATTAAAAATTTTGTATGATTTGTAATGGTTTTTTATTACAATATTTGGGTATTGAACCATTCTATTTTAGTCTCTCGGTTGACTAGTACATCTTCTTCGGTTGTGTCCCATATCACCACAATTACTGCAACGTAGATCTCTTGTCGACGAATCCCGGGGTTTGATGCGGTTTTTTTTGGTCTTCCGGCTTTGCGTCTTACATCTGGCACCCCAATTTGTCCTCTTACCAAAGGAGTTTGGATCTCGTAGGGAACTGGAATTGGCTCCATTTTTGGTGCGTATACACTTTTTAAGTTTTTCGTCGAAAATACTGTAGGATAAAAATTATCAATACTAATATTGCAATATCTACAAACAAAACATGCATGTATACATGGTATATAAGTATGGTACCATCTAAAACATGTACAAGATCTTTCAGTTATATTAACAATATAGGTTCTACTTGTTGCCCGGTCTATTATTTCAAACTTATAACTATCAATAGCTAATATTTCTAGGTGGTTCTTCTCTTTGATAATAGAAGCCATATTTTTTAACATCTTCGGACAATAATCTGTGTCTATATTTTCAGCATTCTTTCTACGATTGTCATGAAGTGTAATAATCTTGGCTCTAATACCATCGAGAAGTATTGTTATTGGCTTATCTCGTAATTTCTTAATCCAGCTATTGAAATATTCAGCAAGATTAGAAGTGTTAATATCTAATCTAGGACAAGTAGCATACGCTGTTATCCAATTCAAATCGACGACTATCATCGTTTACACCAATAAGCCAATCGTACAACATTATGTTCTCGACTTTAATTATATCAAACAAACTCTTTGCATCCGTTTTATTATATGATCTAGCAAGCGAGTCTAACAAGCGTTGAAATACTGTTTCTTTTGTAACTTTTTTCATGTTTTGTTTAAAATGTTGAATACAAAAAAAATGAGAAGATGTAGGAAAAATAGCACGAACAGCATTTATTAATCCCTTTTGCTTGTCAGATATAAATGAAATTGTACTCAAATCATTAAAACAACTTTCAAAAGATATTTTAAGAGAATTTAAAAACCAAGACCAAGAATCACTATTCTCAGATTCAGCAACAACATAAGCTATATGATATAATTGATAGTTAGGATCGTGAGCACAAGCAATAAATAAGATACCTTGATATTTAGACGAAAGAAATGTAGCATCAGTACTAATAATTGGTAAATATCCACTTAAAAATCTATCAATACATGACTTAAAACAAATAAAAATTCGTTGGAAGCTATTGTTTTCGGCAGTTTTAATAAAATATGTACTACCTGGATTTGTCTCCATAATTCTATAACAATACTCCTCAAGACTACCGTATGCCTCATCATAACTACCATTAATTTCAGCTAATGCTGTCTCTCGGGCTCTCCAGGCTTTGGAATAACTAACTTGTATACGGTGCTCCCTATATATATCTTTAACAATTTGTGATGGACTGTATGACCGGTTATCTCTAATAATGTCAATTATCATGGTCTTAATCCATGAAGCGGTAGCTAGTCGATGACGTCCTGTACTAAGTCTTCCTAAACAAGAATGGCGATTTTCTAATGTACTAACTTTAACTATATCGCCATTTCCAATAGATTTGGCATATACTCTCCAATTACAATTCAGTTGATCACAACTATATATAATTCCACGAGCATTATTCATATTACTAGCTAAAACTAAAATTATATTTAATTGCTAAATTACTTATAAAGCTTCTAAAGTGAGAACGACTAGGAAATGATTGTCCCATAAATACTTCATCAGTGATAGCTTTTACAACATCATCATCTACCGTATAATCTACATTTTCAACTAAATCATCACTATTTCCATCATCGTTGTCACTATCATCATCATGGTTAGATTCATCTGATGAATGACCTTCTGGGATAAATGAAACTATTTGTTGAGAAGAACTAGCACCCGAACTAACATGCTGATATTCAGAAAAATATTCATTATTTCTACTATCTAATGTTGCTGCTACTTTAATAACATATATTTTAATATACCGTGATTGTGAATTAATCTCAAGAATATAATTTCATGCATCTTCACTATCTATCAAAAAATAATTAGAACAAAAAATAGACTTCAGAATAAAATCATAATGAATAGAACAACGTTCAATAATATGATTACGTATATTTTCAAAACTAATATTCGGATAAGTTGAAAAAATTATACTTTCTCCTCCTTCGTAATTTAACCCATTTACTTTACCGCCGTGCGAGCATACAATTCTTACGCTACGATCCATGACGATTGAGAACTTTTGCTACAGAAAACTCAAATGAACTTTAGCTGCAGGCAGAGAGACAGAGAGAGTGTTGGAGACTTTGCTAGAGGGAAGAGAGGAAATAGAGGAAGTAGATTGAGTGTGAGATGATTTGGTTGAGATTGGTAATTTATAGAGGGAGGATGTAATAGTCGTTGTTGTTAATAGCCGTTGTGGAAACGGATCCTTACTCGCCAACTCAGTTGGCGAGCAGATTGCAACGGCCCTATGCCAACTCAGCATGCCCCGCCAACTGAGTTGGCGAGCGGCCTCTCGAGGAGAGCGCCCCGCCAACTCAGTTGGCGAGATGCTCTCCAACTCAGCTCACTGCCAAGTCAGTTGGCGAGTGATCCCCCTATTTGCAAATACCCCCAACTTTTTCCTTTATTTATAATTATATTATATTTAATTACTTTAAACGAAAAAATCCGTTTTTTTTTTCCATTTTTCCTGTTTCTTTCTTTCTTTTTTCTTTCTTTCATTTCTTATTTTCGTTTTCTCAATTTTTTTTTTTGATTTTTTTTATCCTTTTTTATTTTTATTTTTATTTTCAGCTCTTCTTTTTATCGTTTCTCATTTTTTGAGTATATTTATTTAGTCACCAAGCATGGAAATATAATTTTTCAGGAAATTTAATTAGGACAATTAATCTTTAGACCTTTGATTTCATATCTGTTTAGAGTTTAAGTCTTGCATGTCCAAGTAAAAAATTTGGATTATAAATTTTTATTTTGTCTTATTTTTTTTCCATAATATCCTCCGTTTCAACATGAGTTGGTTGTTGCACACGTACTTATGTTGAGGGTAAAATAGAAAAAATGATAAAAAAATAAAAAATTTAGGGTCTAAACTGTTCGATTGGACATGTGAGGACTTAAACTCTATACTGGTATAAAAGCTAATTAGCCCATTTAATTACTTGAAATTTGATTTTCGACAATATAGAATTTTTGGCTTATAGTATTCCACGTATCAAACGTCCTCTAAAGTTAATAATAGCAGTTAGGTAAATACGAAGGTTTTAGTTTGATCTAAATATTCTTCAAATATGTATAAAATAATATATATAACAATACAATAATATTAATATAATAATAAATTATGAACAATTAAGTTAAATTTTTTTAGTCTTTTTAAGTGTTTTTAATAAATATTAGAATTTTAACAGTTATGTTTTAGTCTTCTTAATAATAATCTATAAGATACGTATAACACACACGTCCACATGACCGATTCAAGAGTAACCTTAATAAGACGTTGGAGTTGGACAATCCTTCTATGCTTAAGGCAACTTCTAGACTCAACGTGATCCTACAAAAGTTCGGTGTTGCGGTGACCTCCTTGGACTGGTCCACAATAAGGATTAATAGACTACCAAAATTAATTTTGGATAGAGCAATCCAATTCTCTGGACCGGTATATATATATATAAATATATATATATATATATATATATATATATATATATATATATATATATATATATATATAACTGGCACAATAAGGATCAATAGACTACCAAAATCCAATTTTGAATTAATGTGAAAATCACGTGTTCCCTGCCATGGCACATATAACTGGCTTTTTCGAAATATATGGATTTTCGTGTTTGTAAAAAAAAAAATTAAAAAAAAATGGAGGAGTTCGACCTTGTATCTAGTGCATGTAAACTTTCATTTGCTACTTGATGTTTTTGATGTAGAATTGTTTTACTCTCTTATTTTTCATTGGCATACAGAGACAATCCTCTCTAATTAAAGTTTCTAGATCCGCTGAATGGTATGTTCTTTCTAGAAATGCATACCCATGAAACAAATAAATAAATGGCACATTTATTATTGTTGATACATTCTCTATGCAAACATATTATTTGTTAAGCATTCACAACCAAATTAATACTCTCTCTAAAAATCACATTACTCTTGAAACGTTGGTCCCTTTCTTTAGGTGATTGCATATGGGAATGAAAGACCAATGACTTCCAATTTCATCAAGTAGGAGATGAATATATTCATTGCACTCAAATATTAATTAAAATTAAAATGAATATTCAAATGTTATTTTATACAAAGTTTTTTTATTTACTTTTACGACACCATCATGCAATTTTAACAAAAAAAAATTCTTTCCATTTATTCCTTTTCCTTCGTCTTCCTCAATATGTGTTAGAACCATTGCTCGAAAAACCAACTTCACTTTTAGTCCCACATCGGATGGGCCAACCCCTCCTTGTGTGTATATATTATTTTCTCTTCATTGCTTTCTTTAAAATGTTGTGTGGGGAATCCCTTGGGCCACACGCGCGCGCCGCCGCGGCCGCCATAACGGGTGCGGGCCCACATCTGCGGGCGCCGAATGCCGATTCGATTTTTCGTTTAATATTCTGAACGTTGGAAAATAAATTTGTCCGTTACTATTTAATTTTGAACCGTTAATACATTAAGTGTCCAGGTTCATTCTCCATGTGTCTGTGTAACGGCTGAATTAATAGCAAATTAATTCAGACCGTTACATATTGGATGAATTCTTATATATGAATGATTTTTTCTTTGTAAACGGTATCAGAAATATTTTTCTCCAACAACTTGCTGCCAACATAGTATTCAGTCCATTCTTCGTCGTTTCACTCGTCTCCGAGCTCTGGGCAGAGCTAAGTCCTGATCATTCTCTCCGAGTCGTGTGCGGCGACGAGATACCGGTAGTGCGGGGGTTTTACCACTAGGAGCTTCGGAAAACGTCTGCACACAGATCACGAATTAACTCTTAAGGCAGTGCTTCGTGCACGACTTTCCCAAATGTCGGTAACATCAATCTTATTTTTTTTTTCTTTTTTTTTCATTCACAAATTTTTCAATAAGAAAACGACAATTTTTCTAACAATATGAACATTTTTTTGCATATGATATATTTTACCTTTTGCCAAAATAAAATAAAATCTATTATCTTTGATGAGAACTTTGTCAAAGCTTTCATAAAACAAAAACAAATTACATTGTGAGCCAACTGGGGTCGGTCCTCCCTTATTTTGAAACATTCCATATGTTTTATGTTTATTATATATATCTTCCTTATTTTAAAAATAATTACACTAATATTTTCTATATTTTATGTTTATTACACGAATATTTTTTTTTTATTTTATGTTTTATGTAAAATATTTATTACAATGACCACCCTTAAAACATAAAAACATAAAAAATGTATGTATAATTATTTTTAAAATAAGAGAGTTCCGTATAATAAACATATGAAAAGTTTATATATATATATATGGGTAAACGGGATATGAGCCATAGTGCTCATTTTTCTAAATAAGTCATGCACATGTCCTAAATAAATCATGCACATGTGGACCCATATATATATATATATATATATATATATATATATATATATAGAGAGAGAGAGAGAGAGAATAAGGGAGGTGAGATGGCACCTCACCCTAAAAACAAAGGTGGCGGTGACGTGGCACAATCTCAACCACACAAACGAGGGGAGGGGGTTAAGTGCAAATTGACAATTATGAAATGTGTGGTTGAGGTTGTGCCACGTCACCGTCATCCTTGTTTTTAGAGTGAGGTGCCATCTCACCTCCCTTATTCTCTCTCTCTATATATATATATATATATATATATATATATATATATGGGTAAACGGGATATGATATGAGCCATAATGTTCATTTTTCTAAATGAGCCATGCACATGTGGACCAATATGAATGAATTTATATATTCCATGTGCACCCATGTGCACTAGTACACTATATTTCTATCGGTCCATACGTGCATGAAAAAGGAGTCACTATGGCTTATATCCCGTTTACCATATATATATATATATATATATATATATATATATATATATATATATATATATATATATATATAAAAGGTATATGAACCATATGTTCATATTTCTACATGGGCTAATGCACATGTGGACCAATAAAAATAGAGTAAAATTGAGTGTACTAGTGCACGTGAGTGCACATGGGATATAAAAATCAATTTTTATTGGTCCACATGCACATGGCTCATATAGGAATATTACATCAATATTGTTATATCAATATTGTACTAAAAAATCTCAACCAAATTTTTTTTTAAATGTGTGGTTATAAATTATCCTATAAAGTTACTGTCACCTAAGCATATTTTATAACCACGTATTTAAAAAAAAATGTATAACTAAAATTGTTTGGTAGAATATATATATATATATATATATATATATATATATATATATAATTTATTTTATATTTTTGGGTAATGTTTAAACTTTTGGATGATGATCGATTGTCCGGTCCGTACTAAATGAGGGTCTGTAGCCTCTATGGCCACAAAGTCAATATATGGATGATCACGTGTATCGTAACGTGCGATAGCACTTTCTTTGTCGTTTATATATGGGAAGCCAACCTTGTGGTCACCTAAGAATGATAATATATTGGTGGTGCTAACGAATTTGAAACTTTGCAACCATAACTTGTCTGAGAAAACAAAATGTTTTTGGCGCGTACATGGAAATTTACACCTCTCCTTTGCAACTTAAACTTTATTTATTAGTAACGTACACGTGTATAAAAATATTTAATATAAAATTATTATAAATACGAGTAATTGAATTCAAATAACCAAAAATAATATATCTCACATTGATCAATTGAATTTAAATTGTTTAGTTATAAATAAATATATTAGGTAGTTAAATAATTAGTTATTTTTAAAAAAAATAGTCAGTGGAATATTTATATTTGATTTAAACAACTCAATTTTGAACCATTTTCAAATGATATATATATATATATATATATATATATATATATATATATATACACACGTGTACATCATTAGGCATGAACTGTGTTGCTTCATATGTCAATTTCTCAAATCAGCATTAGGCATGAACTGTGTTGCTTCATATGTCAATTTCTCAAATTGTGACTATATCAAAATATTTTGTGCTTGCTGCCTTGACAAGTTATACAACTCCACAACAATCGATGCATTACGTACAGGGCCGTTGGTTGTCCCAGTCGAACCAAATTTTAGTTGTCCTTTCCTTATTCAAAAAATAGTTACAATAAAAATATATAGATAAAAAATAATAATAAATTACATATATAATTTGTTCCTTGACCTTTATTTATATTTAATTCATTCTGGCTGACGAAATTTGAATGACTCTTGTGGTTATCGAGGAGAGATATAAAATTCCAACTGAGTGGTAGAAAGTTAGTAAATCGAACCACGGGGGCATATTATTTCTTCCATTCATAAATGGTGTGAGTTGGGGACAGTGACTCAAAGGTATGCAATGCAGTGTGCACAAAAGTTCCGAACGTTACGTCGGACTCCGTGTGTTATGTCGGGAAGTAAAAAAAAAAATTATAAAATAAAAAAAACTCCTTCTGGCTGGAACTGCAGAACCTTTGAGATCCTAAAGGCTAAATCCTAGACAATTATAAAAGTTCTTTGAATAACCTTTATTATAAAAACAGAAAATTTACTGTACATAAAATATTTTTAAATAAATTAACCATAACGGTACTATTTTTGAAAAAATTGAACCGACGATAGAAATCGCCATCGGAGATGGCGAAAATAGAGAATGTCAAATTTTTGCCAACACAGTTGGCGAAAATTTGTACTTGTCCGAAAATCAAGAATGTCAATTTTTTGCCAACTGAATTTGCAAAAATTAAGCACTTTGACCCGCGGGTGGGTGGGTGAGGGTTGGTTCGGTTTTAATGTTTGAGTGTTGGTTTTTTTTAATTAGTTTTTTTTTTTTTTAAAGGGTGGTTTGGTTTAATTTTATTTAGGTTTAGTTCTTTAAAAAAAATTGTTGTAACAATATTTGTTTTAAATAAATTAGGGAAAATAAAATAAAATTTAACATAAAAAAATACGCTATCATTAAACATCCAAAATTTTAAAAGTTTTCTACCGTAAAAAAATTACGTCTGCCGTCGAGCGGACTTCGAGCGGCCATAACTATTTGTTCGAAAATCGTTTTTCGTCAAACAATAGGTCGATTTGCATCTTTTCAACGGGAGTAAAATAATTCGTGTAGAAAGAATTTTCTTCTGAAGCAAGACGCACATGTTACAGACAAAAGTATAAATTTAAAATTTAAAAGTATCATAACATTTGACTGAGAGATCAAACGAAGTCCAACTTGTGTCAAAATGACCGTAAGAAAAGTACTATGGAATAAACCGTTTCACCCTTTGACGGACTTCAAAATTTTTTTAAATCTCCAAAATACGATGTTTCGACATCCAACTTTAGCTTTCGGATTTTTTTTTCCGGTATTTCAATGTTAACGAGTAAAAATTGGTATCTCCGGACTCTCAAACGTTATCATATAATATATCAGTGTCAAGATGATTAAAAACGGGACAATAATATATTTTTTATTTTTTTGTGATGTCTATTTTGATATCTATTTTAATTATGATTTCTTATAAATATATGTTAAATTTTGAATATGTGTTTAGTTAGATATCCTGTAATTAGTTTAAATATAATTTAAATTTTGAATATATTATTATCCATAATAAATTTCAAATATGTCCATAGAAAATTATATTTTGAATGAAACTAGATGTGGTATGTAATATTTGAAAAAATATTTTAGTTAATTTTCAATTGTCTTTAGAAAATCTATAAGTGTTTTTTTTCCAAAAAAATTTATACCGTAATTAAAAAATATTTGATATCTTAATTGTCTGTTATAGTTATGGTATCAAATTTAAAAAAAAACAAATAGATAATTACGAAATAACAGACAACATTTAAAAATAACACATATTCAAAATTTAAAATATATATTTATGAGAAAATTAAAATTAAAATATATATCACAATTTAACAAATAACAAAAAAAAAAAAACCTAAAAAGACAAACATAAAAAAGACAAAAAAACCCATTTGTCATATTTTAGACATATCGGATGGCTAAAATTTGACAAATATAAAAAAAAAGAAAAAATTTATATTTCCGCCATCTGGGATGGCAAAAATTTGTCAAAATATAAAAAAAATTTCTTTTTTATGAAAGCCTTCTGAGATGGCAAAAAATTGACAAAATATAAAACATAATTTTTGTTTATATTTTTGTCATCTGGGATGGCAAAAATTTAACAAAATATAATTTTTTTTTTTTTTTATATTTTCGCCATCTCGGATGACAAAAATTTGACAAATATATAAAACAAATATATTTTTATATTTTTGCCATCTAGGATGACGAAAGCTTTCGTTACTTTAAATATTTCCAAAATAGTTTCGTTTTAGTTAATTTATTTTAAAAAAAATTCTGTACATCAAACTTTCTGTTATAAAAAGTCTTGATCTATTATATTTGGACCTTATTAAATTCTAGATCAATTATAAAAATGTATTAAACTGTACGAAGTATCATTTGATCTACAACACACGGCTCCAAAAAAGTCGGGTGTCCTTACAAAAAAATTATTAAAAACTTATTAAAGGGAGTGTTGAAGAGTGGGTCACTGAAGAAATCTCACATATGAAAAGTATCATTTTATCTGATCGAATTTGAGATCTAATATATTGAAAAAAATGAATCTAACAAATTTTCTATAAATATATATATATATATATATATATATATAGAGAGAGAGAGAGAGAGAGAGAGAGAGAGAGAGCACATGACTCTTTCGGGAAAGATGATGACTAGATAGAGAGAGGGTAGCTTTTAATTTTTCAAATTTTCAATAGGTGGGTGAGCGAGAGACCTAGGGTGGCTCATTGGTTCCAATTTGTTATATTTGCAACTTTGCTAACACTAGGGCCCAATTATTTTATAGTTATATAATTGGAGGGAAATCAATTATTTTCCGGGGCCCGACTTCATGCTTCAGGTTTCACGCAGCAAAGAAGTTTATACGTCACGTTAAACAATACGTATACGTTACAGGTTTATAGCATTATACGGCCATTTAAATTAAAAAAAATTCACTTAGACTGTCTAAAATATTTATTTTCGCACACACTAAAGTTTCTAGGTGAATTCTCAATAATTTGTTCTGGTACCTACATTTTGAGGTTGTTTACATAATTAGTGATGGAGGATTTTTATCCAATATTTTTTTTTTTTTAGTTATAGGAGACTTATTTAGTCACACGTCAGATAAAATCAATTATTTTATGTCTAGAATTATATCAATCACGATGCCACTCACATTCTCAGCGAAAGTACGTTCTGAACCTTCTTTCATAGACAAGAATGCTAGGTTGCAGGGTTGCTTCTACTCCTATCGAGCAGAATCACAAGTTCTGTGCTGAGGGTGGTGATCCGGTGGATAAAGAACAATATCAAAGATTAGTTTGTTGGCTCATATATCTATGTCATACAAGACCTGATATTACTTATGCCGTGAGTGTGGTGAGCAGATATATGCATGATCCCAGAGAGCGCAGGTCCACTACAGGTTACTGTGTTTTTGTTGGAGGGTGCGACAAGAAGCAAGATGTAGTGGCTAGGTCTACAGCTGAGGCCGAATACAGGACTATGGCAGTTAGCATGTGCGAGATGGTGTGAGTGAAGAGCTTGTTGGCTGAGATGCGTTTGTTTAGAGGAGACTCACTGAAACTTTTGTGTGACAACAAATAAACAATTTATATTGCAAACAATCAAGTTCAGCATGATCGCACCAAACATGTGAAGATTGATCGGTTCTTCATCAAGGAGCAGCTGAATAGAAAAGTTTTGACTTTGAGCTATGTGAAATCAGCGGAACAGTTAACTGATTGTTTAACTAAAGGTTTATGTCCTAGAGAGTTTGATTCATTTTGTAACAAGATGGAGATGATTGATATCTATCGTCCATCTTGAGGGGGAGTGTTGAGTTATGGAGGACTTATTTAGTCCCACATCGGATAAAAAATAAGAGTCTCCTCCTATATATATGTACCCCCTCTCTTGAAAATAAATAAATAAATAAATAATTTATTTTCTGTCTATATTTTTATATTTTAAAAATAATAAAAATAATTAGGGTTAATAATTTTGATTATATATTACTTCAATGGAGAAGTGGATAATGAAGATATTAGTTAAAGAATACTAGTACCGTGCACGTGCATTGTACATGTTTAAAAAAAAATATGAAATTATTATAAATACTGTCGTTTGTAGGAATAAAACTCAAGCAAAAAAATAAATAAAAAAAATCTACCTTAATCACTTGAATTAGAATTGTTTAGTTGTAATAAATAATATTAGATAGTTAAATAATTAATTATTTTTTTAAAATAATTATCAACCTTATTATAAGAGTAGAGATGAATAGCTTCCAATACGCTACTAGTTTTATTAAGAAATTTTTTTTAATGTTACAAGAGGAGATATTCATCTCCCACGAATTTTCAAAAAATAAATAAAATCCTTTGATTCCATTATGATAAAAGTATTTTTCAAAAAAAAAAATGTTATTCATTCTCTAAAAAATTTGGTTGGTGTTATCTCCCCTAATGTGGCAACTGACATGGCAATGAGTAAGATGAATCGTATGGTCCAGATTTAGATCTATAATTATAAAGTTGAAATTAACCAAATAGAGAGAGAGAGAGAGTTGGATGGACCAAAACAAATTTGAATGTTTTAATGGTATTAACTTCCTTATGTTGTCTTTAATTTCCGAAAATTATGCTTTGATTTTAAAAGCAATACATATATTGCAATCTTAGCTTTGATTTTAAAATCTTGGCTTTCATTGTTGGATGCAATCTTACTTTATATCCCAAAATTTTAAAAATATTGGGGTTCATTTATTGGGTGCAATTTTATTCTCTATCCCAAAATAAAAAAAAATTCTTGATTTTGAATTTATGGATGAAATCTTATTTCTATCCAATTTTTTCTATCAATTTTTTTAAATCTTTGTTTTGATTTTTTTTTTTTGATGCAACCTTATTTTCTATTCATTTTGTTTAAAATATTACCATTTGGAAAATCAAATAGTGATATTTTGGATCCAATATTATTTTCTATCCAAAGACACACGGATAGAAAATAAGATTGCACAAGTCTTATTTTCTATCCAAAGACATAAGATTATACACAAATTAGATAGAAAAAATATTGCACAAAAAAAAAAAATTTTCTCCTTCAAAATTTCTCAAACTTGATTTCTTCATCCATCTTCTTTAACATTAAAATCTTATCTTTGCCATGATGGCATCGTTCAAATATTTTGGTGATAAATAACATCTGTTTTTTACGAATATTGTTTATAATATATATACCTTGTAAATAAAATATTTTCAGAGACTTCCCTGAAAGAAAATATTTTACAGGGAACGAAAAAGAAGATTTTTAAAAAAAAAAAAATTATATTATTAATTATTGACTCTCTTTTTCTAATTAATGTGAGTCCAACCTCTGTATTTCTTTATATAAATCGATAGTGTCTGAATGAATCATATAGAGACAGCCTAGCCTAGCCTGCCAGGGACAAATTTCCATTTTCCCTCTCCTCCTCTCCCTCACAAGCCCTTTTCCTTATATACAACAACAATGTCTATGTATAAATTCTAAGTTAGATTGAGAGAGAGAGAGAGAAGAGTTGGTGATATTTGATCATGGAAGGTTTAATGGAGTCTTCACCAGATTTGTACAACATATGCAGCTATGCTGTTGGGATTGCTGGTAACTTAACTCTCTTCTTCTTCTTCTTTCCCTTCATTTATTGACAAATATTTTATTATGGTTAGTTTATATGTTTGTGTATATATATGTGATTTAAGAGATTTGTGTTTGGTAGAAGGCATATTAAGATGAAGATGAAGATGGGAGTCTTATTATTGTCCCCAATCTTCCCTTGTTTGATTTATTATTTTTAGTAACAAAAACAAATGACAATAATTTCAGGGAATCTGCTTGCACTGGTGTTGTTCGTCTCGCCCATGTGAGTGAGTTCACTCATTTTGAGGGGAGGGGAGGGGTGGGGCTGTGTATGAATTAAATTTGATATTGATTTTGTGTTTGGTATTATGGGCAGACCTACATTCAAGAGGATTATCAGGAACAAGTCCACCGAGCACTTCTCCGGTTTGCCATGCATATACTCGCTCTTCAACTGCCTCATCTGCGCCTTCTATGGCCTCCCTTGTGTATCCAAGGGGCTCATCATGGTTTTTACTGTCAACACCGTCGGCGCTCTTTTCCAATCCGTATATGCCACTTTGTTCATCATCTATGCCGGAAATAGGAAAAGGGTAACACCTTTTTTACTACTTTTTCTTGTCAGGTGATTATTCGTTTGATTTCGGTCTGGTTTTTCTGCAGATGAAGATGTTGGGGTTATTGGCAGGACTGCTATTTGCCTTTGCTCTCGTAGTATTCGTGAGCCTTCACGTATGCGACATAGATACCCGACGCCTCTTTGTGGGATACTTGAGTGTCGCCTCTCTCATCTCCATGTTCGCGTCACCCTTGTTTATCATCGTACGTTCTTTCCTAGTATGAAGTGTCAAACATTTGAATGTCAAGTACCATTACAAGATTAGTTCGCTATCAGTTCACATGCTTTATTTATTATGTTCTGGTGGCACCTGGTCTAGGTTTCATTCAGTAGGAAGTAGCTGGGAAGGAGGAAAAAGGAAACGTATTCTTTTCTTCTTCCTACACTAGGCAGTAATTTGATAACAGTATGGTGCATAGTTCTGATGTCTTATTCACTTTCATCCGTTGTATAAACAAGTGGAGAAAATTCTTGACTGACTTTTCGTCTCTTACTCTGTTTTCATTGGGAAGAAATACAGCATCATTGTCTCAGTCTGGAAGAGTGAATTTGGCCTAACATGTTGGCATTTATATTGTCTTTTTCAGAACTTGGTGATTCGGACAAAGAGTGTTGAGTTCATGCCTTTCTCTCTGTCACTTGCAACCTTCTTGATGAGCATCTCGTTCTTTGCATACGGATTGCTAGAGCATGACTTCTTCATATATGTACAAAATCTGCAACCTTTCTTTTTTGGATCAGTTTAGTCTTAGTTTAGCTTCCCATACTACATTCAATCTCATTTTTAGTTGCATAGCTGATTTCTGCTTCATTTATGTGTGAATTTCAGATCCCAAATGGGATTGGTTCGGTCTTGGGGGTTGCACAGTTGTTGCTGTATGCATATTTCAGCAAGACATTGAGAGAAGATTCTATGCCACTGCTGGTGTGACAAGTATGGTGTTTCCGTCAAGAGAAAGGTCGAATACAAAATGCATTTTATAAATTGATTCTTTTATATTTCTTGGAAGATCTGTTAAATAAAGAAAAATGTCTGCAAAATCATAGGTTAATAGAGCTGCAATAACTTGTTAATAAAAGCATCCCGAGTTTTCTGCAGCTTGGTTATTATGATTGCTGTTGTTCTCGATGAGCATAATACTTTTGAATTGTACTCCAGGCATCTTGCAAAATTAATCTAGTATGTTGGCCTACACAACTTGTTTATGTTAGGAGTGGTATTTCTTTGCGAGTTGTATGACCTGGCACTATATTTTCTTTCTACAATTATGACTATCCCACAGTTTTGGAGTCAAGACTTTTTCTCTTTTATGGTAAAGATCCTGTTGTCCTCCTTTTACTTTCATCATTCTTTTGAGCATAGTTTGTGATCCGATACGGCCAATACTGATATGGTTTGACACGCCCCGATCTGATACCGACCGTTATTCGATACTGACTGATATCAACATTAGGGCTCTCTTTTTCAGTCAATTCTGCAAATAAAATTGAACGAAAAAGACCAATCAACAAGGTTGTAAAAGCATAGTAAGGTTGTAAAAATATGTAAAAGAAGATTACTTATAAATTGCATGTAAACTTATCGACAAAGGTGACTACAATTAATTCAATTTCAGAAACAACGCTGGAAATACTTAAAATTATACCTAAATGTATAAATTATATTTTCTAAAATATTAATAATTATTTGTTTTTCGATACCAAAAAAAATCTGATACTCGGATCCGAAACCACCGATACTGTCGATCCGATACTCATAGGAATGGTCTGATACCGATTCCGATACTGATACTGCGAACCTTGCTTCTGAGAGGGATGGGAATGGAGATTTCGTAGGCCATGTGTGTATTAGATACCAAAGTTGCTTCACTAAATCTTCTTATATTTATGGGTGCCATTTGGCCTTTTTCAGTCCACTTCCATATGCAAGTGAAGATAGCTGGTAAGTGCTTGAAGAATCCTGGTTGCAGTTGTGCGTGGTTTATTTGATACTAACGACATACCTTGCAACTACGCAATCTGCAAGCATGGGTGTCTGGTAGACTGTTAATAGTGGAACGAAGCTGAATGCCATAAGTTTGGTCAGTTGTTGCAAGCACTGTGAGCACCTTGTTGCATGCCCCAATATCCTTCATGGATGCTAAGTCATCAAAATTCATTGTTGGAGGGCTCACTACAGTAGAACATATTGGTAAATTGGATGGATTCAGATAGTGTACCATTTAGTTAAGGGATAATATATGTACCAAATGATGTAAGAACTGGGGCAGACGGTTGGGCTTGCGGGGGTGGATTGGTTTGAAGAGTTCGTAGTTAGGGAGTATTTCAGTTCATTAAGTTCTTTATATCAAATAAAATCGGTAACAATCTGGAAGAGTGTTGTTTCTCGTTACTTCAGGTGTGTTGGGACTTCTGTATGGTGTTATATTTGGTCTTTATTCTGAGGAAAAAGAGGTCAGCTGGGTATTGGCATCTATAAGGAGGGTAATGATTTTTGGTTTTCTTAGTTTAAAGGTTTTGCCCCAAATATTTGTAAGGCTTTTGCTGCTGCTGCTGCTGCTGCTGCTGTTCTTCTTGTTTTGGTTTAAAGGTTTTGACCTAGTTCTTTGGATTACTTAGGCAATCAACCTTTCTTCTTGCAAGATGAAGCCTGCTTGTCAGGTTTTGGATAAATCTCTGTGGACCTCGGAGATGCGGTTGAATATCATGGCAACTTGCGCCAGTAGAACTCTTTCTGGGAATCTCCTTGTTTAGCTTTTGGGACACTTCATTTTTTTGGTTAGACAGATCAAACACCTCTTCAAATTAGTCAGGTTTTATCAGAGTTGGATGCATTTTGTTAGTGATACTTGGCTCCTAACTGCATGAGGCCAAAGGAGAATGTCAACACGTTGGAGATTGTAGGCATAAGTTGGATATGTTAACAACTTCAGTGTAGGATCTATATATATTTTTGGATCCATGCTTTTTGAGATTTTCATTGCTGGAGGATGCTCAGGTTGCAATGCGTATGCACGGTTGATGATTAAAAAGACTTCTTAAATTCCATTGACTTAGTGATTTTAGTCCGTATCCTTATGAGGGGAAGCTAAATTCGTTTTGGCAGAAGCATTTGTAAGCATAAGAATTGACAATATTTTCTTGGAAGGCACGGCAAATTTTAAAGGATATGTCAGTTGTCTGGAGTATGTTTCACTGTTAACTATTGAATTTAACCCTTCGGAGGATGGCCAGTAGATACTTCAGTATATTCTCTCCAGATACATTTAGTATGCCAACTGAATGACTCTGGGGAAGTTGGTGGGGATACCGGTGTGTTTCCAAACCCAGGACTTCTGAGGTTACAAAGTTGTCTTTGGCAACTTGTAGAATTATCCTGTACATGCATTCATGGACCAGATATTGCTTCTCTATTAGTGTTCCACGTACATACTACAAAGGCTGCCAAAACCTTTGCTAGTAGTTTTTGATGATCTATAGAATTTTCTGATCTACAGGATTATCAGCTAGTAATAGAAACTTTTTTGCACCTTCAGTAAATCAAAAACAAAAGAACGAACAGAGAGGACTTCATTGCAAATCTGTAAAGCTTTTAGAATATGTGTAACTGTAAAACTTTGAATTCCATGAAGAAAATATCAAAATCTAGATTTTTTGAGACTACGGAAATCTAAATATTGACACATTCACGGTTAATTCAGCTGATTGACACTTAAATGGCCACTTATCCAATTTTGTGTTTTCTGGCTGAAACTCCAATCTTTATCCTCATTGACATTAGATTTCCCTTTTAATCTAAGATGGTCTGAAATTCATTTTGTCTTGAAGAGTTATTGGTTTGTGTAATATCACTATTAAACACATTGATCAACTAGTATATCACCTTTATGTGGATGCTAACCTTGTTCATGCAAATGTGTAACGAGTTGCATGTGTTTCAAACACTTGCAAGCCAACTGGGCATTGACGTGATCAAATATTTTACTAAAATGAGGACTATTAGAAATTTCACTGAGCATATTGTCCCCTGCCTCTTTCTCCCTTTCCCCTTTCTAACTTTTTTTCATGTTATATATCATCATTTTCTCTCTTTCTAATTTGGTTTTCCATTTCATTTAGTAATTTAGAGCTTGTTTGGTGTGAGGGCCGAGGGTAAGGCTTGATGCATTCATTGAATTTCTTTGTATTTTCTGATTGCAGTTACTGACCCCTGCCTATCAACTGTTATAACAGTCCGAAAAATGAAGAATCTTCTAACAAAGTTATAAACCATTTTTTGCAATGTCTTTATTTATACAAGTGGATTCTCTAGAAGTGATACAAATACTGTTTTGCGTGTAATTTTGCCTTGGGGATTTTTTGCATTCTCTGATGTTAGGGTTAGTTTGGATTGCACTTGCATTTTATCACATTTGCTCAAATGTCCATTTTCGGGATGCTCGTTGGGCTAGCATTTTGGCAACACGTCCATTTGAGCTCTGAAATGAATAACACCTTAGAGAATACGCCCATCCGGAATGGAAACCATTTGGCTTGCATATTGCGTTTGGCACCAAATGGACCGGATGAAATGTAAGTGCAATCCAACCCGAACCATAGTCTACCAGAATGATACTTTGACAAGGTTCAAAGTATCGGTATCGGAATCGGTATCGGACCATTCCTATGAGTATCGGGATCGGCGGTATCGGTAGTATCGACGGTTTCGGATCGGAGTATCGGATTTTTTTGTATCGGAAAGCAAACAACTATTAGTAAATTATTAACATTTAAAAGAATATATTTTATACATTTATGCATAATTTAAAGTATTTTCAGTATTGTTTCTTAGTATTTTTGATATTGAATGAAATAGTAGTCATCCTTGTTGATTGATTTATATGCGATAGATAAGTTTTCCTCTTTTATATGTTTTTACAACCTTACTATGCTTTTACATCCTTTCTAATTGGTCTTTTTAATTCAAATTTTTTTGCCGAATTGACTGAAAAAAAGACCTCTAATGTCGGTATCGGTCAGTATCGGGTATCGGTCGGTATCGGATCGGGACATGCCAAACTGTATCGGTATCGGCCGATACTTTAAACTATGACTTTGAGTAGATTAATATATTTCCTATATATCAATAAGGTGCTGTTCCTTAAAATCCGTCCTTTGTAAGACATTGTTCCATTATGAGCTACTGTATGGCTTTTACGTTTATAGGTTGTTAAAAGAGTACCTTGGGATATTTATGACCTGAGGAAAACATTCGAGCTCGGTGATGAGGGAGGTTATGTGGAACTTAAAAGACACCTCTCATGGTTTGTGGTTTATTTTCTAGGAACCATAGACACTCCAAAAATTGGTGATGTGTCCGTAATCCATATTTTGTCGCATCGTATTGGTCTGCCTGCAACAGTGTATTTGTCATAGGTGATTGGTATTCGATGAAGTAGGTATATTTTGTAACCATCGAAAAATTATTATGAGCTTCATGATGGACTGGTTCCCCTAGTTCTCTTGTAATTTTGTTGTAAAATCAGGATAAATGATACACATAATGAAGGTTTAAGATATAATTTTCATTTTTCTGTTAGTAGATTGGTACAAAGGGAAGAAAAAAGTTTTCAACTAAAAGAAACACCCTTCAGTACATCTTATGCTGCTGCAGAAGAATAATTTGTGTTTATGATTTTGGGCAGGGCAGGGAACTTGAGGAGGAAGAGATTCATCTGGAGGCACTATATAACATGGAGATGTCCGGTGTATATTTTTGTTTTGCTGGTCATTTTCTTCTTTCTGCTTTCTTGAATGTTTTTGTTTGTTCTGGTCATTTTCTTTCTGCTGCTTTCTTCTAATATTTTTTATTTATGTTAATTCTTGGGGGAAAAAAAATCAATTTTATCTGGAACAATTGATTAGGATCCTATGTGCAACTGTGTGTCAATGAAATGATGTGGTCTCCAAAGCCTCTCTTACCTGGAGAATCGTTGAGATGATCGCTATGCCTGCAACCAAATCGCTGCGAGCTCTTTTACAATTGCCACGTGGTCGGTCTCCATTGGAAAAAAGAGGAGATGTGGGACCGGGTGGGACCCATAGTAGGCATTTGGTTAGCATTTTCCTCAAGGTGCTTTTCAGAGTTGGCCCTAGAGTTGGTGCTTGTTTTTTCTGCAAATGCGCAACAATTTTACTTTTTTGGACCCAAAAAAACCAAAAAACTGTCGGAAATACTAGGTCCACTAAGGCCATCTTTAGCCTATCCTCAATTTTTTTTTTTTTCAATTTGAGGACTCAAAACAAAATATTCTCATATTATTCCATTTTCAAAATCTTACAACTCCAATCCATATATCCTCAAACAATAAACAACTAATATTTATTTCTACATAAAAAATTAATAATTATTTTAATATAGTCATATACATTATATTATTTACACATCAAATTTTCTACAGAAAAATAAAATTATGTAAATTTTTTGTACATGGTCCAAAATTACGTTAAATTTTACAAAGAATTTTTTTAATACTAATAACAAATATATTCAATATTAGACTCTATCGGAAGATCTTAGCAAGAACTTTTGAATGGTATTGTTATTATATTAATTATATTTATAAACTAAAAGATATATAACAAAATATGTATAAATAGTGGATCATCAAATTTGAATTTTTTTTTCCTCTTTCCTCAAATTTGAGGATCAAACCACTTTTCAATAAAAAAAATTTGAGAAAATTTTCTCAAACTAAGATTAGGTTGGGAGAATTTTTCCTCAAACTAGATATTTGAGAAGTTGGGTTGAAGATGGCCTAAATGAACAAAAATAGAGGGCAATTTGAGATCTATTATGGAATGGATACCTTGATTTAATGTTTTAAGTATATATATTGTAAAGAATAGTAAAGAATAAATAATATTTACAAATAATATTGAGTAGTTAATAATAGCACGGAATAGAAAATCAAGTGTACCTATTTCTCTTTAGGAATATCTATGATGATACGCTTGTGTAAAATAACAAGTATCTGTTTGATAATTAGTTTCAATTCTTGGTTTTTCGTGTTTTATTATTAGACAGAGGACCTGTAAATACATCTGCGTGACTGGAGTTTTCGAGTTGCGGAGGCTTGGTTGAAACTTGTAGTTTTGTTTGGAGTTTATTATGTATATTTGTGATAGAAGCTGCTTGTTGAAGTACATACACAATTTGGAAGAAATGTCCCGAGTGCAAGAAATCATGGTCATCTGGAACTTCGAAATGGGGACTCGGATCATTCCTTTGCCGATTCTTGTGTATGAACAACTTCTAAACGAACATCATCTGCCATTGTGTGGTGATGATTCAGGACAATATCATCTATAGCACATTGATCAGCTTCTTAGCAGAGAGAAAATTACATCATTTTGTACTATATATATATATACTAGTATATATGCACGTGTATTTCATAGCAAATAATAATATTTTTATTTTGTACTGCTTGAAAAGAGTATTTTTTTTTTTTTTTTCATTTTTTACATCTTCAACATAGTAAACAACAATTTTCTGTAATTTTTTTTCCACATATAATATCTAACTATTCATGTTAAATTTAATGAACAATTTTAAGTGGTAAACATAAATAAAAATATTTTAGAAATAAAAACTTTTCTTATTACATAGTATAGATATTATATAGTTGTAAAGATAGCCCGAAATGAATATTGTGGTTCGATGAAAGAGATAAACTATAACGGATTTGAATTAGAATTTGGAAGAATGATCTTGAAATCAAGTTCGAAGCGATAACATTCGAAATCAGTCCCAACGAGAACGATTATCCTGCGAAAGCGTCGGCGTGGTGATTTCACGTACGACGGGGATGGTTGAACTCACGGGAACATGTTCGGTGATTATTCCAAACGAACTCGATGAAATGAACGTATCAAAAATGGGATAGAATTTGGCTTGAATAATTGAACTTAGTTATTTGAGGAATGCCAAAAGTAGACTATGGATTTACCGAACGGTAACCTTGAAATTGGATAATTTTTGTCACGCCCCAGTCCCAAAATGTAAGGAACTAGGCTACATGGCATTAGCCAGCTGACACGTCACTAAGGATTTAATCCATTTTGATGGACCCAAAGGAACGTGCTACGCTGTCCTAGAATACTACAAGTCTAGTACAAGCAAGTCTATCTCATCCACAGAAAATGTCAGAAAATAGTGCTGAATATATATAATGCTGAGTCTGATAATGTCATATTACACATCTTGTGGGAACAACCCACTGTCAAAATATAATAATAATACAGAAAACAAGATAGACTGAACATCGTCTATCTAACAAAACATCTCCATCGCCATGTAAGCTCTAGGAGTCTGGCCTACTCCTTGCTCGATGGTACCTCGTACGTATTCGAACTCCGGGTGTCCTGGTGGTCTAAAGGTGATACTACCTTTTCGGCAGTCTAGGATAGCATTGTTCTGGATTAACCAGTCCATGTCACGCCCCGGACCCGCCCGGGCCGCCGCTCCGCCCTGCCCCGCCCCGTACGGCCGGGATTTAACGAACCGGGCACGAATCACCGTGCCTCGGCGCGCCGGACGCGAATCACCGCGCCAGTCCCGCGGGTGCGAGGGAGGAAGGGAGCCAAGCGCATGGCCCGTTCGAGCTTTCGGGGGACGTGATGCCGCACGGGCCTGGGGTTGCGCCCGTGCAAGGCCAATCGTTTAAGTTGATAGTTGGCTATCATCGCATCAATCGAGTAAGCAGCGGAAAGGGACTTGTTGCAATGCAATGCATTAGCCAACTGAGTGTTCGGGACAATCGAGGCAACTTGGGTTCCTTTAGCAAAGGCACACGTTCGTTCCATACATTATGCCCCCTTATACGATAGCATTCTCGGGGCAACAATCGAAACCAGGATTCCGGGTCTTCCGGACTGTGGCACGCCTATCGCTCCCTCGGACGATCCAGTACCTGCACAAGCAAGTAAACTGTTGGGGGGTCAGCACTTTTATAAGTACTGGTGAGATAAAACAACTGAACAGAAACAAGCATTCACTCAAACAGGCACTAAGTAATCATGTTATAAAATATTACATTACTAGTGATCTTTCTAGTTTTACCTAGGTTCGTTTCATGCGGTTCTAGCAGAGTCGATTTACTTGTTTAGAAACATGTTTGGAAACAGAGTTTCATATACTAAGCAGGCAAGCAAACCGTTCATGTTCCAGGGTGTGCGCAGCGTGTCTCGTGCGACTCGAGGGTCTGATGCATAGCTAGACACACGATACACATTCTTAGGGGCAGTCACTATCCAAGCCAACACAATGACTTAGCTATATGCTGGGCGGTCCCCGAGTATCTCAGGATCGGCAGCGGTTAGTCCAGCATACCAATGACTCTTTTATCTGATGCTAATGGCAGCTGTGACTCATGGTTGCTTTCCACTATCTCTGTAGCAGCCGTGACACATGCAGTTCAGCTCTGCACCAAAAGCCATTGTCCGACCGCGTGCGAATGCATGGAACACTATCAATAACTCTTAGTATGCAGACGAGACGAACCATCTATAAACACTCTTTGTTGCGGGGCAATCCGACTTATCACTTGAACACATTCAGGCACAGTATGGTTCTCTCGAAGCATAGACGATAGTGAACATGTTCATGCACTCTAAGCCAGCGATCAGGATTCTCGTTAAGCAGACTTTGTTTCAAAGACAGCTAGGTGAGTTCGTTCATTAACATGCAAGGCAGGTTCTATAATTCTCTTAAGAAAATATTGCAAGCAAAAACTCAGGTTATTATTAAGGCGTGCAAGAATCAGAGAACGAAGTTCTGCCCACTCACCTTGATATATAACGCCGGCGCGGAGCGGGGCGTTACATACTTACCAACCAATAAAAAGTTTCGTCCTCGAAACTTCAAGGATAAACTTCTCGATATCCCGAGTAGCGATAGTGCCGTCCCTCGCCGTACTCAATCGAAACAATCAAGCAATTCAAGTTCAGGAAACATTTTGCACTTTGAGAATATCTATGGACTTATTGTATGGAACGCTCTTTGCAAAACCATATCGATAATATCTCAGAGTCATAGCAACGGTTTGGGCCAGAGAATCGATTTCGCTCTGATACCATTCTGGCACGCCCCGGCCCCGCCCGGGCCGCCGCTCCGCCCTGCCCCGCCCCGTACGGCAAGGATTTAACGAACCGGGCACGAATCACCGTGCCTCGGCGCGCCGGACGCGAATCACCGCGCCCGTCCCGCGGGTGCGAGGGAGGAAGGGAGCCAAGCGCATGGCCCGTTCGAGCTTTCGGGGGACGTGATGCCGCACGGGCCTGGGGTTGCGCCCGTGCAAGGCCAATCGTTTAAGTTGATAGTTGGCTATCATCGCATCAATCGAGTAAGCAGCGGAAAGGGACTTGTTGCAATGCAATGCATTAGCCAACTGAGTGTTCGGGACAATCGAGGCAACTTGGGTTCCTTTAGCAAAGGCACACGTTCGTTCCATACATTATGCCCCCTTATACGATAGCATTCTCGGGGCAACAATCGAAACCAGGATTCCGGGTCTTCGGGACTGTGGCACGCCTATCACTCCCTCGGACGATCCAGTACCTGCACAAGCAAGTAAACTGTTGGGGGGTCAGCACTTTTATAAGTACTGGTGAGATAAAACAACTGAACAGAAATAAGCATTCACTCAAACAGGCACTAAGTAATCATGTTATAAAATATTACATTACTAGTGATCTTTCTAGTTTTACCTAGGTTCGTTTCATGCGGTTCTAGCAGAGTCGATTTACTTGTTTAGAAACATGTTTGGAAACAGAGTTTCATATACTAAGCAGGCAAGCAAACCGTTCATGTTCCAGGGTGTGCGCAGCGTGTCTCGTGCGACTCGAGGGTCTGATGCATAGCTAGACACACGATGCACATTCTTAGGGGCAGTCACTATCCAAGCCAACACAATGACTTAGCTATATGCTGGGCGGTCCCCGAGTATCTCAGGATCGGCAGCGGTTAGTCCAGCATACCAATGACTCTTTTATCTGATGCTAATGGCAGCTGTGACTCATGGTTGCTTTCCACTATCTCTGTAGCAGCCGTGACACATGCAGTTCAGCTCTGCACCAAAAGCCATTGTCCGACCGCGTGCGAATGCATGGAACACTATCAATAACTCTTAGTATGCAGACGAGACGAACCATCTATAAACACTCTTTGTTGCGGGGCAATCCGACTTATAACTTGAACACATTCAGGCACAGTATGGTTCTCTCGAAGCATAGACGATAGTGAACATGTTCATGCACTCTAAGCCAGCGATCAGGATTCTCGTTAAGCAGACTTTGTTTCAAAGACAGCTAGGTGAGTTCGTTCATTAACATGCAAGGCAGGTTCTATCATTCTCTTAAGAAAATATTGCAAGCAAAAACTCAGGTTATTATTAAGGCGTGCAAGAATCAGAGAACGAAGTTCTGTCCACTCACCTTGATATATAACGCCGGCGCGGAGCGGGGCGTTACAGTCCATGCCTAAGACGACGTCGAAATTTGGCATTGGGAGTACCAAAAATTGCGCTCTTAGCTCTCTATTACAAACAACTATTGAACATGTTTCAATAATGTTGGTAACTGGAACAATACCTCCTCCAGTAAGAATTTTCCAGCACTTGGGTAGTGGAGAAGTGATTAGTTTGTGCATGGCTACGAAACTACTAGATATGAATGACAGGGTTGCGCCAGAATCAAATAATACGGTTGCAGATAATGATGCAACTAAAATGGTACCTGCGATGGTTTCTCCTTCGGGTTCTTCGGCAACTACAGCTAAAGCAAAGGCTTGTCCATGCCTTTGTTCTCCGGATTATTGTCTGGCCTTGAACTGGCTCTCCTGAGTGGCCAGAGGTGGTCCCTTCTGATATCCTCCTGATGTGGAGGGTAACATCTTTTGGGCAGGTGTTCCTGATTTCTGCCCGTTTTGAGGAACTGTATCTCTGCGTTGCGGGCAGTCCCTAGCCATATGTTGGCTAGCCCCACATACTAGGCAGAGTCCTTTCTTCTTTCTGCAGTCATTGGCAAAATGCCCCTTCTTGCCACAATAGTGACAAGTCGGGAGCTCCTTCTTCTGGTAGGGCCCCGTCGTCTGCTGCGTCTGATTTTGTGGACGACGGATAGGGCCTCCTTCCCCTTGCTGGTTTTTGGCCGGGAAGGTTGGATTAGAGCGTCTCGCTCCTCGGCCAATAGCTTCTTGCACCCTCGCTTCTGCAAGAACCTCCTCGTAGGAGATCCTTGACTGTGATGTTGTATACCTCTGGAGCTCGCAGGTGAGGCCGTGGTGGAATCTTTTGGCCTTCTCCAGCTCATTCGGTATCAAGATGGTACCGAATCGACTTAATCTGCTGAACTTCGCGTCGTAGGCGTCAACAGTCATGTTTTCCTGTTCCAAATGCAGGAACTGGGAGTATAGGGCATTTTGGACTGTTGCAGGGAAGTACTTGGCATTGAAGTGTTCCAAAAATTGTTCTCAAGTTTGATCCTTGCTGATGCTACGCTCTATGGATTCCCACCAGTGATGAGCATTGCCAAAGAGTTGAGCTCTTACGGCGGTCATCCACATGTCGGGGGTAAGTTGCGAGCCTTCTAGCAGCATTTCTGTATTGGAGATCCAGTCTGAGATCTCCTCTGGGGTTTCGCTGCCTTTAAAGGTCTTCGGGTTCATCTGGCGGAAGCCTTTGACTGTGCCCACTGGTTGGACATGAGCTGGTGCTGGGGCAGTCGTTCTTTCCAAGGCCGCCATCAAAGTCTGTCTCAAGGCCTTAGTCTGTTGCCACTGAGATTGTCTCAGGGCTTCAGTCTGCTGCCACTGAGTTTGCATCATAGCTTGGAGGAACTGGAACATCTGTGTTTGTCCCTCAAGCTGAGGCATCTGGGCAGGGAAGGCGGGAGGTGGAGGCAGTGGTGTCTCCGCCTGGGAGGTTTGTCCTTCATGCTGGGCTGGTGTTCTTGTCTGGGCAGGATTCTGGGGAAGGTATGGAGTCGTTGGGTAGACCAGCATCCTTCTCGGGGATGGGTCTCTCGGGGTGGATGGGGTTTCCTGGACATCGGACGAGGGGTCTGTTGCTGGGTCAGCCCCATCAATCGCATGTCCTCCGGGTATGTCCATATTTCTGAAGAAAATAGAATAATTAGAAAAGCACAAAGAATAATGATTGATAATCAAGCAAGATGCAAAAAATTATGAATGAAGTCAGAGTGGATGAGTCATATTATTTCTATCCTATAGTAGGCTTGCTGGGCATGTCATCATACCACTAGCAATGGACTAGACGTGCATGGGCCACCACTAAAACCATGTCACGCCCCAGTCCTAAAATGTAAGGAACTAGGCTACATGGCATTAGCCAGCTGACACGTCACTAAAGGTTTAATCCATTTTGATGGACCCAAAGGAACGTGCTACGCTGTCCTAGAATACTACAAGTCTAGTACATGCAAGTCTATCTCATCCACAGAAAATGTCAGGAAATAGTGCTGAATATATATAATGCTGAGTCTGATAATGTCATATTACACATCTTGTGGGAACAACCCACTGTCAAAATATAATAATAATACAGAAAATAAGATAGACTGAACATCGTCTATCTAACAAAACATCTCCATCGCCAAGAGGGCATCTCCTAGAATCAGATAGATTCTGATGGTGTCTCTTCCAATTCTTCCTCGGTGGCATGCCTAGTCTCCTGTCCTGGACCATACACCGTGGGATAGTAGGCCTCGTCTAAATCTGGAAGAGAACCAGGTCCTCAGTGGGACATAACAAGATACAGAAAATAACATGCCAGGTATAAAAATACTGAATAAATAAATAAATACAGGGTGCTAACCATCTAAGTGAAATACAAGTAAAGACCTTGTAGTACGCATGGGAATGTGTAGGTTAGACATATGCTGACTTAATTCACCAATCGTGGTGACTGGCTAGTATATGTGTCATATGCCCCCAGACGCATGGGCACTCTGCAATCGTCCATCTCCGAGGAGTATGGAACGAAGGTAAAACATACAAGGAGGGGGTGTCCCATACGTCTACTAGTTATCTTTTCCGTCCAATGTAACTAAATGCCAAGTCGTACTGTTATGAGTTTTCCTGATTTTATGCTAAGCCGTGATGCGTGTCCCACGTACTGGTAGCTAATCAAATACGCAGCTCGCATCCCAATATGTATTGAAACCATGTTGCGTGTTCCCGTGGTAGGGTCTTGGAGGATATTAGGATACCCTCACCGATGTTGGTAGGTCTGAAAAGACTAAGTTAATAAGCTACAAGTCAACGTATCTGTTGACTGTACCTGAGGCAATCTCAGGTACTCACAGTTATATGGAATTCAGAAAAAATATAGCATATAACAGTATTTGAATTTAGACAGTAACTTGGCAAGGTATACTTGCCTACTTCCTGATGGTGTTGGACACCTGATCCCACTGTCAAGACTGAGGGTTCTTGTGACAGGGGGTCACTGATTGTGCTGGAGATGTTTTCTGTTTAAGATGTTACAGGTTGGTAAATATAATAAAAAGGCATGATTTAATAGTAATATATATCTATGTAAATATATATATAAGACAAAACATATACATATAGTCATATTTATATACTATAGGGTACATATAAATAGTATATACATACTTATGTAAAAATATAAGACATAATATCTATATAGTTATATATAGAATATAGGGTATATATATATAGAGTATATATATACATAGTAAATATAGTTGTATGTAAATATATATAGAATATAAATAAAAGGTATACATATATGTATATATATGTTTACATATATATAAAAGAAAGGGAAAAGCAGGAAAAGATACATATATACATACATATTTATGATATAATAAATAATATATATATACATATATAAGTCATATATATATATAAATAAAAATGAAAAGACATACATATATATATACATATAATATATAATAGGTAATATATACATACATAGATATATATATTTTCATATATATATATATATATATATATATATATATATATATATATATATATATAAGAAAGAAAAAAAATGCAGGAATTAAATATATATATATATATATATATATATATATATATATATATATATATATATATATATATATATATATATATATATATATATATATATACATATATATATATAAGAAAAAGAAAAAGTGCAAGAATTGAAATATATATATATATATACATACATATTTAATAGTATATAGTATATATATATATAATAAAATGAAAGGCATATGAATATATATATATACATATATGATATATTTATATATACATATATTAGATATATGAGAAAAAAACATATAAATTTACATATATACATATACTGTATATTTACAGTATTATAATATATATATAAATAATATATAGATACATATATATATATAATTACATATATATATATATATATATATATATATATATATATATATATATATATATATATATATATATATATATATATATATATACATATATATATATATATATAAGGAAATAAAACAGAAATTAAAATATATATAATGTATATACAATAGTATATATATACTGTACACAGTATATTTAATATATTTTATATATATAATAGTATATAGATAATATACATAAATACATATATATATATATATAAATATATATATACATATATACTATGTATATATATAAATAATAATATATATAAATAATAATAAAAAAATATATGAAAATGCAGAAAATATAAATACATATATACTGTATTCATACAGTATTAGATTATTAATAATAATATAATATTAATTACATATAATAATATATATTAATATATATAATTATATACACATATATACTTATATTATATACATATATACATGCATATAGGTATATTTAGGTATTTTTGTATAATACATGCGTATTATACCTGACAGGGTGGCAGGGGGGCCCACGGCGAGTCGCCGGCGGGAGGTGACGGCGGCCGACCGGAGGGACGGCTGCAACGGCAGCAGCAGCTAACAGCAGCGGCAGCAGCGGGGGCTTGCGGAGGCTGCTGCGGCCAGGGTGGTGGCGGAGGTGGCGGTGCAGTCGGATGGATCGGCGGAGGGGAGGGTGGCGAAGCGTCTGGTGGTGGTGGCGGAGGTCAGTGGTGGCGGTGGAGGTGGCTGGAGGCGGTCGGGAGGGGGGGAGGTGGCTATGGTTGGGAGGTCGGGGGGGTACTGCGGGGTGGCTGGCGGCGGCTGGAGGCGTCGTGGGGCGGTGGTGGTGGGTTGGTTCGACGGGGATGGCGAGGCGAAGCGGGTAGGGTCGGTGGCGGAGGTGCACTGTGGCGGAGGGTGGCGCTGGGGGTGGTCGGGAGTGGTGGTGTTGGCTGTGGTGTTGGTGGCGGGTGGTTGCTGTGGGAGTTCTGGACGGCGGAGGCGATGGCCGGAGGGGGGTGGCTATGGTCGGAGGGAAGGGCATGGGAGAGGCGAACAGTTCGGTGGCGGTCCGGTGGGCGGAGGGTGGCCGTGATGGTGGTGGAGTGTGGTCGGAATGAGGGGGGGTGCTCGGGTTTAAATAGGGTTTAGGGGATGGCATGGGTAGTAATTAAGAGGAAGTTTAGGGGTATTTAGGGTATTTGATTTTTAAAGATATTTTCTGATATTTTTCAGATATTTATGTGGGTCCCACATGACACGTGGACGGTCCATGTTCACCAGCCAATAGGGAGGTGACACCTCACAGGAAATTTTGCAGAAAAACCCCTAAAATTTCCTAAATTGCAAATAGGTCCCAAAATTAGTATTTTGTGTAATTACGCAATTTTTCTGATAAAGTACCATGTTCCCAGAAATACTAAAATGCCCAGAATTGAGAGGGAAAAGCTGTGGGAGGGTCCTGAGGGGGTGGGGGTGAGTCTGGGCAGGGGCAGGGCCTGGTTTCTTGGTGATACGGGTCATCGTATTTATTATTTAATAAATACTGCGCACGATGTTCTCTAATTATTTAGAGGCAGGTAGGGCCATAATTTTACTACGGTGTCAATATACTAATTGTAGTATATTCAAAGTAGAATATTATCGTATTTTTGTTTGGGCAAAACTGGTGCCTGTTGGTCCTCAATCTTTAGGGGTACAGAGATGGGTAAAGAGCAAGAAATAAAATAGGAAATAATTACAGATTTTTGTAACAATATTTGTGCGTCTCAAACGAGGCTCAAAATAAAGCATCTGGGAGTTGCACAAAATCCTGGAAAATAGTTTAACAAGTCTAGGGCAGGTGTATGAATTTTGTTTGGGAAGTACAACTAGTGAAATGCTCTAATTAATTATGTGAAGTATAGGTGCACAATCAATAGGATATGTAAACAAAATAAATTTTAAAAAGTTACAGAAATTCTAATTAGCTAAAATTAATCCTAAATTACTGAAATCTGGTCGAGGGAGTTTACAATTTTGTTGGACGAATTATGACCACTGCATGAACGGACTTGACTCGATGGATTTATATATAACTCGGATGGAGCAAAGAGTAAGGATAAGGTGTCTTGATCGTTTCGATGAAAGCCATAACGTTCAAACGTTCTTGTCTTGTGCGAGCGTAACTCTATACTCGTGCATGCGTCACGTCCGGATTAGGACGATTATCCAGCGGAAGCGTTGGCGTGGTGATCTCACGTCCAACGAGGGTGATCGAACTTGCGGAAGACCGGAGCGTGACAACTAATGGATCGTCTTGACTTTTGGTTCGATACGATAAGACGAATTTGAAATGCAAAGTGAATCAGAAATATTTCAGGATAAGTTAGCCTAGAACCTGGAATAAATCACGCTTGATGGTTTCGTGAACGAATACATGAATCATGTTGGACGACTTGGAATTATAATCTAAGGTTTAAAATTGAATCATGGCTTGGTTGTCAAGATTTAGTATGGATAGAGATTCTATCAAAGCATGTTTGGAGAGATAGACTATGCAAATCACTATGCTTGTCCTGCAACTTGGAATGGATATCGTGGATTTTACTAAAACGGATTCAAAACCCGTACAAACGAACGTGTTATTGAGAGTAGGATGATCCGCACTCGATATTTAGAAATCTGAGTGAAACGAGCTTGGGTAGAATACTCCGTACAAATGAACAATAATTTGACCATAGAAATCGGGGAGAGCACCGTGCGACAAATTTGCACGATGAATCGTGTGCTTGAACTTGTACCTATGACCTTGTGAGATGACCTAGCGATTAGGCAGACGATCCTGCGCCGAGTGAACGAACCAGTGTGACCGACTTTACCATATTGTTTAAATAAGCTATAGAACTAAAGCAGCAAGACTTAGGGTTAGACTTGAAACGATAATGTGTGCTATGTTTGACCCGAACGGATGGATGCTAGTCGGTTAATCGGATAGATCATGCTTAACGGTAGTGCAAATACTTGAATTGAGTTAGAAAAAAAAAGATATAGAATTCTATTGACCCTGTCGGAAGTATCCTTGTGATTCATAAGATGAGACCCTTGAGATTTTCGCAAGTAGCTTTTCTGATTTCACTATCTCTAAGTTTGGTTGAATGCATATGTTTGAGGGACGCCTTGAACGTGTGCACGATCCAAGACTTATGATATGTGAAACTCGAGTGCTGAGACTTCGCTATCGTTGAGTTGGTTGACATGCATATGTTTGAGGGACGCTTCGAATATGTGCACAATTCAGACTCGCGGTATGCTGATCTCTTATGCTAGTGCAAGTGAATATCCACACGAACAAGTATAATGACTTGTATAAGTTTAGCTCAGCCCTAAATTATTATTCACGATGGATTGAAGTCTACCCCGCGTTAAGCAATATGTCCCGCGCTAAGGCGCAAATGAGACTGATCCAGCATACACGCGACATGGCGTAAGGAACGAGTAGAAGATTGTGTTCAAATCAGATTTAGTGGTGCCGAATTGCTACACTTGGGATAGATTCGATAATGCGATAGAACGGCCTGCGCTCAGGATGTAACGACCCGCTCCGCTCAACCCGGAGGGCCGATTCAAACGGCACAAGTATAGCTATTCAACCCGCATTGCTCAGCGAGATGGCTCGTTCGATGCAAAGGCTTTCATGCTGGGATCTTTAATGGAGTCAGACTTAGGCTATCAGAGGCGCGTCCGGAGTCTCGCTCGACCGATGCGATACATCGCTAAGGTGGGTGGCCCCGGTGAACCTGTCTCTACTTAGCTGCACACTAAGAAAATGATTATCACATGCTAGTTTATGGGCGATAACCTTTGCATGCTAATAAAAGAGATGAACGCACATAGCTAAGGGGATAACCCCGCCTTATCATCGTATAGAACATGGAGATTTTACTTGCTATTTGCATAGTCGAGATTGCTGGGTTGGAATGTAGTAATTTCTTCATATATGCTGTAAAGTAGTGCGAGTTCATACTGAGACGTTGCACCGCACGGAACATGACACGGGACGGAGTAAAATTATGTTGCATGCATAGACGAGGAAGGCTATCAAGTAGTCGTTCTGAGTCAGGAGATGGAAGGGAAAGAAGGTACTCGGGATATGCAGATCGCCGAGGTAGTCTCTAATCAGAGAGCTGCGTAAAGAAGAAAAGATCCGAGTGTAGTCCTCGGCAAGGATAGATCCGAGTGTAGTCCTCGGCAAGGATTGATCCGAGTGTAGTCCTCGGCTAGGATTGGAAGTTGGGGGAGTAGTTGCATGGTCACGGACAACTGGTTGCGCACCAGGTAGAGAGAGTCCTCGACACGATTGCTGAGGCATCCGAATCGTGTCGGCCCGGGAGGACGGAGTGCCAGTGTAGTCCTGGCGATACGCTAGCTGATGACTAGCGGGCGAGAGCGAGGCATCCAGCAAGGCTTGCTACCGACCTGGATGGGCGTCGACTCGTTAGACGGCTAGGAGGCCCAGCAAGGCTAGCAACCGAGCTGGGGAGGCAGCCGTCCATCGCAGATATTGTCCAACATGGCTAACAGAGCCAGTGACCTTCATATAGATAAGTCATGTTTGCATAGCGGCTATCCGCACTGAGAAAAGGAGAAACGGGGAGGAGTGTGTTTGCACGACATTATGCATAATTAGAATGGATGCATGGTATCACACATAGTTCTAGTAAAATGGGTCTTATGATTGCAGAGGCACGGCATAACACTTGGGTTTTATAGTTGCTTCTTGTTATTTCGTAGATAATTGTTTATATTGCTGCATATGACAGGGAAGGCCGAATGGTAAGAAATGGTAAGGTGAACTCAATTGTTCATGAATATGACACTCTTGAGCTGACACGGAGATTACTTTCTTTATATTGCCATGTAACTGATCCTAAGGCAAAAGAATAGAAAGACAACGGAACTAGTCGGTACACATAACTAATGAACGTGCTTGTTTTGTGGTGTGGGCGAGAGGCCTCCCCACCAGTGCATTCAATGTACTGATACCCAACCAGTCTGCATGCAGGGTGCAGGGGGAACTCGTACGGATTCGGAGATCGCTATCGCAATGAGGCGCCGGACCACACTTGGCATCTTGGAGCGTGGCGCACGGACTTGGAGCTCTCATATATGAGACATAATGTATGGGAACATCATCATCCAGATCGTTTGTATTAGTTCCAAGCCTAAGGGCATATTCAATGTAAGAGAGAGAGAGAGAGAGCATGAGCGATTTGTAATCTCGGCTTAGCGCCGCTTGTAATCTTTACTTCATATCAATAAAGAGCTTAATTTGGATTCAATACTTGTGTTCATTTTATGTTTCCGCTATGACGACTCTGTGAACTAGTTATAAACGGCCGTTTCGGTATTTGCCTTGCGCGGGCGCAACCCTAGGCTCGCGCGGCATCGCGTCACGATGGAAACGTACGTCCCGCGGGAGCGTTGGCGCGGTAATTCGCGCCTAGCGGGGACGGCCGATTCCGGCGGGAGATCGGGGCGTGACATATTGGTATCAGAGCACAGCTTTACGTCCTTGGAATTCGTTTCGATTCTCTCAGTTTTGAACTTGTGTATTGAAGAAGTGGTAGATGCTCTCTCTCGATGCTTCGATGGATGTCCCATACAATAAGTCTAAATATTTTCGAAAAGCGCATGTAAGTTATACGGTTGCTTGAACGGGATTATGATGCGAGGGCTTTTGTTCCAACCTGTGAAAGACGTTGTGAGAGTAGGCTTGTGTTAATCGGCAAGTTATATGTCGATATGAAAATACCAAGCGAGTAGAGTGAGAGACGGTATATCGTTCGGACAGTGGTCTTTGCACATGGCCTGTTGGCCAAGCTGTGTTGAGTATCGTGCACCAAGACCCTTGGTGCTAGCGAGTTGCAGCGAGATTTGGGTGTTGTTCGGATAAGAATAAAGTTTGACTCGGAAGGAAAATCGATAGAGACGTTATCGGATTGCCGCTAAGGCGAATAATTGGAATCGTGTATGGAATTTTCAGAAAGTAGTATAAATAGAATAACTCGATTCCTGAGTGGTGTATACGATAGTCCCCTGTTCGATTATGCGAACTGTGGATATAACGAGTTGTATAGATTCATGGAGTATGACTCGTACCCTGAGTGGTGTATTGGTCGGCTTGGAAGTATTCGAACGAATCAGGGGTTTCGGAGTATTAAGCGAGTCTAGCGGCAAGCGACGAGTTCGGGTAAAGCCTTAGTGTAAATAAAGAATGCCTAGCAAGTAAGCGAACTCGGATTAATATTCGGTTCGAACGAGTTACAATGAGTTGAATAAGAGATAAGGCATACATCGAATAGGAATTCAGGACAATGGAAATCGATATCATGGTCGGAAAAGACTTAGAGGATTGTACGAGCGATTTGAGTTGAAACAAGCGAATTTAAAACTTGAGTCGAGATTGAATAATCTGAGATGCGATCGAAGTAAGTGCAATTAGAAACAATAGAGTGAATGAATGATAGCGTGCATGGAAAATTTAGATTTGAGTAGGATATCGCTCAATGGAATTCAGATTGAGTACGAATGCGATGATTTCAAATTTTGGGAGATTTAGACCATAACAATGGTTGGAAGATAACTCGAATTGATGCAAGTTGGAAAAAAAATTGGGATTTTGATAGAATCGAGATAAGCGGTAGCAGACTTGGTTTGGAGTTGGAAGAACGATCTTGAAATCAAGTTCGGAAAGATAACATCCGAAATCTGTCCCAGTGAGAACGATTATTCTGCGGGAGCACCGACGTGGTAATTTCACGTTCGGCAGGGATAATCGAACTCAAGGGAACATGTTCGGTGATTATTCCAAACGAACACGATGAATGGATACGTGTCAAATGGGATAGACTTTGAGTTTGGGATTTGAACTTAGTTGTTTGAGGAATACTAAGAGTAGACTAAGAAATGTTCAAATGGTAATATTGAAGTTGGACGGTTTGGATAGACGAACTTGGATGGCGGTAAGAACGGTTGTTAGAAGAATGTGGCTTGGTGGATCAATATACAACTTGGGATGAAATGAAAGGTAAAAAATGAGTTGTCTGTTCGTTCGAGGATAACCATAACGATTGACCTTCTTGTCTTGTGCGGGTATAACTTCTTATTCGCACATGCGTCACGTCCGGATAGGACGATCATTCCGCGGGAGCGTTGGCGTGGTGATATCACGTCCGACGAGGATGATTGAACTAGCGGGAGACCGGAATGTGACAATTGAGGGATCATTCTGACTTGTGGTTTAATACGATAAGACAAGTTTCAGGATAAGATGAGTCTAAGGATTTTTGGTGAGGAGTTAGTCTAGAAACATGAAGTAAGAGATGTTGGACGTTTTCATGAACGGATACGTAGATTGTGCTGGACGACTTAGAGTTCATAATATACATCGATGGTTTATAATGGAATTGTGGCTTAGTGATACAAGCGTAGAAAATAATGGATTGGTGAATCCTATTAAACGAGATGAAAGAGATAGTATGTGCGAATCGATAGGTTAGCCCTAAAACATGGGCGTATCGTGGGTTCGGTTGAACGAGCGTGTTGGTGTGATAGGGTGATCTGTGCTCGATGTTTAGAAATCTGAGTGAAACGAGCTTGGGTAGAATACCCGTGTAAAGGAACAATGGTTTGACCTTAGGGTGATTGGGGCGAGCGTTGTGCAACACGGTTGCGCGATGAGTCGCAAACTTGAGTTGTACCTATGACTGTGTGAGCTGACCTAGTGACTAGGTAGACGACCCTATGCCTTGAGTTAAACTGGAGTGGCTGACTTCAGAGTATCGTTCGGGAAGAACGATAGAACTGGGACAACGAGACTTAGAGTTAGAATTCGAAATTGGGAATATACACTAGCAACGTTCGCGTTGAAACAAACGTAATGCAAGATAGGACTCGGGTGATAATTGATTTGGTTGGATAGGTTACGCGACGGTAAAGGATAAGACAATAGCTGGATCGAACAAGAGTTCGGTCATTCATATAGCAGGACGATCCGCTTTTCAAAAGATTTTCACGAGTAGCTTGTCAGACTTAGCTGTCACTGAGCTTGGTTGAAATACACATATTTGGGGGACGCCTTGAATATGGGTACGATCCAGACTTAGCGATATGCATAACTCGGATGCAGCTGCAAAGGAAAATGTTCAAATTCGTATGGATGAGTGTGGCAACTGAAATGATTTAGCCTCAACCTAAATTTTCATAGAGAAAAGATTGTATCGCTCCTCGTGCTACCGGGATAGTTCTGCGCTAAGGCGCAGTACAAGACTAAGTTTGGGGATGCAATAGTTAAACGAATAGATCATTCGGATAAAATAATTTAGCACTCGGGCGAACGGAACGAGTAAAACGAATAGGAAGTTGAGTTCGATTGAACCAAAAGACGTGAAGAATTAGAGCGTACCCCAAGAGGGCAATTTAGCTCTGCGCTAAGGCGCAATATAGACTGAGTCAGAAAACGTAGGTGATTGGGTGCGATTTACTTAGCGAGATTGGACGGTGACTCAAAGAGAGTGATGCAAACGAGATTAGAAAATTAGCCCAAGTTCAAACCTTTGGTTTAGGCGTAACGATGGGTTTCGATAGGCGACGTCAAGTAAACTGTCGAATGTGTTCGGATGCATTTGGTTCCTATGAGAGGTAATATAACAAGTTGGACGAGTCCACCCAATTGTGAGTTGTAAGTGCCCGTTAAGTTATAGAATACCATGTGCTTGGGTATTATAGCCCTACACGTGCACGGCATCACGCCCCTGGGACGATTATCGATTAGCCGAAATCGGGGCGTGACATATTGGTAGGTGCAGTAGATTTTGAGTCGGGAGTGCAACGAGTGAGTTGAGTATAACTCGATAGCATTGAACGATAGAGTCGTTCGATGAGAATTGGCTAACGTTGGCGTAACGCATGGTGAGAAAATAAATGATTGTGGTATTAAGACAGTCCTTGGGAGTTAGGCAGGGTGTATAGAGTTGGGTTTAGAAGATGTACGATAGTACGAGCTGCGCTCAGGAAGTCTCGAGGACGAGACTTGTTCTGAGTGGTGTATGATGTAACGACCCGCTCCGCTCAACCCGGAGGGCCGATTCAAACGGCACAAGTATAGCTATTCAACCCGCCTTGCTCAGCGAGATGGCTCGTTCGATGCAAAGGCTTTCATGCTGGGATCTTTAATGGAGTCAGACTTAGGCTATCAGAGGCGCGTCCGGAGTCTCGCTCGACCGATGCGTTACATCGCTAAGGTGGGTGGCCCCGATGAACCTGTCTCTACTTAGCTGCACACTAAGAAAATGATTATCACATGCTAGTTTATGGGCGATAACCTTTGCATGCTAATAAAAGAGATGAACGCACATAGCTAAGGGGATAACCCCGCCTTATCATCGTATAGAACATGGAGATTTTACTTGCTATTTGCATAGTCGAGATTGCTGGGTTGGAATGTAGTAATTTCTTCATATATGCTGTAAAGTAGTGCGAGTTCATACTGAGGTGTTGCACCGCACGGAACATGACACGGGACGGAGTAAAATCATGTTGTATGCATAGACGAGGAAGGCTATCAAGTAGTCGTTCTGAGTCAGGAGATGGAAGGGAAAGAAGGTACTCGGGATATGCAGATCGCCGAGGCAGTCTCTAATCAGAGAGCTGCGTAAAGAAGAAAAGATCCGAGTGTAGTCCTCGGCAAGGATAGATCCGAGTGTAGTCCTCGGCAAGGATTGATCCGAGTGTAGTCCTCGGCTAGGATTGGAAGTTGGGGGAGTAGTTGCATGGTCACGGACAACTGGTTGCGCACCAGGTAGAGAGAGTCCTCGACACGATTGCTGAGGCATCCGAATCGTGTCGGCCCGGGAGGACGGAGTGCCAGTGTAGTCCTGGCGATACGCTAGCTGATGACTAGCGGGCGAGAGCGAGGCATCCAGCAAGGCTTGCTACCGACCTGGATGGGCGTCGACTCGTTAGACGGCTAGGAGGCCCAGCAAGGCTAGCAACCGAGCTGGGGAGGCAGCCGTCCATCGCAGATATTGTCCAACATGGCTAACAGAGCCAGTGACCTTCATATAGATAAGTCATGTTTGCATAGCGGCTATCCGCACTGAGAAAAGGAGAAACGGGGAGGAGTGTGTTTGCACGACATTA
Organism: Iris macrosiphon; assembly: GCA_036927795.1. NCBI lineage: Eukaryota > Viridiplantae > Streptophyta > Magnoliopsida > Asparagales > Iridaceae > Iris > Iris macrosiphon. The sequence goes on from JAYESA010000011.1 coordinate 187,610,316, forward strand.
TGCATAATTAGAATGGATGCATGGTATCACACATAGTTCTAGTAAAATGGGTCTTATGATTGCAGAGGCACGGCATAACACTTGGGTTTTATAGTTGCTTCTTGTTATTTCGTAGCTAATTATTTATATTGCTGCATATGACAGGGAAGGCCGAATGGTAAGAAATGGTAAGGTGAACTCAATTGTTCATGAATATGACACTCTTGAGCTGACATGGAGATTACTTTCTTTATATTGCCATGTAACTGATCCTAAGGCAAAAGAATAGAAAGACAACGGAACTAGTCGGTGCACATAACTAATGAACATGCTTGTTTTGTGGCGTGGGCGAGAGGCCTCCCCACCAGTGCATTCAATGTACTGATACCCAACCAGTCTGCATGCAGGGTGCAGGGGGAACTCGTACGGATTCGGAGATCGCTATCGCAATAAGGCGCCGGACCGCACTTGGCGTCTTGGAGCGTGGCGCACGGACCTGGAGCTCGCATATATGAGACATAATGTATGGGAACATCATCATCCAGATCGTTTGTATTAGTTCCAAGCCTAAGGGCATATTCAATGTAAGAGAGAGAGAGAGAGAGCATGAGCGATTTGTAATCTCGGCTTAGCGCCGCTTGTAATCTTTACTTCATATCAATAAAGAGCTTAATTTGGATTCAATACTTGTGTTCATTTTATATTTCCGCTATGACGACTCTGTGAACTAGTTATAAACGGCCGTTTCGGTATTTGCCTTGCGCGGGCGCAACCCTAGGCTCGTGCGGCATCGCATCACGTTGGAAACGTACGTCCCGCGGGAGCGCTGGCGCGGTGATTCGCGCCTAGCGGGGACGGCCGATTCCGGCGGGAGATCGGGGCGTGACACAGGATGTCTCGAGGACGAGATTTTTTTGAGTGGTGTATAATGTAACGACCTGTTCCGCTCAAGCGGACTGCCGATTCAAACGACAAAAGTGCAACGTCCTGACCCGCTTTGCTCAACAAGGAAACTCATTTGAGGCAAAGGATATCCAGACTTAGCCCTTCAGGAGTTTTGGCTTAGGCTTTCAGAGGCTCGCTCGGAGTATCGCTCGACCGAGGTGAATCATCGCTAAGGTGGGTGGCTACAATGAACTTGTCTTTGCTTAGCCAACACACTTAAAATATGGATGTTTCATTCTAGTCGCTAGGTGAATCACCCCCTGCAGCTAATAAGAATACAATGCACCTAGCTAAGGGAATAATCCCAACTTGTATTGCTTGTGTTAGAACATAAAAATAAAACTTTGCTTATATACAGACCCTCGCATGCTCCCTTTTGCCTTTTGTGCAACGAGATCCCGCTATGCCTCGATTAGAACAATATATGTATACTCTGTAGTGCACTGTTCACTTACTACACTGCACGACCCTAGATTATGTCGCTCGGTAAGTCCCTTTACGGTTTTACTCCTCGGCTTACCCTTAGGCCCGTGCAAAATGTAAATGTTATGTTCAATATAAATGCTTGCTTGCCACAATAAAATTATGCCACAATCAACAACACTATCGTATATCGTGCATGCATCGAGTCAGCTGGCAGACTATCGAATAGTCCTTCTGTGCAATATAAACATGCAAGTATTTGTGACCGTTAGGTCGCCAAGAAAATCCCCGAACTAGGGGCATGCATCAAGGCAAGTTGTACACCGAACGAGAATCATGTTGTAAACACCCAGAATTTTTTTAAAAATTTAAAAACAAATTTTCTAGAATTTATTGTGATTTTTTTACTAATTAAAATAAATTTTTTCTGATAGTAAATTAATTTTGTGATTTTATTAAATATTAAAATATTATAAAAATAATATTTTTGGGTGTAAAATAAATAATTAGACTTACTGTAATTTTTTTGGAATTTATTGGACCCAAAAACTATTTTTAAAGACCTAAAAACTAATTTTTTTTATTAAAACAAAACAAATCGGATTAAATCCAGTTGAACCGAACCGGTTTAAAAATAAACCGGCCCAATCGAACCGGACCCAATCCTATTAGATCGGGTCGGATCTGAACCCGACCCGACCCACTACCCGACCCGACCCGTTAGTTACTGCATAGTAACTGAAAACCCTCGTCCCTGCCGATTCCCCTCCGCCGCGATCCCTGCGGCCGTTCACCGGCCGCATACCCGACGAAACGCTTCGCCTTCCCGCCGCATCACCTCCCCCAATGGCCGAAACCCTAGTATATATAAACCCCGTCCCTCATACCACCGCTATCACCAACCACCAGCACGACCCCGACTCTTCCGGCCACCCGAGCCCTGCCTCTGCCCCGAGCTACTCCCCTCCACCGCCATCACCGATGCCTCCACCACCACTCTCCTCCGGCCGCCCCCATCACCACTGCCACCACCACTCGACCTCGACCCTCCCCCTAGCTCCCCTCCGCCGCGACCCCGCAGCCCGACGACGGCGACGCCTCCGGGAGCCGAGCCACTTCGGCGACTCCTCCGACGAAGAACTCCGGCGACATCGAAGACCAGCGGCCACAGCAGCACTGCCACCTGCCGTCGACCGATCGTCGCGCCACTGCAAATACGCAAAATTCAGTTGTTATCGGCGTCCTATTCCCGTAAGCGTTTCCCTCTCCTCGCTGCCTCATTTTTTGAATAGTCTCTTGCGACGCGTAGACCTCGTGACCCTCTCGAAACCCGTGCAATTAGTTTAGGGTATTGCGACCTGTGCCGGTCACAAACTGCGACGCAAAATTAGGAAAATAATTTTCAATTTCTAAAAATTCAGAATTTGTCCCGAACTCTCCAGTTCACGACCGTTTTGTGACTAACCTGCTAAATATTTTTAAATTGTTCCTAAATATTAATTTAGACCATATAATCAAGTTTTAAAATCCTATTTTAAGTTTAATTTATTGAGCTGTAATTTATATGTTATTCGCAGGTAAAAATGACCAAAATATTGGTTATTTAAAATCCTAATTTGCTCGAAACTGGGTGCGCCCAGCTAAACGAGGCGACTTGGTAGTATGCGAACTTTACCGAAAGGTGCGCACCCTCAATACGGAAGTATGGAATTTTACAGAAGTTGATTTGGATGTGCGTGCACACCGAAATTAACGCGTATCCGTCGACAACATCCCGTATCGGCCATGTTCTGAAACTCGTTGTAACTTTATGTACACTCGTAATTTCGAAACGAAACTTGTGCCATTAGACTCGTGGTGATACGCTGGTCCTGTGACCCCAGTTTGGTTCGATTATGAGAATATTGACAAAATCTCGTATCGTGGGTCCTACGGCTCCATTTGATGAGTGATTTTGTGATCGGCTCATCGGAATCCAATTTTAGATATTTTGTTGGGTTCGTATCGTCGTTCTGGACTTGTGGACACTAAGTTTGATAAATTTAGAGAACTTTGTCCCTGGCACATTTTTCGGTATGAAGTGGGCCACATGTGGACCCCGCTTTGACCAGAAACTGTCACTTTTGCCCCTGTGTTCAAATTGCACTTATGGACAGGAAATCCTAGCTATTTCATATCTTCTGAGTATGATGGTAGTGTTTATTTTAGCAACTGGAGGAGTACTTGAAGATCCCACGAATACAGGAGCAACTGTTGGAATCCAAGCACCAGACAAGTGTACCTTGCCAATCTTGCATTATTTGCTACATAATGTTCCCTTGATTTAATTATATGATATAAATGTTCAACCTAGGACCGTATGATATTTTTTAGCGTCCGAATAATATTCGGGTGTCAACGCCGTACGCGAAGTTGTGTAACGTCACCTAGAGATTGATATCGCGACCCTATACATTCTCGTGCTTGCATTATCAAGTACGTCATACCATATGACACCTGACACTGTTCATGAGATATAATCTTCCTGAGTTATTCATGGTGTTTCTGTATAGGCTTACAGGATTCGTGGCATAGATTTTTTATACGCATATCTATCATTATGACTCGTTGCATCAGTTAGAGGTCATGATCTTGCGTGACATGGACATTAAATATCGTGGACATGAGACGTATGATTACATTGGGTGTGAAGAGTTTTTGTCACTAACACATTTTCTAGGAAAGGGTATTTTAGTAATTTTATATTTAATTAAATATTGTGCATGATAAATAATTATTTGTTGTATTATTTAATTATTGTTAGATGTTAGTTATTTATTTTGGACTTGTGTTAGTGGACCTAACTAGTTAGTTTAGACCCATGGACCAACATGAATTAATTGGTTAGAATTTAGCCCTTTTAGAAAGCCCATTGTTAAGGAGATGGATTAAATTAATTAAATCATTAGACTAGAAGCTTCCTTCCTTAATTATTTCTTCATGAAAGGCCCCAAGGGGTATATTTGACATTACATGATAACTTGAGGGAAGGGAAAGGGGCCAGCCTATATTTAAAAGAGGGGAAAAATTCTCTCTCATCTTTTTATTCCAAAACTAGATCTAGAATTTTTTTTCTACCAAATTCCTTCATTCCTATTTTATTTCCCTACCAAATTTTATTCCAATTTCTTCCCAAATCACCATTAGAGACTTGAGAAGCAAGGATCTAAAAGAAGAAAGCAAGGATCTACAAAGAGGAGCAAGGATCTACAAGTTGGAGATAATTTTATCTCAATTGGAGGTTTCATTGGGAATCCATATACCAATAGGTACAATTCAGTTTTCTCCTTAAATTAAGTTCTAAATCTGAGTTTTAACCATGGAAAATCAACCCATATGCATAGGCTACCCATAGGATTTGGTTTTGTGTTCATAAGAGGCCTATTGAGAAAGTTATGGTACTTTTTGTGTCAATTTTGGAGAAATTCCGAGATTGACAATTGTTGTGTGTGTCAATTGATCCTATAGATCAATTTGGCATGTGTTTGTATGTTTGGGGCTAGTGTCATGTCCACAATTGGGTACGTGTAGGTCGTATCCCAATAATTTGGTGATACGTGTTGTTTTGGGAATTTTTTCTCCGACACGGGACTTTGTACATGTCATATTTTGACACGGACACGTAGATCTATATTTGGCACTTCCTATTGTTCATAAATAATATATGTGACTTGTTTGTGTCATTTGAGGTACAATTGGATGTGTGGTGGACTCGTGTCACATGCGTATCCTAGATCTAGTGGGATACGGTGTGATACTCTCCATATGTTGTGTAATTATTTGTAGATCAAATTCTTGTGCTCTTAATTCATGAAGATTGTATTATATATATATATATATATATATATATTATATATGTATTATAGTGTATATATATATGTGTGTGTTATAATATGTACGTATGTTGCTACTACATATATGTATGTTAGTATTATATGGGTTGAATATATATATTCTACGTAGTGGTAACTATGTATGTATTGATACTATATGGTAATTATGTATTATTGTGTTAGAATATGTATAGTGTAGCATGTAGAAATATAGGTATAGTTAATTGGATAATTATATTATATATAGTTGCTATATGATTATATACATATGCATATATGGATATTTATAAATGTATTTATGTATATGTGTGCATGTTGCTACATCTTAGTTATCTACATCTTAATAGGAGAGGGTATGTATAGTTATTATATATATAGATATATATACATATTTATTTTGGAGTTTATATATATATATATATATATATGTATATATATATATATATATATTACGGGTTTTTGGCAACAGCAGCCGTTGTCACTTAATAGCAACAGCCGCTGTTGCATTTATCAGCAGCATTAATGACAGCAGCCGCTGTCATTAATTAGCAGCAGCAGCGACGGGAAAGAGGCAGCAGCAGCGACAGCAGATTCGGTGACGGCTGTAAACCGTCACCAAAACAGCAGCAACAACAGGAAATTCAGCAGCAGCAGCGACAGCAGCTTCAGTGACAGGCAGAACTGTCGCTAAAGAGGCAGCGTATCAGAATATCAGGTTTTCAGCACGGTTTTTAGCGACAGTTGGGAGATTATATATATGTGTTTAAATACTTATATATATATATATATATATATATATATATATATATATATATATATGTAGTAATATTGATGTAATGTATTCTTAATTGCTAATTTCTTTATATGTATAATATTTAGTATATGTTTTCTATATATATAAGGGTAATTAATATAACAAGGTATTAGGAATTACCTTGAGGAACCAAGGTAATTGGGGATACCCAAGATATTGGGTTTGGGTATCAAGTTTGTGATTATTGTTGAGATACCAAGTTGGTTCAAAACCAAGGTACCTATTTAATGTTGTAATTGTGATTCTATATTATTATAAATAATTGTTTGATATTTATTTTGTGATGTTTTACCTTAAAAATTACGTATCAGGAGATTTGGTATCCTAACTTTTAAGATGAGGTTTCTATGGCTTAGACTTTAGTATCTTGACATGATATTTGTGTTAGACTTGTGCAACCTAGAAATAGATAGTTGACCATAGAGTTGACCATAGTTGACTTAGAGTTGACCATAGTTGACTTTTGACTTAGAATTGACTTATTGGCCTAGAAGTTGACTAGTTTAACTTATTCTCTTTTTGGAACCTTGTATTGATGTTGTATTCCATATCTAGGTCTTCGAGGCACCGTATAAGACGTCTGTGAGACTATTCTTTGGACTTCAGGCGAGTATATTCTCTGATAGTTTCTCATTTATGATATCCTCTATGTTCATTGTATCTAGTGTAGATATCCATGTTCTCTTGACACTATGGTTACACGTATTGGTATATCCGGATCTCGTCATGAGATATTATTCCTTGGTATATGGTGTATATGGTGCAAGTATTATTTCATTGGTTATATTATACATGTACAGACACTGATTCTCGGGAAGACTAGCTATCTTCTTGGAGAATCTCGTGCCATAGCATACCGTGGTTGGATCTATTATACAAGTTGAGGGTGGGGAGTATTAGTATAGATATGTGATCAATACCCCTATTGTATCAAGTACTGATGACTGAATAGTGTTGATCATACACCGCACGTATGATTAGCCAGGCCTTATATATTGTATCTTGCCCCAAGCCGATCACATGTTAAGCTAGAACTCACACACTTAGTCATTAGTATTCTTGTTCATTGGCATATTATTCATTATTATATTTATTCCAGTATTTCCTTATTGTATATATATCTCTCGTATCTGTTATGCATCTTGTATATTCACATCTATTTACTGCTACATAGTTTTTATCATTGATTAGAACTGCTGTTAGAGATGTACTATGCTCCTTTCCTGACTGGATATATTTTTCCAGATAATACTGAGGAGTGGTACCCTACCTATTATGGACCTCAGGATGTTATGGGTTTAGAGTCTGATACCCTGGCTCAGGAGGGACTTATCCCAACTGAGACAGTTGACCCAGGAGTTGTAGATTCTTAGTATTCTTGTACTGGATTTGTCTCCAGCTTATTTTGTTATTTCTTTCAGACTCATTGATGTATTATTTTAGACTCATGAGTTATATTGTGACTATTCTATTCTTTATCTGATTCGTGTTCATTTCTATCTTAGTTCTGTGATTGAGTATATTATCATTATTGGTAGTTCATTATATTGTTAGATAGATTATCCAGACAACGTTCTACCGCCGATTCTGGGACATAGGATGGGCGTTGTTTCCGACTTGTACCCTTACACCGGGTGCGAGTCGTGACAGTTTTCCCATACTAAAGGCTGATTATATATATATATATATATATATATCATTACTGGAGGTGTCTTAGACTCTGACACAAAGCTTTGGCACATTTACTGGCCATTCGAGAAAGTGCTGCTATGGATTTCTCCAACACAGAGCCTATGGTAGTTTCAGCCTGAGTATGATTAATGCTCTCATTTGTATAGTACATAGCTGGTTACATAGTTTTCCCTATTGATTTATTCATTACTGCACTGCATTTATTTGGCTTGAGTTATTCTTGTACCTTGCTATGTCCCCTGAGGACCTGGAATCCGGATTATGTCCCCAGGTTTAGCAGATGAGATCTACCCCGAGGTGTACGGGACATGAGCATATATTAGAGCAATACTAGAACCCGAGGATGAGGTAATCGCAGAGGATTTCTCCTGAGTATCTGGTTTATTATACTCAGTTATTTCTATTTATTGGACTTCTATTTCCTGTCTATTGAACTGCTGTATTAGACATATTATCAGGTTGTTCCCTGAGATACTTTATTGAGACTTGATGTTGCTTTATATTTTATATTGATTGTGTTTATTATGTGGATGAGATTAGTACCATAGACCTTTATTGTTGTATTACAGCTTAAGTACACCCTGATGGGTCCATTAAATTGAGTTTGCCCATCGGTGTGTACTGCTGGCTATTGCCACGTGTCTAGTCCCTCGGTATTTTGGGACTGGGATGTGATATAGTTTTTTTGGTGGTCCATGCAGGTCAATGACTAAATTGCTTCAGTTTTAACTAAGGGACCGAGCAAGCCTGCGACAAGGATAGGATAAGTTATAGGATCTCATCCATTTGCTTGAATCGTTCTTGATCTCTATACTGGATTCGAATCAATTTCTTGACTTGCATCCTACCTTGATTCCTCTGTGCGTCTTTTATAGTTTATTTTGGATGCAGAGGAATAAAATCACAAGCAAGTGACGAGACTCCTGCAGGAACACCACAAGTTGCAGTGGTCACCTATGATGATAGAGAAACATCGATGATTAACCGAGAAGCCTCACAAGCTCCAGGAGGGTATCAGCCGAGGCCACCTTTGGCACCCCAGGCAGTACTCTTCCAGCAGGCCCAGCAGCAGCAGAGGAATCTACCACAAGGATGCGGACAAGCTTTTACGATGACAATGGAGGACGCACAGATTCGTGTAGTAGCAAATACGCGTAAGATTTAAGTTTTATCATACCTATCTATTCATAGTATTGCTTAGCATGTGTTGTTAGTTCATGAACTTAGCCTTAAACCTAGTATTTTGAACTTATTAATAATTGATAACCTAGTTTTTCTAAGCTGTAGTTTACTTTGCTCTAACCAGATTTTTTTTATTCTTGAATTACCTACCTTTCATTGTCTAGGAAAATACTTTATTCCTTTCCTATGTGTTTTGCTTAACCCTCATCCTTCGATTTCTCCTTGATCAAGATTCTTTGTTTGTGTGTCGTACTTTGAACATATTTTGCAACCGTGTCATCTCTTCTGACTGGTTACATTTCGTTATTATTTGATTGCGAGGACGCAATCTTCTTAAGGAGGGTAGATTGTAAACACCCAGAATTTTTTCAAAAATTTAAAAATAATTTTTTGGGAATTTACTGTAATTTTTTACTTATTAAAATAAATGTTTTCTGGTAGTAAATTAATTTTATAATTTTATTAAATATTAAAATATTATAAAAATAATATTTTGGGTGTAAAATAAATAATTAGACTTACTGCAAATTTTCTGAATTTTATTGGACCCCGGAACTATTTTTAAAGACCTAAAAACTAATATTTTTTATTAAACCAAAACAAACCGGATTAAACCCAGTTGAACCGAACCAGTTTAAAAATAAACTGACCCAATCGAACCGGACCCAATCCTATTGGATCGGGTCGGATCTGAACCCGACCCACTACCCGACCCGGGCCGTTAGTTACTGCACAGTAACTGAAATCCTATCTAATTTGAAAACTATCTGTAGTATTCAGCTATTACTACATTTACATATTTTGAGCCTAACAATCAACGTCTAGCAATCTACCTAGATGTGTTTGCTTAATCCTGATATCCGAATGGGTAACTTGGTGGTCTAAGGATGACGCTTCTCTTCCTGTAGTCTAGGATAGCATTTGTACTTGGTTTAGCTAGTCCATGTCTAAGACAACGTCGAAGTTTGGTATTGAAAGTACCGGGAATCGCGTTCTCATTACGCTACTATACATGACTACTAGCATGCTTTAGTAATGTTGGTAACTGGAATAATGCCTCTTCCGGTAAACCTGACTATTTGCATGGGTACGAAACTACTAGATGTGAAAGACAGTGTAGCTCTAGAATCAAATATGCGGTTTGCTGGTAATAATGCAACTATAAGGGTACCTGAAATGGTTTCACTTTCCGGTTCTTCTGCAACTGCAGCTAGTGCAAAGGCCTGCTCGTGCCTTCGTCTAATGGTTTGTTGTCTGGCTAGGTAGTACTGCGTGTCTTGGGTGGCTAAGGGTGGTCCCCTCTGAAATCTTCCAGATGCTGGAGAATGCTGACCTCTAGTAGGAGGTTGCATTCTCTGGGCTGGTGCTGCTGGTCCTTGCCCAGTCCGAAGTGTTGCTTCTCTGTGTTGTGGGCAGTCTCTGGCCCTATGTTGATTATCTCCACATATCAAGCATAGTCTATACTTCCTTCGGCAGTTTTTGGCATAATGTCCTTTCCTGCCACAATAGTGACAAGTCGGAAGTTTCTTGTATTGATATGGCCCTGTCTTGTGTTGTGCCTGATTTCCCAGGTGACGGATTGGTCCTCCTGCTCCTGTCTGGTCTATGGCTGATATGGTTGGATTTGAGCATCTTGCTTCTCGGCCAATGGCTTCTTGTATCCTTGCCTCTGAAAGAACTTCTTCGTATGAAATCCTCGACTGTGCCGTAGTATACCCTTGGAGTTCGGGGGTAAGGCCGTGATGGAACTTTAGGGCTTTCTTCAGCTCGTTTGGAATCAGGATGGCACCGAATTGACTTAGTCGACTGAATTCTGCATCATAAGCGTCGACGGTCATATTTCCTTGTTCCAAATGCAGGAACTGGAAGTACAGTTCATCTCTGACCATGGCTGGGAAATATTTTACATTAAAATATTCCAGAAATTGTTCCCAAGTATAGTTCTTGCCGGTGCTGCGCTCGATAGATTCCCACCAGTGATGGGCGTTACCGAGGAGTAGGGTCCTTACTGCGGTTATCCATAGATCGGGGTGAAGTTGGGAACCTTCTAGCAGTATTTCCGTGTTGGAGATCCAGTCTGAGATCTCTTCCGGAGTTTCATTGCCCTTAAAGGTTCTCGGGCTCATCCGGCTAAAGCCTCGAACAGTGCTAGCTGGTTGGACAGGGGCTGGTACTGGGGCAGCTGTCTTCTCCAGAACCGTCATTAGGCATTGTCTCAGGACTTCATTCTGTTGCCACTGAGCCTGCAATATGGCTTGGAACATCTGAGATTGTTCCTCAAGTTGTGGCATCAGGGCTGCGAGAACTGGAGGTGGAGGCAAAGGTATCTCCGCCTGCAGTGTTGGAGCCTGAGAAGGTTGCCCTTCTTGCTGTGTCACCACCCCATTTTCAGATCCGGGTATTTTTTTTATTTTTAATTTAGTTAATTGTGGATTATTTATATTTAATTGTATTTATATTTAATTATTGATTGTATTATATTTTTATTGTTTGTTTTAGGATTTTGGCTAGCCTGGACCCATGTCAGACCCTAGTGGACCCATGTCCGACCCAGCCCACACCCTTGTGAGAATTATTTTGGGGCTTAGAATATTTATTTTATTTTTAGGAAGTTAGTTGGAGAGATTTGGAACTAGTTTGAGTGCTTTTGGAGCCCCGAAACCCAAAACCGAGTTACGGGAGGGCATTTTGGTCATTTGGACTTAGTGGAACCCTTTATTAAGTGGCCGGCCCTATTTTTCTCCCCCCCACACCCGTGAACCAGCAGCTCCCCTTCCCCCCACTCTTCTTCTTCACTTCTTCTTCTTCTCCACTCATTTTTCTTCTTCCTTTCTCCTTCCTACTTCAAGTAAGTCTATTTTTCTTCCCTCCTCTTTCCATTTCTTCTACTTGTGTTAACCCTAACCCTAGATCTTTCCCTAACCTAGGTGGGTAGAGCCTAGATTTGGTGTTGGAGCTTGGATTTGAGGCTTGGAAGCTTGGATTGGAGGATTTGGAGCATTTTGGGGATTTTTGCTTGGGATTCCAACTCCCAAGAGGTAAACCCTAAATTTCCCCTTGTAATTACTCTTTTATAGTGTAATTAATATTTTAGAACCTTCCTAGACCCTTAGGCTACCCGTGGGAGGAAGTTGGAACTAGTTGGGTAGTGTTTGGAGACTTTAACACTAGGTTTTGTGTCAATTTCGGGTGGAATCCGAATTTGGCCCAATTTTGGGTGATGCCCTAGGTTAGATGGACCTAGGTAGACGTTGTCGGGAGTCGTGAGGGTGAGTGCGTGTCTCCGTTTGGGCACGGGAAGCCGTGTCGCGGAGAAACGGGAGTTTCGGGCGAAATTGGGGCTTTTCGTCGTCGCCGATTCTAAGTGCGTGTGCGTTTCCGCCACGGGCCTAGAATTGATGCGGGAGCGCATTTTCTAGGATCTATACATCGTTTAGGACACGTGGGTAAATTTTGGGCCGATTCCGAGTTCGTTTGGTGTGCGTTTCAGGAGGTTTTCCGAACCGTGCACCACGTGTTCGTCGAAATGACCGAACGGCCATTTTGACTTGGTTTCCTCGTTTCGGGCTTGTGCGCGCGTTGGGTTAGTATCGGGGAGTGTGTGCTAGAATTCTCGGGCTATATTTTATATATTTTAGGGTATTGGTGAGTGTCGGGGTCGTTGGACGTGAGTAGGGCGTGTGGTTTGAGTGTTGTGTGCGTGGTTGTGTTTGTATTGATATGTGTCTATATATATATATATTTTTATATATGTATGTGTGTCTATGTATATATATTTATATATATATGTGTGTATTTATATTTATGTACTTGTATATGTATATGTCTATGTGTATATATATATATGTATATGTGTAAGTGTGCTTGTGTGTGTGTATGGATATATATATATATATATATAGGTGTATGTATATATATATAGTTGAGAGTGTGTGTAGATGTATATATATATTTATGTGTGTAGATATATGTTAGAGTGTGTTGGTATATAGATATTAGTATATATGTTAGTGTGTGTGTGTGTAGATGTATAGATATATATATTAGTGTATATATATATATATAGATATATGTGAGTATATATGTAGATGTGTGTTTATATATATATAGAGATATGTGTTTGTGTATATGTGTGTGTGTATATTTGTGTGTGTGTGTGTTGATTTGTGTTTGAGTGTGTTAGTGTGTGTTAGTAATAGGTATAAGTGTATATATATATATGTATCTAGTTATATATATATATAGATGTGTATATATATGTATATATATATATATGTATATATATATAGGGGGGTGTGTGTGTGTATGTGAGATGAGAGGGGGGGGTGCCCAGCTGAAACAGGGAGCAGCAGCAGCGATGTGCAGCTGCAGCAGCAGCAGTAGCATAGCTACAGCAGCTAAGCAGCGCGGCAGCAGCAGAATATTCAGCAGCAGCAGCAGTGCAAGGCAGCCAGCGTGCAGCGGGGGCAGCAGTGCGCGCTGCAGCGCACTGCACAGCGAGCAGCGCGCTGTGTGCAGCTTGCACACAGCTGCAGCAGCAGCAGAATGAACAGTAGCAGCAGCAGCTAGGTAGCTGCAGCAGCAGGAGCAGCAGCAAGGTGAGGAGCAGCTAGCAGCAGCAGTATCAATGCGAGGGAGAGTTAGAGAGAGGTATATATATATAGATATAGATAGATTGGTACATAGTTAGGTAGTAGAGGGTTTACTTAGATAGATACATAGATAAATAGATTAGATTGATAGATAGATAATAAGATAGATAAGTAGATGCATAGGTAGATACCTATATCTATGGGTAGATAAATAGGTAGATGGATAATTAGACGGGTAGTTAGATAGCTAGATAGCTATTAATTGATAGATAGTTTATAGATAGATTAGAGAGTTTGATAGTTAGACTAGTTTATAGATATATTAGATAGTTAGAGGGATATCTAATTAATAGATAGGTAGTTGGATAAATAGGTAAGATAAGTATGAGATACTTAGATAGATAGATATATCTATCAATAGATAGATAGTTACTAGATAGGTAGTTATCTATCTAAGGTATATATATATCTATATACATATAGTTATATCAATACCTAGAGATATCTAGATAGTATAGTCATATATATTTATGCGTAGGGTAAGATAATGGGTAAATGTATATATGTGTGGATATATATATATATAGGTAGATACCTACTTAGACATATATAAATATGGTAGATATCTATATTACCTAGCCTAGATTAATATCTAGGTATGTAATTAATAGCTAGGTAGCTAGTTAGAGGGTTTGAGAGCGGTATCTCAATACCTTGAGATACCAAGGTATTTCAATACCTTAAGATAACCAAGGTATTGGGTTTCGAGCGGGGTTTTTGAGCAATAGCCTAGGAATAGTATTGGAGTGATTTTTATATGTATATGTGTATATATTTACGCGTGCTAGCATAGGTTTTAGCGGGTTTAGGCGGGGTGCGTAGCCTAGGTTGAGGTATCGGATACCGAGGGTATCCCGGTATCTCAAGGAGGCGAGTTTGAGAGTTTTCTAGCTTAATGAGCTCGGTTTGACCTAGAATTTCAGGAGCACCCTAGTTTGACCCAGACTTGACCGTAGTTGACTCGGTTGACCGCCAAAGTCAACTTTTGACCTAGTTTTGACCTAGAGTTGACTTTTTGGACCCAGAGTTGACTTTTTGACCCAGATTTTACCGGTTTGATCCGTTTGACCTAGAACGACCCTAGAAGCCTATTTTTAATTATTTTATATCTGTTTAACTTATTAGAAACCCTGTTTAACCTTACTTTTCGCATTAGGTCCTTGCGATACCGGTTCGGATCGCCAGTTGCTCAGGACGTCAGGCGAGTACATTCTCTGATAGTTTTCATTATTTGATGATTATTATGATTCAGCTTCTAGTATAGTATCATCTGATTATTCTGGCACAACACGGGACACTGATTGATATTTCTGGATTCATTTACTTGCGATACGTACATTTCATGTTTCTGGCCTCTATTCTGGAATCACTACTGGCATCACCTACAGGCATCACTACAGGCATCATTCATGTACAGGCTGGACTCATCTTGATTTGCGTGTCGGGTCTTGGATCCACTTGTATTAGTCGGGGCGGGGAAATACTCGAGTAGACATGTAAACATTCCTATCTGGCATCATCAGGAATCACTCCCTCTGGTCTAATCTGGAATGATAGCAGCCGCGCACCCAGTGCGCGGTGAGCCGTACTTACCCCTAGCCGTTTACATGTCGAAACAAGTATTTCAAAGACACCGAGTTCATTCTTTATAGTCTGGACTCTCATGCATTTCTTGACTTGTCTCACTTACATGTTTCTGGACTTGACTCACTACACGTTCATGTACACGGACTTGATCTTAGCTTAGATTCTTATATCTTACAGTTACTACTATCTTGTTTCTGATACTCCTGCATCTTTACCTTTATGCACCAGTGATACATGTTTATTTCCTGTTTCATACTTACTTCTTTCTTCTTGCTACTTGCTATAACTGTTTTATAGTTTTTATCATTTAAATGGAACTGCTGTTAGAGATGTACTTGCTCCAGTCCTGACTGGACATATTTTTCAGAGTATCCGGAGGATTGGTGTCCGACGTTTTATGGACCTGAGCCTGTCGATGGTGCAGACAGGGACCCTCTAGTTTAGAGGTGATTTCCGGGTTGGTAGCCGGGATCACTAGGATCTTGTTGTTGTTTTTATTAGTTTTTAGCACCGGATTTGTCTCCGGTTTTGGATTGAGACCTTGTTTGTATATTATTTTGGATGATGTATTGTTGTATTATTATTATTATTGATGTTGTGGTTGTTGTAGTAGTAGTTGGTGGTTAGACTTTATAGTTGTTAGTCTTCTTTGTTATCTATCGTGCTTAGATTCGTGATTGAGTACTTGAGATTATCTTTTGATATTGCTCCTCCGTTTGGAGTTGAGATCTTGGCAGATTATATATATTGTTTGTGTGGTTGCCCTCCTTTTGGAGAGGTCATGCCCGATTTTTGTGTGAGATTATTATTTAGTTAGTTGACCTAGACAGCGTTCTATCGCCGATGCTGCGGCGTAGGCTGGACGTACCCACGACTCATGCCCGATTTTCCGGGTGCGGGTCGTGACACGTTTTTGGTGGAGGCCCCATGCAGGTCTCGATTCGCAATTAGTGCGATGTCGTGGTGGTACAACAACTTAGTTGTACTGCTGCGAGCCTGCTATAGGATCTTGGATCTAGGATGAGTGTGTACTCAATCACGACTAGGAACAATTCCAATCTAATTATTCTGAAATTGCTTCTTTTGAAATATTACTGTCCTTCTTTGATAATATCGTATCTTGCGCCGTATTGACTTCTTTTGATCTGTGTTCAGGATGCCTCCGAAGACACGATCCCATCGTACCGTTCCAGCAGTTGCCTCGGAGAGGTCTGCTACCTCTCGTCCAGCTCGTATTCAGGCAGCTGCTACCGCTCCACTCACCACTCCTGCAGTTGAGGGAGCATCTGCTTCTCTCGGGGATCCTCCTTCACCTGTCGATCTGAGGACTACCCCAGTCGTTCCGGTGGTTCCTCCACCACTTCCTGCTCCAGTAGATGCCGCGCAGTTGTTTGCGTTCTTCAGGGAGATGATGGACGTGCAGCACCGTCAGGTGGATGTGATGAGGCTGGGCATTGAGAACGCCCACCAGGTGGCCATGACAGCAGTGGATAGGGTGGCACAGAATCAGCCACAGGCAGATCAGATTCAGCATCCGAGGCCAGGCAGTATTATCGACTTTCAGAGGATGCGGCCCAAGGAGTTCTGTGGTACAGAAGGTATCCTGTACGCGGATGACTGGATAGAGCAGATTGAGGGCATCTTCAGGCTGGCGCAGATTCCAGACAGCATGCAGATAGAGGCAGCGGGCAGTCAGATGTTCGACCTCGCCTTGACATGGTATCGCACAGATACGAGGATTGCGGCGCCAGGGCTTACTTGGGAGGCTTTCAAGAAGCTTTTTAAGGAGAAGTTTTTCCCTGATGTGGCGCTCAGTGCTTTGGAGAGCCAGTTCGAGGCACTCGTCCAGGGGAGCATGACAGTGGACGAGTACGCAGCGGAGTTCTGCCGTCTGGGCAGATTTGTGGATGGCTTGAGTGAGGCAGCTAAGGCGAGGAAGTTTCGCAAGGGCTTGGTTATGGCGGTCAAGTCTTTGACCAGGAGCGATCGCGAGGCAACTTTTGAGCAGATAGTAGGAGATGCTCAGAGAGCAGAGGATGACTTGGAGCTCAAGTCCAAGAGAGGCAGGGATGATTCAGGCAGTGCGAGTGGCAGTGCGGGACCAGCTAAGCGTCCCTATGTACAGAAGGCAGCGCAGCAGGGTCAGGATCAGAGAGCGCCCACTTGTGCCTACTGCAGGAAGACAGGACACACTTGGGATGTTTGTAGGAGGAGGCTGAAGGTGTGTTTGTTCTGTGGATCCGCTGCTCACCAGATGCGAGATTGCTCCACTGCACCTCCATTGGATGGAGCACAGGATCAGAGAGTTGGAGCTAGGCCATCTGTGGCACAGCATCATGCCCCGCACCAGCAGAGGGATACACCCCAGCAGGGCAGGGCTTATGCGTTGACGGTCGAGGAGGCCGATGCTACGGATGTCGGGTTAGCAGGTCTGTCTCTTGTTTCTTCTTCCTGTCCTTTCCATTCCTTGTGGTGTGCTTCATTAGTACCTGTTAGACTTTTTTGTGCTGTGGTAGATAGTGTAGTGACCCCGATTGAGACTGTAATAACACGACCAGTAGGACCCTGATCTTGTATGTTGTTTAGGTAGAATTTCTTGACTGTGATTGTTGGGGGTTTGACCTAGAGGAGTGTGATTGACTTTAAATTTCGAGGACGAAATTTTCTAAGGAGGATAGGCTTGTCACCACCCCATTTTCAGATCCGGGTATTTTTTTTTATTTTTAATTTAGTTAATTGTGGATTATTTATATTTAATTGTATTTATATTTAATTATTGATTGTATTATATTTTTATTGTTTGTTTTAGGATTTTGGCTAGCCTGGACCCATGTCAGACCCTAGTGGACCCATGTCCGACCCAGCCCACACCCTTGTGAGAATTATTTTGGGGCTTAGAATATTTATTTTATTTTTAGAAAGTTAGTTGGAGAGATTTGGAACTAGTTTGAGTGCTTTTGGAGCCCCGAAATCCAAAACCGAGTTACGGGAGGGCATTTTGGTCATTTGGACTTAGTGGAACCCTTTATTAAGTGGCCGGCCCTATTTTTCTCCCCCCCACACCCGTGAACCAGCAGCTCCCCTTCCCCCCACTCTTCTTCTTCACTTCTTCTTCTTCTCCACTCATTTTTCTTCTTCCTTTCTCCTTCCTACTTCAAGTAAGTCCATTTTTCTTCCCTCCTCTTTCCATTTCTTCTACTTGTGTTAACCCTAACCCTAGATCTTTCCCTAACCTAGGTGGGTAGAGCCTAGATTTGGTGTTGGAGCTTGGATTTGAGGCTTGGAAGCTTGGATTGGAGGATTTGGAGCATTTTGGGGATTTTTGCTTGGGATTCCAACTCCCAAGAGGTAAACCCTAAATTTCCCCTTGTAATTACTCTTTTATAGTGTAATTAATATTTTAGAACCTTCCTAGACCCTTAGGCTACCCGTGGGAGGAAGTTGAAACTAGTTGGGTAGTGTTTGGAGACTTTAACACTAGGTTTTGTGTCAATTTCGGGTGAAATCCGAATTTGGCCCAATTTTGGGTGATGCCCTAGGTTAGATGGACCTAGGTAGACGTTGTCGGGAGTCGTGAGGGTGAGTGCGTGTCTCCGTTTGGGCACGGGAAGCCGTGTCGCGGAGAAACGGGAGTTTCGGGCGAAATTGGGGCTTTTCGTCGTCGCCGATTCTAAGTGCGTGTGCGTTTCCGCCACGGGCCTAGAATTGACGCGGGAGCACATTTTCTAGGATCTAGACATCATTTAGGACACGTGGGTAAATTTTGGGCCGATTCCGAGTTCGTTTGGTGTGCGTTTCAGGAGGTTTTTCGAACCGCGCACCACGTGTTCGTCGAAATGACCGAACGGCCATTTCGACTTGGTTTCCTCGTTTCGGGCTTGTGCGCGCGTTGGGTTAGTATCGGGGAGTGTGTGCTAGAATTCTCGGGCTATATTTTATATATTTTAGGGTATTGGTGAGTGTCGGGGTCGTTGGGCGTGAGTAGGGCGTATGGTTTGAGTGTTGTGTGCGTGGTTGTGTTTGTATTGATATGTGTCTATATATATATATATATTTATATATGTATGTGTGTTTATGTATATATATTTATATATATATGTGTGTATTTATATTTATGTACTTGTATATGTATATGTCTATGTGTATATATATATATGTATATGTGTAAGTGTGCTTGTGTGTGTGTATGGATATATATATATATATAGGTGTATGTATATATATATAGTTGAGAGTGTGTGTAGATGTATATATATATTTATGTGTGTATAGATATATGTTAGAGTGTGTTGGTATATAGATATTAGTATATATGTTAGTGTGTGTGTGTGTAGATGTATAGATATATATATTAGTGTATATATATATATATAGATATATGTGAGTATATATGTAGATGTGTGTTTATATATATATAGAGATATGTGTTTGTGTATATGTGTGTGTGTATATTTGTGTGTGTGTGTGTTGATTTGTGTTTGAGTGTGTTAGTGTGTGTTAGTAATAGGTATAAGTGTATATATATATATGTATCTAGTTATATATATATAGATGTGTATATATATGTATATATATATATGTATATATATATAGGGGTGTGTGTGTGTGTATGTGAGATGAGAGGGGGGGGTGCCCAGCTGAAACAGGGAGCAGCAGCAGCGATGTGCAGCTGCAGCAGCAGCAGTAGCATAGCTACAGCAGCTAAGCAGCGCGGCAGCAGCAGAATATTCAGCAGCAGCAGCAGTGCAAGGCAGCCAGCGTGCAGCGGGGGCAGCAGTGCGCGCTGCAGCGCACTGCACAGCGAGCAGCGCGCTGTGTGCAGCTTGCACACAGCTGCAGCAGCAGCAGAATGAACAGTAGCAGCAGCAGCTAGGTAGCTGCAGCAGCAGTTTGCAGCAGCAGGAGCAGCAGCAAGGTGAGGAGCAGCTAGCAGCAGCAGTATCAATGCGAGGGAGAGTTAGAGAGAGGTATATATATATAGATATAGATAGATTGGTACATAGTTAGGTAGTAGAGGGTTTACTTAGATAGATACATAGATAAATAGATTAGATTGATAGATAGATAATAAGATAGATAAGTAGATGCATAGGTAGATACCTATATCTATGGGTAGATAAATAGGTAGATGGATAATTAGACGGGTAGTTAGATAGCTAGATAGCTATTAATTGATAGATAGTTTATAGATAGATTAGAGAGTTTGATAGTTAGACTAGTTTATAGATATATTAGATAGTTAGAGGAATATCTAATTAATAGATAGGTAGTTGGATAAATAGGTAAGATAAGTATGAGATACTTAGATAGATAGATATATCTATCAATAGATAGATAGTTACTAGATAGGTAGTTATCTATCTAAGGTATATATATATCTATATACATATAGTTATATCAATACCTAGAGATATCTAGATAGTATAGTCATATATATTTATGCGTAGGGTAAGATAATGGGTAAATGTATATATGTGTGGATATATATATATATATAGGTAGATACCTACTTAGACATATATAAATATGGTAGATATCTATATTACCTAGCCTAGATTAATATCTAGGTATGTAATTAATAGCTAGGTAGCTAGTTAGAGGGTTTGAGAGCGGTATCTCAATACCTTGAGATACCAAGGTATTTCAATACCTTAAGATAACCAAGGTATTGGGTTTCGAGCGGGGTTTTTGAGCAATAGCCTAGGAATAGTATTGGAGTGATTTTTATATGTATATGTGTATATATTTACGCGTGCTAGCATAGGTTTTAGCGGGTTTAGGCGGGGTGCGTAGCCTAGGTTGAGGTATCGGATACCGAGGGTATCCCGGTATCTCAAGGAGGCGAGTTTGAGAGTTTTCTAGCTTAATGAGCTCGGTTTGACCTAGAATTTCAGGAGCACCCTAGTTTGACCCAGACTTGACCGTAGTTGACTCGGTTGACCGCCAAAGTCAACTTTTGACCTAGTTTTGACCTAGAGTTGACTTTTTGGACCCAGAGTTGACTTTTTGACCCAGATTTTACCGGTTTGATCCGTTTGACCTAGAACGACCCTAGAAGCCTATTTTTAATTATTTTATATCTGTTTAACTTATTAGAAACCCTGTTTAACCTTGCTTTTTGCATTAGGTCCTTGCGACACCGGTTCGGATCGCCAGTTGCTCAGGACGTCAGGCGAGTACATTCTCTGATAGTTTTCATTATTTGATGATTATTATGATTCAGCTTCTAGTATAGTATCATCTGATTATTCTGGCACTACACGGGACACTGATTGATATTTCTGGATTCATTTACTTGCGACACGTACATTTCATGTTTCTGGCCTCTATTCTGGAATCACTACTGGCATCACCTACAGGCATCACTACAGGCATCATTCATGTACAGGCTGGACTCATCTTGATTTGCGTGTCGGGTCTTGGATCCACTTGTATTAGTCGGGGCGGGGAAATACTCGAGTAGACATGTAAACATTCCTATCTGGCATCATCAGGAATCACTCCCTCTGGTCTAATCTGGAATGATAGCAGCCGCGCACCCAGTGCGCGGTGAGCCGTACTTACCCCTAGCCGTTTACATGTCGAAACAAGTATTTCAAAGATACCGAGTTCATTCTTTATAGTCTGGACTCTCATGCATTTCTTGACTTGTCTCACTTACATGTTTCTGGACTTGACTCACTACACGTTCATGTGCACGGACTTGATCTTAGCTTAGATTCTTATATCTTACAGTTACTACTATCTTGTTTCTGATACTCCTGCATCTTTACCTTTATGCACCAGTGATACATGTTTATTTTCTGTTTCATACTTACTTCTTTCTTCTTGCTACTTGCTATAACTGTTTTATAGTTTTTATCATTTAAATGGAACTGCTGTTAGAGATGTACTTGCTCCAGTCCTGACTGGACATATTTTTCAGAGTATCCGGAGGATTGGTGTCCGACGTTTTATGGACCTGAGCCTGTCGATGGTGCAGACAGGGACCCTCTAGTTTAGAGGTGATTTCCGGGTTGGTAGCCGGGATCACTAGGATCTTGTTGTTGTTTTTATTAGTTTTTAGCACCGGATTTGTCTCCGGTTTTGGATTGAGACCTTGTTTGTATATTATTTTGGATGATGTATTGTTGTATTATTATTATTATTGATGTTGTGGTTGTTGTAGTAGTAGTTGGTGGTTAGACTTTATAGTTGTTAGTCTTCTTTGTTATCTATCGTGCTTAGATTCGTGATTGAGTACTTGAGATTATCTTTTGATATTGCTCCTCCGTTTGGAGTTGAGATCTTGGCAGATTATATATATTGTTTGTGTGGTTGCCCTCCTTTTGGAGAGGTCATGCCCGATTTTTGTGTGAGATTATTATTTAGTTAGTTGACCTAGACAGCGTTCTACCGCCGATGCTGCGGCGTAGGCTGGACGTACCCACGACTCATGCCCGATTTTTTGGGTGCGGGTCGTGACATGCTGGACTGGTGTTGCTTCCTGGATCGGATCCTGGTGAAGGTACGAGGTTGTTGGATTGACCAGCATCCTTCTCGGAGATTGGTCTCTCGGGGTTGGTGTCCCTTGGACATCTGGCGAGAGGTCTGTTGCTTGGTCAGTTCCATTAATCGCAGTTTTCTCGGGTATGTCCATATTTCTGAAAAGAATAGAAATTTTTTTTGAAAAATACGAAGGACTTAATAGATGATAATCAAGCAGGATGCAATATTTATGGATGAAGTTAGTATGGATGAGACCTAGTATTCCTATCCTATTGCAGGTTTGCTGAATATGATATCATGTTATTAGCAATTAACTCGACCTGCGTGGGCCACCACTAAAACCGTGTCACGCCCCAGTCCCAAAAATATACGGAACTAGGCCACGTGGCATTGGCCAGCTGACACGTCACTAAGGGATTACCCAATTTAATGGACCCAAAGTGATGTGCTACGCTGTCCTAAAATACTACAAGTCTAAATACAGGTAAATCTATCTCATCCACAAGAATAACAGGGAAAGTGCTGAATATATATATAGATGCTAAATCTGAAATATCATATACAACCCAAATAAAGTCAGGTGGGAACAATCCTACTACAAAAGTAAGCAGGAGTGAAATAAAATAAACTAGCACAACATCCTCAAAATATGTAGCTCCAACTCCAGGTGTACTCAGGTAGACTCTGACGGCATCTCCTCTAACTCCATCTCAAGGGCATGTCCAGACTCCAGTCCAGGTCCAGGTACTGTGGGGTGGAATGTCTCAGCTAAACCTGGTCAGGGAACCAGGTCCTCAGAGGGACGTAACAAGATACAAGAAAATAACATGCCAAGTATGTAAATACTGAATTAAACTACTGAATGAAATAAATACAGGGTGCTAACCATCTAAGTGAATGCAAATTGAGACAACCTAATACGTATGGGAAATGTGTGGCTAGACATATGCTGACGTAATTCACCAATCTGTAGTGACAGGCTAGTATATGCCACATATGCCCCCGTTCAAGGGCACTATACAATTTTCCATCTACGATGAGAATGGTCACATGAATACATATCTATATCATCCGTATCACTCCGTCGAGTGCGGCACATGGTAAAGAGGTGGGTGTCCCATACGTATTTTAGTCGTTCTCCCCGCCCAATGTAACTAAATGTCAAGTCGTAATTTCCTGCATTATTCTAATTCGTGATGCGGGTCACACGTATTGGTAGCAAATTAAATACGCAGCTCGCATCCCAATATGCATTGCAACCATGTTGCGTGTTCCCGTGATAGGGTCTAGGAGAATATTAGGATACTCTCATACTTGTTGGTGAGTCCGTAATATTATTTTAAATGTCAACATATCAACTGACTGTACCCAAGGCAGTCTCAGGTAATCATTGTATATGAAATACAGAAACAAGAGCATATACAATATTGAGAATTTAAACAGTACTTGGCAAGGTATACTTGCCTACTCCCTGATAGTGTTGATAACCTGATCTTGCAGTCAGGTTTAAGGTTGCTGGTGACAGGGAGTCACTGGCTGTGCTGAAGGTGGTTTCTGTTAAAATAGACAGGGTTCGTGAATAACAAGGCTGTAATAATAAGCATATATATATATATATATACTTATATACACATATATAATATATATATAGTATATATATAGATATAATATAATATATATAGCAGTATATGAAGAACAGACCAATGCAGGTATATAGTAGCAGGGTATATCCACTGTCATAAATATTATAATATAATAATATTATCAGGGTGTATCCACTGATTATAATATAAATAATAAAATAAAATGACAGAACATAATTTAAATATATATATAAATGCTGTACTATTCAGCAAATATTATATTTAATAATATCAGGGTCTATATGTGACCACTGTTATATACAGCATTTATAATAATAATAAATATATGAATTTAAAGACGGTGCAAGAATTTAAAATATACATATAAATATAAGCTGTATTATCCAGCAATAATATTTATTATTAATAATAATACATAGTATAAATATAACATATTAATAATATGTTATATTATATACATATAGATAATATATATATATATATATATATATATATATATATATATATATATATATATATATATATATATATATATATATATATATATATATATATATAATAATAATAGGTGCAGGAAATTAAGTGCAGAAATAAATAAAAGAAAAAGAGTGCATAGTATACATATATACATTATAGTAGAAATTATATAACATATACAAATATGTTATATATATATGATATATATAGTATATATACTATATATATATTATAATTATATATATATAAATATATATATATATAAGTAAGGAAAAACAGAAATGAAAATGCATATATATAATAATAATAAAATGCATAGCATATATAAACATATACTGTGTATATTTACAGTGAATGTAATAATATATTATATATATATTACATAATATATATATATAGATATATATATATTATATACAAATATATATAATATATATACATAGTTATATATACATAATTTATATATATTATAAACTTATATATATATATATATATATATATATATATATATATATATATATATATATATATATATATATATATATATAGTTATATGTAAATACATAATATACATATATAAGTAGTATACCTATACATATATATATATATATATTATAGTAATATATATATATACAGTATAGTATACTGTATTTATACAGTATATATTAATATATATTATCATATGTATATAAATATACATATATACATATATATATACATATACGTATAGATATTTATATAGATATACGTATAGGTATGTATACACGTATTTATAGGTTTAGAGTGTATACCTAACTGACAGGTGGGGTCCACGGTGGGTCGCCGGCGGGAGGAAGGCGGCGGAGTCGTCGACGGCCGGCCGGAATAGCAACGGCAGTAGCAGTAGCTGCTAGCAGTAGCAGCAGCAGCAGCAGCTTGCGGCAGCGCCGCGTGCGGTGGCGGGGGCGGCGGTACAGGCTGTCGGGGTGGTGGAGGAGGAGGTGGCGAACAGGTCCGGGGCGGTGGCGGAGGTCGGAGGCTATCGGAGAGGCGGTGGGGAGCGTCGGGGAGGTGGCTCGAGCAGTGGCCAGGGAGAGGCGGTGATGGCGCTGCGGGGGTGATGGCGGAGGCTGTGGTGGTCGTGGAGGGACGGGGCGGTGATGGTTGGAGAGAGGAAGTCACGGCGGAGCGGATGGGGGTGGTGGCGGAGGTCCACGGTGGCGGGTGGTGGCGGAGGAGGACGTCGGGTGGTCGGAGGCTGCTGTCGGGCAGGAAGGGGAGGGGGTCTGTGGTCGTTGCCGGAGGCGGAGGCGGAGGCCAGGGTGGGCGGCAGTTGGCCGGAGGGTGGCCTAGGGAGGGGCGAGTCGAGTGGGGGTGGTCCGGCGGTGGGCGGTGGCCGGAGCTGGCCGAGGGGAGCCTGGGAATGAGAGAGAAGGGGGGGTGTTTAGGGTTTATATAGATTTTAGGATAATGGCAATTTCGTAAATATGTAGAACTTTGGAGATATTTTGGTAATTTGGATTTTTGGGATATTTTCAGCAGATTTTTCTGTGGGTCCCATGCCACCTATTGTCTAGCCAATAGGGTAATGCCATCTAACATGCATTTTTGCATAAAAACCCTAACTTTTCATAATTTGCATAAAAGTCCAGAAATTGGGAATTTGCGCAATTATGCAATTTGTCTGAAAAATCACCTGGTTCTAAAATTTACCAAAATTCACAGAATTGAGGGGAAAAGCTGGGGAGAATATTTTGGACTGTGTGGGGTGAGTCTGGGCAGATGCAGGGTCTGATTTCTTAGGTGATACGGGTCACCGTATTTATTATTTAATAAATACTGCGCATGGTGTTCACTAATTATTTAAGGGCAGTTAGGGTCATAATTTTTCTACGGAGTCAATACGATAATTATAATACAATTAGCGTAGAATATTATCGTATTTTTGGTTGGGCAAAACAGGTGCCTACTGGTCCTCAAATCTCTAGGGTACAGAGGTGGGTAAAGAGCAAAAAATTAAATAGGGATTAAATACGTACGTTTGTAACGATATTTGTGCGACTAAAACGAAGCACAAAACGAGGTTTCTGGGAGTTGCTAAAAATACAGAAAATGTAGTCTAGCAAGTCTAGGGCAGGGATGTGAAATTAGTTTAGGGTTAACAGCTAGTGTGGTGCCCTAATTTATTGTGTAATACACAGGTGCACAATCAATAAAATATATAATAAATAAATTTTAAAAAAAATTGCACTAATTCTAATTAACTATAAATAATATTAAAATACTGAAATCTGGTCGAGAGAGTTTACAATCTACCCTCCTTAGAATATTTCGTCCTCGAAATAAAAACAAACATATATTGAGAACGAAAGATTGATTAAGGACATATGAGGACATAGACATATCTGAAGATTTGATTTGAAATATTTTGGACATACCTTGATCTGGAAATAGATGGGAGAAACATTATCGGATATCCTCTACACGTTCCCAGGTTGATTTTCCTGGTGCATGATGCTTTCATGCAATATGAACTAGAGGAACGTAAAACAACGTAAGGTAGGTAACAGAAATCATTCTAAAAATAAGAACAGTGTTAAACTGCAATCTAATCTATTAATAGGGTTTGGTAATTCCCCCAAAACTATAAAAATGGCTATGGAAACAATACACTTCATATTTATACTATATACGAGGTTTCTTCTTTCCGAAATAAGGAAAGACGGAAAACAGTAATCAAGAGTTCAAGGGGGTAATGGATTAGAAGTATGGAGATTCAAGGCGTAAAAAAAATTCAATGGGAATTGCCAAGGCAGTTGTGGATGGAAATGCTATTCTGGTACTCCTTATTCACATATTCGTATTAACTTAGTTATGTAGCTGGTACGATATGCGCATAGACTAAGTACCTCTGTCTACTAATCACTATATATCTCAATCCACGTAAAGTAGTTATGCGAAAGGCGAACCAAGTGTATTATGGTTGATCAGACCGTCATACACTGATTCTGAAATGTATTAGTGTAGTACTCTAATAATACATAATTTAATGAACAAGCTTGATAAAGAATAAGCTTGCAAAACTAGGCTATAATAGCAGAGCATAATTTAAGGTAGTATAACAAATATAAGTACGCTAGATTATGATGTGAGAAGTACAAAACAATTCAAATTCACAAAAAGACAAGATTCTATAATCTCTAACTTCTAGTCTAGGTTGCTAGTTGACCCAAAAGAGGTGTGGTTTTCTAAGTTCTACAACCTTAATATACACTATAGGTTGTCCGTATTTAAGCACATGACTTGTATCCAGAGCGTACCTCTTTAATTGGAATATGTGGAAGACGTCATGTACTTCTTCCAATGTCTGAGGTAATGCTATCTTGTAAACAACTTCTTTGATGCGTTCCAACACATCGAAGGGTATGACGTACCTTGAGCTTAGTTTTCCTCTTCTTCCAAGTCTGATAGTTTCTAGGGTAGGTGAAAACATATGTCTTCCTAATCTACTCTATGTGTACCCTTTATCCAGATTATATGGGTATCACCAGGTTTACAACAAGTCGCATATTATTGGTAGTTTTTCTGATATTTTTCTCAAGACTAACATCTGTCTACCCTCTCTCCTTCAATCTAATTGATCTATTCCTGATACTAGCTGAAATTAATCTATTGGTGAAAACACAAGACTAGAAGTTACTGACTATCCTAATAAGTCATGTATATCAAATCTAATTTGAAAACTATCTGTAGTATTCAGCTATTACTACATTTACATATTTTGAGCCTAACAATCAACGTCTAGCAATCTACCTAGATGTGTTTGCTTAATCCTGATATCCGAATGGGTAACTTGGTGGTCTAAGGATGACGCTTCTCTTCCTGTAGTCTAGGATAGCATTTGTACTTGGTTTAGCCAGTCCATGTCTAAGACAACGTCGAAGTTTGGTATTGAAAGTACCGGGAATCGCGTTCTCATTACGCTACTATACATGACTACTAGCATGCTTTAGTAATGTTGGTAACTGGAATAATGCCTCTTCCGATAAACCTGACTATTTGCATGGGTACGAAACTACTAGATGTGAAAGACAGTGTAGCTCTAGAATCAAATATGCGGTTTGCTGGTAATAATGCAACTATAAGGGTACCTGAAATGGTTTCACCTTCCGGTTCTTCTGCAACTGCAGCTAGTGCAAAGGCCTGCTCGTGCCTTCGTCTAATGGTTTGTTGTCTGGCTAGGTAGTACTGCGTGTCTTGGGTGGCTAAGGGTGGTCCCCTTTGAAATCTTCCAGATGCTGGGGAATGCTGACCTCTAGTAGGAGGTTGCATTCTCTGGGCTGGTGCTGCTGGTCCTTGCCCAGTCCGAAGTGTTGCTTCTCTGTGTTGTGGGCAGTCTCTGGCCCTATGTTGATTATCTCCACATATCAAGCATAGTCTATACTTCCTTCGGCAGTTTTTGGCATAATGTCCTTTCCTGCCACAATAGTGACAAGTCGGAAGTTTCTTGTATTGATATGGCCCTGTCTTGTGTTGTGCCTGATTTCCCAGGTGACGGATTGGTCCTCCTGCTCCTGTCTGGTCTATGGCTGATATGGTTGGATTTGAGCATCTTGCTTCTCGGCCAATGGCTTCTATCCTTGCCTCTGAAAGAACTTCTTCGTATGAAATCCTCGACTGTGCCGTAGTATACCCTTGGAGTTCGGGGGTAAGGCCGTGATGGAACTTTAGGGCTTTCTTCAGCTCGTTTGGAATCAGGATGGCACCGAATTGACTTAGTCGACTGAATTCTGCATCATAAGCGTCGACGGTCATATTTCCTTGTTCCAAATGCAGGAACTGGAAGTACAGTTCATCTCTGACCATGGCTGGGAAATATTTTGCATTAAAATATTCCAGAAATTGTTCCCAAGTATAGTTCTTGCCGGTGCTGCGCTCGATAGATTCCCACCAGTGATGGGCGTTACCGAGGAGTAGGGTCCTTACTGCGGTTATCCATAGATCGGGGTGAAGTTGGGAACCTTCTAGCAGTATTTCCGTGTTGGAGATCCAGTCTGAGATCTCTTCCGGAGTTTCATTGCCCTTAAAGGTTCTCGGGCTCATCCGGCTAAAGCCTCGAACAATGCTAGCTGGTTGGACAGGGGCTGGTACTGGGGCAGCTGTCTTCTCCAGAACCGTCATTAGGCATTGTCTCAGGACTTCATTCTGTTGCCACTGAGCCTGCAATATGGCTTGGAACATCTGAGATTGTTCCTCAAGTTGTGGCATCAGGGCTGCGAGAACTGGAGGTGGAGGCAAAGGTATCTCCGCCTGCAGTGTTGGAGCCTGAGAAGGTTGCCCTTCTTGCTGGACTGGTGTTGCTTCCTGGATCGGATCCTGGTGAAGGTACGAGGTTGTTGGATTGACCAGCATCCTTCTCGGAGATTGGTCTCTCGGGGTTGGTGTCCCTTGGACATCTGGCGAGAGGTCTGTTGCTTGGTCAGTTCCATTAATCGCAGTTTCCCCGGGTATGTCCATATTTCTGAAAAGAATAGAAATTTTTTTTGAAAAATACGAAGGACTTAATAGATGATAATCAAGCAGGATGCAATATTTATGGATGAAGTTAGTATGGATGAGACCTAGTATTCCTATCCTATTGCAGGTTTGCTGAACATGATATCATGTTATTAGCAATTAACTCGACCTGCGTGGGCCACCACTAAAACTGTGTCACGCCCCAGTCCCAAAAATATACGGAACTAGGCCACGTGGCATTGGCCAGCTGACACGTCACTAAGGGATTACCCAATTTAATGGACCCAAAGTGATGTGCTACGCTGTCCTAAAATACTACAAGTCTAAATACAGGTAAATCTATCTCATCCGCAAGAATAACAGGGAAAGTGCTGAATATATATATAGATGCTAAATCTGAAATATCATATACAACCCAGATAAAGTCAGGTGGGAACAATCCTACTACAAAAGTAAGCAGGAGTGAAATAAGATAAACTAGCGCAACATCCTCAAAATATGTAGCTCCAACTCCAGGTGTACTCAGGTAGACTCTGACGGCATCTCCTCTAACTCCATCTCAAGGGCATGTCCAGACTCCAGTCCAGGTCCAGGTACTGTGGGGTGGAATGTCTCAGCTAAACCTGGTCAGGGAACCAGGTCCTCAGAGGGACGTAACAAGATACAAGAAAATAACATGCCAAGTATGTAAATACTGAATTAAACTACTGAATAAAATAAATACAGGGTGCTAACCATCTAAGTGAATGCAAATTGAGATAACCTAATACGTATGGGAAATGTGTGGCTAGACATATGCTGACGTAATTCACCAATCTGTAGTGACAGGCTAGTATATGCCACATATGCCCCCGTTCAAGGGCACTATACAATTTTCCATCTACGATGAGAATGGTCACATGAATACATATCTATATCATCCGTATCACTCCGTCGAGTGCGGCACATGGTAAAGAGGTGGGTGTCCCATACGTATTTTAGTCGTTCTCCCCGCCCAATGTAACTAAATGTCAAGTCATAATTTCCTGCATTATTCTAATCCGTGATGCGGGTCACACGTATTGGTAGCAAATTAAATACGCAGCTCGCATCCCAATATGCATTGCAACCATGTTGCGTGTTCCCGTGATAGGGTCTAGGAGAATATTAGGATACTCTCATACTTGTTGGTGAGTCCGTAATATTATTTTAAATGTCAACATATCAACTGACTGTACCCAAGGCAGTCTCAGGTAATCATTGTATATGAAATACAGAAACAAGAGCATATACAATATTGAGAATTTAAACAGTACTTGGCAAGGTATACTTGCCTACTCCCTGATAGTGTTGATAACCTGATCTTGCAGTCAGGTTTAAGGTTGCTGGTGACAGGGAGTCACTGGCTGTGCTGAAGGTGGTTTCTGTTAAAATAGACAGGGTTCGTGAATAACAAGGCTGTAATAATAAGCATATATATATATATATACTTATATACACATATATAATATATATATAGTATATATATAGATATAATATAATATATATAGCAGTATATGAAGAACAGACCAATGCAGGTATATAGTAGCAGGGTATATCCACTGTCATAAATATTATAATATAATAATATTATCAGGGTGTATCCACTGATTATAATATAAATAATAAAATGAAATGACAGAACATAATTTAAATATATATATAAATGCTGTACTATTCAGCAAATATTATATTTAATAATATCAGGGTCTATATGTGACCACTGTTATATACAGCATTTATAATAATAATAAATATATGAATTTAAAGACGGTGCAAGAATTTGAAATATACATATAAATATAAGCTGTATTATCCAGCAATAATATTTATTATTAATAATAATACATAGTATAAATATAACATATTAATAATATGTTATATTATATATATATATATATATATATATATATATATATATATATATATATATATATATATATATATATATATATATATATATATATATATATATATATATATATATATATATATATATATATATATATAATAGGTGCAGGAAATTAAGTGCAGAAATAAATAAAAGAAAAAAAGTGCATAGTATACATATATACATTATAGTAGAAATTATATAACATATACAAATATGTTATATATATATGATATATATAGTATATATACTATATATATATTATAATTATATATATATATAAATATATATATATATAAGTAAGGAAAAATAGAAATGAAAATGCATATATATAATAATAATAAAATGCATAGCATATATAAACATATACTGTGTATATTTACAGTGAATGTAATAATATATTATATATATATTACATAATATATATATATAGATATATATATATATATTATATACAAATATATATAATATATATACATAGTTATATATACATAAGTTATATATATATATATATATATATATATATATATATATATATATATATATATATATATATATATATATATATATATATATATATATATATATATATAGTTATATGTAAATACATAATATACATATATAAGTAGTATACCTATACATATATATATATATTATAGTAATATATATATTTACAGTATAGTATACTGTATTTATACAGTATATATTAATATATATTATCATATGTATATAAATATACATATATACATATATATATACATATATATATATACATATACATATAGATATTTATATAGATATACGTATAGGTATGTATACACGTATTTATAGGTTTAGAGTGTATACCTAACTGACAGGTGGGGTCCACGGTGGGTCGCCGGAGGGAGGAAGGCGGCGGAGTCGTCGGCGGCCGGCCGGAATAGCAACGGCAGTAGCAGCAGCTGCTAGCAGTAGCAGCAGCAGCAGCAGCTTGCGGCAGCGCCGCGTGCGGTGCGGGCGGGGGCGGCGGTGCAGGCTGTCGGGGTGGTGGAGGAGGAGGTGGCGAACAGGTCCGGGGCGGGTGGCGGAGGTCGGAGGCTATCGGAGAGGCGGTGGGGAGCGTCGGGGAGGTGGCTCGAGCAGTGGCCAGGGAGAGGCGGTGATGGCGCTGCGGGGGTGATGGCGGAGGCTGTGGTGGTCGTGGAGGGATGGGGCGGTGATGGTTGGAGAGAGGAAGTCACGGCGGAGCGGATGGGGGTGGTGGCGGAGGTCCACGGTGGCGGGTGGTGGCGGAGGAGGACGTCGGGTGGTCGGAGGCTGCTGTCGGGCAGGGAGGGGAGGGGGTCTGTGGTCGTTGCCGGAGGCGGAGGCGGAGGCCAGGGTGGGCGGCAGTTGGCCGGAGGGTGGCCTAGGGAGGGGCGAGTCGAGTGGGGGTGGTCCGGCGGTGGGCGGTGGCCGGAGCTGGCCGAGGGGAGCCTGGGAATGAGAGAGAAGGGGGGGTGTTTAGGGTTTATATAGATTTTAGGATAATGACAATTTCGTAAATATGTAGAACTTTGGGGGTATTTTGGTAATTTGGATTTTTGGGATATTTTCAGCAGATTTTTCTGTGGGTCCCATGCCACCTATTGTCTAGCCAATAGGGTAATGCCATCTAACATGCATTTTTGCATAAAAACCCTAACTTTTCATAATTTGCATAAAAGTCCAGAAATTAGGAATTTGCGCAATTATGCAATTTGTCTGAAAAATCACCTGGTTCTAAAATTTACCAAAATTCACAGAATTGAGGGGAAAAGCTGGGGAGAATATTTTGGACTGTGTGGGGTGAGTCTGGGCAGATGCAGGGTCTGATTTCTTAGGTGATACGGGTCACCGTATTTATTATTTAATAAATACTGCGCACGGTGTTCACTAATTATTTAAGGGCAGTTAGGGTCATAATTTTTCTACGGAGTCAATACGATAATTGTAATACAATTAGTGTAGAATATTATCGTATTTTTGGTTGGGCAAAACAGGTGCCTACTGGTCCTCAAATCTCTAGGGTACAGAGGTGGGTAAAGAGCAGAAAATTAAATAGGGATTAAATACGTACGTTTGTAACGATATTTGTGCGACTAAAACGAAGCACAAAACGAGGTTTCTGGGAGTTGCTAAAAATATAGAAAATGTAGTCTAGCAAGTCTAGGGCAGGGATGTGAAATTAGTTTAGGGTTAACAGCTAGTGTGGTGCCCTAATTTATTGTGTAATACATAGGTGCACAATCAATAAAATATATAATAAATAAATTTTAAAAAAAATTGCACTAATTCTAATTAACTATAAATAATATTAAAATACTAAAATTTGGTCGAGGGAGTTTACAAACCGGTATGGGCATGGACTCTTCATCGAGGTGCTGGGTTCAGCGGGTGGCGTTGATGAGAGCCGCTGTGAGAGGGCAGTCATGTTAATGGCGGACGTCGTGGGGCGAGCAGCCGGCCGGAGCGTCGAGGTGTGCTCGTGGTGGTGGTGGTGATAGTCGGAATGAGGTTGGGGGTGGATGTAATGGTGGTGGTGAAAGTCCGGGGAAGAGGAGGGGCCAGATTGGGTGAGGCGGAGGAGGTCGGATGGGGGAGCTGTCCTTCCGCGGTGGAGTCGGGGGACTGGGTGAAGCGGGACTCGCCGGAGCATTGCTCGAGCGGGTGGAGAGGAGGAGAATGGGGAGTGGCTGAAGCCGGACGGGGTGCAGCGGCGATCGCAGACCGGAGCGGGTCAGTCGCACTGCCGGAGTCGGGGGACTGCACCGGAGCTGTGCGGGGGAAACGACTGCACCGTCGGAGTCGGGTGCTATGTGGGGGTGCACCGCCGGAGCTGCACAGCGGGTCTGGACCGGAGAAGCTTCGGTGGCGCCGGAAGAGTATGGCAGTAGGCGACCGGTCTATAGTCGGAGCCGCTGTGGGGTGGGGGTTGCCCAGTCGGCCGGTCGGTCAGCCGGACGGGGGTCCTCCAGGGAGAAGAAGAAATAAAGGAAGAAGGAGAAGAATAATGGAAGAAGAATGTGCATTGGCTGTGAGTGAATGGATGGAGGAGAGAGAGAGGGGTGGTGTTTCCCAAATGTGGGGATTAGGGCCGGCCTTGGGGGAAGAGTAGTGATGGAGACATTAAATAGGGGAGGTGATGTGGGAAT
The DNA here is from genome assembly GCA_036927795.1 of Iris macrosiphon. Taxonomy (NCBI): domain Eukaryota; kingdom Viridiplantae; phylum Streptophyta; class Magnoliopsida; order Asparagales; family Iridaceae; genus Iris; species Iris macrosiphon. The sequence continues at coordinate 187,645,588 of JAYESA010000011.1, forward strand.
GTGAGGTCAGGATTTGCCCATTTCAAATGGGTGGATGTGATTTCATATGGAGAAGTAAATTCTTTATCTAAATAAAAGGGAGAGGGAGGCTTGACTTGGTCAAAGGAGAGGGGACTTCTCCATTTGGCTAGACCAATGAGGTTAGGACACCTATTTAAATAAATTGCAACTAAGCCCCTTAAATTCGGGAAATTGCACGAACACATAAAATGACGCCTAAATTGTGGAGAAATTTGTAGGTGATGGTTTGCATGGCTAGGGGGTGTTGGGGGGTTTGGCACGGGTTTAATTTTATGGCCAACGGAATTAATTGGGGATTAAAATAGGTTTAGGCAAAGTTGGTATCCCTGATTTAAATAGAATTAAAGTGTCCCGTACTTTTAAATTAAATGGGGGCACTGGGGTCAAAATCCGGAAATGACGCAAATGTCAAAAATGGTGGGGGCTTGGAGTCGGTCTTGGACCCTTTAGTTGGTCCGGCTCAACGGGTTAAGTTGGTATATCAAAATTTAGGGTAACGACACAGGTGTCCGACAAGTAATTAAATATGGATTACGGTTTCGGAAAATTGTGCAATTAATTTAGAGCACAACGAAAACTGGTTTTTGAGTGACGAAAAAGTCTAATGCCTAATTTGGCAGATCAAGTCAAAAGTACAATAATCCGATAGAATTTATGGGCTGATATTGGGCTCCGAATAATTAAACGATGATAGGGCACGCCAAGGGTTTTAATTAAATAAATTAAATACCAGACAAACCTATCTCCACTCTAAACCTCAACATCTGCTGCTAAAACTAAAATTTTCCAAATCCAAACCTGACTATCTATAGAATAAATCGAGGGGGTTTACATTCTTCCCAACTTAAAAAAATTTTGTCCCCAAAATTAAAAGTAAAGCACGATAATAGCTAAAAGAATTTTAAAACAACTAGTATCAAATATCGTACGTAAATTTGTACCTTGTTCCTCACATAAGTACGGAAATCGCTGCTGAATAGAATCCTCGCGCTCCCAAGTAGACTCGCCTGGTGAATGGTGTTTCCATGCCACTCTGACCAGTCGAATAGTCTGCCCTCTCAAAGTCTTCTCGCTGTGATCGAGGATCTCAACTGGCTGCTCTACGTAAGATAGGTTGGGCCCGACTGTAATTTTCGAATGATCAAGTACGTGGCTAGGGTCTGCGACATATCTCCTCAGCTGCGATACATGAAATATGTCATGTACTCCCTCTAATGATGGAGATAATGCAGGACGGTAAGCCACTTCGCCCACTCGTTCCAAGATGTCAAAAGGCCCGATGTACCTCGGACTCAGCTTGCCTCTGCCTCCGAATCTGATGGTACTTCGAGTAGGCGATATCCTTAAAAATACATGGTCACCCTCCTTGAACTCTAATGGTCTGCGGTGCGCATCTGTCCAATGTTTCTGTCTGTCCTGTGCTGCACGCAGGTGGCTCTGAATCTGCTTGACCTTCTCCACTGTCTGTGTTACCAACTCTGGACCAAGTATCTGACGCTCTCCCACGTTACTCCAACAAACTGGCGACCTACATTTCCTGCCGTACAGTGCCTCATAAGGTGCCATCTGTATGCTAGCCTGGTAACTGTTATTGTAGAAGAATTCTACCAAGTGTAGGTGGTCCTCCCAAAATCCTTCAAAATCAATCATGCACGCTCTCAACATATCCTCTAATATCTGTATCGTGCGCTCTGACTGACCTTCAGTCTGTGGATGATATGCAGTGCTAAACTTGAGACAAATTCTTAGACTCTCCTGCATACTCCGCCAAAAATGCGACGTGAATCTGGAATCACGATCCGATACGATGCTGACAGGCACTCCATGTAATTGTACTATCTGCCTCATATACATGTCAGCTAATATCTCCGTGGATTGCCCAACTCTGAAGGGAAAGAAATATGCAGACTTGGTGAGTCTTTCTACGACCACCCAAACTGCATCCTTCCCGCTAGGGCTCCGCGGGAATCCTGTGATGAAGTCCAGGGTAATGTGTTTCCACTTCCACTCGGGAATGGGAAGCGGCTGCAATAATCCTGCAGTCCTCTGATGTTCAGCCTTGACTTGCTGACAAACTAAACACTTTGCCACGAATCTTGCAATTTCTCTCTTCATCCCATGCCACCAGAAATGCTGCCTCAAGTCTCGGTACATCTTCGTACCCCCGGAATGAATGGAATAAATCGAGCTATGTGCCTCGGTCATCAACTCTTGGCGTAGCTCGCCACTCGAAACATATAGGTGCTCTCCACACCTCAACGTTCCGTCTTCATGAATCCTGAGTCCCGTCTATATGCCGGCCTCTGTCCTGTCTCGCTGTCATCTAAATTCCATATCTGTAGGCAAGGCTGCCTTGATCCCCTCAATAAATGTTGACTGAATCCTCGAGACTGGCCATCTGTCCATCTATGCCTGGCGATACAATCACAATCCTGAGTTCCTGAAAATCCTCTAACATCTGGCGATGAGTCGTAAACTACCTTCGCCTTGCCAGGGTGGTACTACAACTCGATATCATAATCTGTCATCAACTCCAGCCAGTGCCTTTGTCTCATGTTGAGCTCCATCTGCATGTAGACATACTTCAGACTTTTGTATTCTGTATAAATCTCAACACGCCCTCCATAAAGGTAGTGTCGCCATAGCTTTAGTACAATTATCACTACAGGTAGTTCTAGGTCGGGCGTCTGATAGTTCTTCTCACGCACCCTTAGTCATCCTGATGCGTATACTATCTATTCTATCTAATCATAACTCATATTTGCTGAGCTTGGCCTACCGTCTTTCTGTCTCAGTGTCTCCAACACGATCCTGAGATGTCTCTCGTGCTCCTCCTGGCTCTTGGAGCATACTAATATGTCGTCGATAATTACCACCACGAACTTATCTAAGTATTGGTGGAAAATACTGTTCATTAGGCTCATAAATATTGCTGGCGCGTTGGTTAAACTAAACGGCATGACTAAAAACTCATAGTGGCCATACTTCATCCGGAAAGTCGTCTTAGAAATGTCCTCTCTCCGTACTTAGATCTGATGATAGCTGGATCTGAGATCGATCTTCAAAATGCACATGCGCCACTTAGCTGATTCAAATAAATCTTCGATGTGCGACAAGGGTACTTGCTCTTTATTGCTACGATATTTAATGCCCTGTAATCGTTATGTAATATATCGTCCCGTCCTTCTTTGGTACAATAAGATGACTGCTTCCCATGGAAAACACTAGCCCGACTAAAACCCTTGTCTAAGAGATCCTCTACGACGGACCTACAACTCAACCAACTCTATCGGTGCTAGTCTGAAGACGAAAAATTAACTGGCTCGGCTCTTAGAGTCAACTCTATAACAACTCTATCTCTCTGTCAGGTGGCAGGCCTGGAAGATTATCTAGAATCACATCCTCAAACTCTGATATAATATGGGGGTACACTGGTTCACCTTCTACAATGAGTGCCTCTAAGGTAGATGGATACCATGCTCTCGGGCTCCCCGAAGTAACTCAAACTCAAGGTAATCTGGTGGTCATAAATAATGTAATCACGTCGACAATCTCGCATCGTGTGATATTGGCTCAATCAATCTATGTCTAGGATAAGGTCATAGTCTAGACTAAACCTCAAAATAATTTCTTCGTTCTATTTCCAACATCAATCCTCAAAAAAAAAAAAAAATTCTTGCCTAATGTATAATTCTCTTCTCCTCAAAGTTTTCCCTAAAATTCTATTCCTCAAATTCCTTCTTTTCGTTATTTATCTCTCCAAGTCACATAGTGCAATTATAATAATGATGTCACCCAAGCACATACTAAAAAATTTGGTATTAGATCATCATCTTCCAAGCGAGAGCTTGAAATTTTATCTCCTCTAGTCCATAATATCATTTCTGGTATTGCTATCATATACAACCACTAGTTTTCATCGCCAGGCTATGCATTCTCATACATCATTCTAGGTCATGATCATCAATCCTTCTAGCTCTCATTACTTCCAAGATCACTGTTACCTCAAGTACGGGTAGGGTACTACTGGGTCCAACTCTCTTGCCAACCTTCCACACTAGTTCTAGAATCCAAAAAACCCGTCAATCTATCCTGATAAGGTAACCATCTTCTCAGAGAAAGGCATACAAATTATGTCTTTTGTCGTCTGGTCTTCGATCTTCTTTTGGAGGGAAATCATCAGTCACAAGCATTCGTCATCCCGAACAATAGGGGACGAAAAACAAGGATAGCGATATCGACGAAGAGTGAATGAATACAAATTGGAAGTCCAAGGGCGATAATCACATACAAAGAGTTTTAAAATCGATTATGGATTGAGATCCTATTCAACAATCATAACATCTATTCCTAATTTGCAGGCTCGCTTGGCACAGTCAAGTGACCAAGACGATTTAAATCGGACCTGCATTGGCCACCACAAAAATATGTCACACCCCAGTCCCAAAATAGGTAGGACTAGGAATACGTGACACGCCAGCTACGCATTCGACCAGACTCTGGTCTGACTCGAATACGTATAAGCTGTAATAAAAAGGGCACTATCTAGACATCCCATAAATGTAAACCTCTATGTCTCAATCTACAGTGTACAACAGTATACAAGAAAGAGCTATATATGCTAGAGTCGGCCGCACAATAACACACTAACTCGAATAGACTCGAAAAGAAGTATGAGTCTATAAAAACTAGGCTACAACAACAGATAAAATAAACAATGTAAAATAACCATAATGCCGGTAGATATAATGTGAGTACCTGGTACCATGCCCGCAAGACATGCAACTCTAACAATAACTCCAAATGCTCCGTAATCACCTATGCTGCAAAACTGGCAGGGAACCAGGTCCTCAGAAGGACGTAACAAGGTACAGAAATACAATATGCCAAATAAACAGAAAGTACAAGTGCAACAACAGGGTACTCTATCATAACCAAACAAGTGTGACACAGTTTAAAGACAACGTTCGACGCGTGGGCTTTCTAAAATAAAATCGTAGCTCCGGACACGGAAACACACGGCACGTACCGCAGCTCCGGGCAAGGAGTCACACGGGTGGTACAACTACTATAGATACAGGATCACTACAGAAATAATATATATATATAAGTGCGTGCAGAGTAGCCCAAACGTCTAGTAACTGTCTTTCCCTTCCCAAGCGGTCAACGATTGTGCGCTGAACCTGAACCTCTATCTAACAGTCTCGACACACGGAAGATAACTCAACAGACGCGACCTTAAGATCGTCTCAGTCTCTGGTCATGATGTCAGTATCAGGATACATGAATCTGGTACGATCACAGTGTATGAGTGTATCCTGGGGTATCGATGTACTCAGGTACGTACATCTAGGTGTTACGAACCTCTAACATTCGTTACAAGACGTTACGACGAACGTCTGCACCCGGTTGTGATCCGGACGCAAAGCAACGATCTAAATCCAACACGCGCACAGTGTACATAATAAAACAATAAATATCTGGAACTGAAATACAGGGCGGCAAGGTACACTTGTCTGGATCTCCAAGATGTAATGGTACGATTCCTGCTCCTGACTCCTCGTTCGTGCGATCCCAAGAACCTAAATATAGTAATATAATAATCAGTAGCCACGCTATAGGACACTAATGTACAAGTATAACTGATGTACAATATTGGTTATTTAGAGGCTACTCAAGTTAAGGGGTCTAACTAGGTCAACTAAATTTCCATTAGCGCAACATCAAGCACAACTTAGTTTCCTTGTTTACATATTATTTTATCATGAATCCTAATAGTTCCTTCTCAAGGCTCACATACCACTCCATAGGCCATCATATGAATAAGCTCTATCCTCATACATCCAATATATCCATAGCCATGAGTCATTAATTAAGTCTCCTCAATACTACTTTGTCCCTAGCCATTGAACTAGTCACTACAAATGTACATGACTCATGATGGTTGTTCACGTGTGCCTAAGGATTTGCAAGCATAAATGACAAATCACAGGCACCCACATCTTTAATACACACCATATAACCCATGCACACACCCATGTTTATTCCACCAATGCACAAGAAAGATCCCCTAGCCACCACTTTATTCCTCTTTGATTTAACCACTCTATGCACACACAGAAAACCCATGTGTTCACCATGTATCCATATGAGCATCACTAAACCCCCATTTCCTTACAATACTGCTATAAACAAGTGGTTGCATGCATTTCAGCTTGAAAAAAACATCTAACTAGTTAACATTCTAAACTTAAGAATGTCACCCCCACTTTTTGGATTAGGGGTATTTTCGTCTTTTTGTAATTAATGAGTAAATGATTGCATGATAATCAATTTTATTTAATTTATGGTGACCTTAATTGATTGTTGCACTTTATCGTTATTCGATAACTAGGACGCTACGCTAGCTTTGTCTTCCAACAGATTCACACCTTGTCCTAGACACGCCAGACTGTTAATTGATGCTTGTGTCCCACGTAAATCCAGTCCTTTGTACTTCTATTTAATTGTAGAACACCTCCTTGCATTTAATTTTAATTAAGCAAACAATAAACCTATTTCATGTAATTTTCCAATTATTGGCACTGTCATGTAAAAGAGCATTAAATATACACCGTTTGACACGACACGCGTTATAAACCCATTTTCCCCCTTCATTATATTTTCCATAAATTTTGGAAATGTGTAATTTAACATCAAACCCTTGGAACCATAGGCCTCCAAACCCTTAGACCATACAATTTCCGTAATTTCATTAAACCCATTCGAACCCTAGCCCATTGGAATATCTCCATAATAAGCCAAGGCCTTTTCCTAGTATTGACCAAAGTCAACATATTCTAGGTCAAACCCACACCCTTGTATATAAATATATATCATCCTATTTATTCCTTCTCTTTAAACCTAAAACCTAATACCCCAGCCGAATCCTTTTTCCCATCTTCCTGTTTATCTCCTCCCCAAATAATTCTGACCGGAACCCCGTCGACCCTCGACGTCCAGAGCAGTCACCAACCCGACTGCACGACTCGAGCACCCCGTTGCGCTCAAGCCCCCGAGTCTTCCTTCGTTCGACCGGCGCCGCTGCCCTCCGGATCGGCTGTCCCTGAGCCGTCTGGATCTCGTCAACCGGAGCTTGACCCGCGGCCAACCTCGCTGCACCGCCTGCACGACGCCGGACCACTCGCTTGCACGCCCGACGACTCGCCTGCACGCCGAACGACTTGCCTGCACGCCGGACGACTCGCCTGCACGCCGGACGACCGCTGACCTCGCTGTACCCGACCGGAGCAGCCCTTCGACTCGACGATGTCGCGACACGCACGTATCATTCCCGCGCACAGGTTCGAGTTCCTTCTTGCTTATACGTGTATGCATACATATAGTACCCCTTGGAGTCCTTCGCACCTGCTATGTTGAATACTGGTATATAGATATATATATAAACTTGATGCGTACGTAAGTACGTATGGATATTTGGTATACGTATATGGTTACTATGTGTACCTTGATATATATGTATAACCATAACGTATGCGAACCTAATTAGTATATATGTAGGGTACATGCATTAGAATAGGATTAAATATGATGGTATATGGATTGTGTATATCTCCCTAGTACCTGTTTAATATGGATGCAAGATATAAATTCTATTAAAGTATATGTATATACAAATATCTAATATAATGGTAACTAATAGACATTTATGTATGTTAGTTCATATTATAGATGACTTGAATGTAATCAAGGATATCCTGTAGTTACATCGACCTGTGACCCTGTAGCATAATAACAGACTGCCAAATGTACACTGACGTACTGGCGAGACCATGCTATTGACTGTCTGTTATGCATAACAACGACAGACATGACCACCCCTAGCGTAGCCTGTTGAGATCATTATGTTGATTGTGAGCTAGAGTATTGTCTGATGAAGTATTGTATTATATGGTATGTCTATAGGACTGTTGGATCATCCAGAAGACACCTTGGAACCCGGACAGTGGTATTGCCAGCTAAGGACCACAGGCGAGTACATTCTCTGACAGTTTCTATTATGTTGATTATCTCTATAACTCTTGTTGTATAGCATACATGACTCTGACACTATTTTTTATACGAGTTAGCATCATTGAGACCTGTCACGAGGAGTCGTGATTGGAATCCATCGTGCTAGCTGGGGAAACGGGGAAATATTAGTAGTTTATGTGATCATACCCAACTTACATGCATTATTAGCTCACCCACACCTCACGTTGGTGCAGCCTTACCCTTACATGCCTCATCGCTGTTACATCTGGTTAGCCTGACCTGTTGGGGATGATCGCTAATCAATGTAATGAGTCATATAGTCCCAAGCCGATCACATGATATACTGATGTTTCACACACTTAATTAGATGATTCTTGACATGCATCTCTAGTATATTAATCTAGCATCTCTACATATTCTAGTTATTATTGTTCTTGTACACACTTACATACCAGTTTATTGTTCTTGCGTGTACTTGTAGTTCTATTCATTGTTAGATGCATATTGATGATGATGTTCTAGTATTTCTTTATTCCAGTATTTTCTATATTCTAGTATTTTTTATTGCCAGTATTTCATATCTGTCTTATATTTCTTTACACTGTGATATAGTTTTTGTCAATATATGTGGAACTGCTGTTAGAGGTGTATTTCGTTCCAATCCTGACTGGATATTTTTTTCAGAGAATCTTGAGGATTTCTGTACCACGTACTACGGACCAGGTATAGATGCAGACTATGCACCAGAGATCCTAGAGGAGACTATGCCTCTAGATGAAGCATTGCCTACAGCTATCTAGATAGTATTTATTTATTCTTGAGACTTATGGAGGTTGTTTCAGTTTATGTTTAGACTTATGTTAAGTTTAATTGGAGACTTGTGTTGGACAACTAGACTGAGAGTTATCTTTATGTTTGAGACATGGTATTTAAACTATGTCATTTCCTTTTATCTTTTATCGTGCCTTATAGTTGTTGTGATTGAGTTACCTTGTGAGATTATTGTGAGATGTATATTGCCCTCCTTATGGAGATGGATATCATTGACAGGTGTTTAGCTATATAGTATTACTGTGACCTAAACAGCGTTCTACCGCCGATGCTGCGGCGTAGGCTGGACGTACCCACGCTCTTGTGCCCCTATACCGGGTGCGGGTCGTGACAAAGAACCAACGAAGAATGAAGATTACAAAGGAGTGTCAAGAGTGTACCACGAACGAGGGAACGCTCGGAATGCCGGGTCGCACTCGAGAAGGAGGTTGAGGGAAGATCGCCGGAGCATTGCTGCTTCTCCATACTACGCCGACGGTCGACGAGGAACCGGTGCTGGCATGGACTCTTCATCGAGGTGCTGGGTTCAGCGGGTGGCATTGATGAGAGCCGCTGTGAGAGGGCAGTCATGTTAATGGCGGACGTCGTGGGGCGAGCAGCCGGCCGGAGCGTCGAGGTGTGCTCGTGGTGGTGGTGGTGATAGTCGGAATGAAGTTGGGGTGGATGTAATGGTGGTGGTGAAAGTTCGAGGAAGAGGAGGGGCCAGACTGGGTGAGGCAGAGGAGGTCGGATGGGGGAGCTGTCCTTCCGCGGTGGAGTCGGGGGACTAGGTGAAGCGGGACTCGCCGGAGCATTGCTCGAGCGGGTGGAGAGGAGGAGAATGGGGAGTGGCTGAAGCCGGACGGGGTGCAGCGGCGATCGCAGACCGGAGCGGGTCAGTCGCACTGCCGGAGTCGGGGGACTGCACCGGAGCTGTACGGGGGAAGCGACTGCACCGTCAGAGTCGGGTGCTATATGGGGGTGCACCGTCGGAGTTGCACAGCGGGTCTGGACCGGAGAAGCTTTGGTGGCTCCGGAAGAGTATGGCAGTAGGCGGCCGGGCTGTAGTCGGAGCCGCTGTGGGGTGGGTGTAAACCCCCTGATTTTTTTATAATTTTAAAAACTGGATTTTTCACAATTTTCTGGAATTTTCTGGGAATTTTCTGTAATTTAAAAACAGGGTTTTAATTATTCAATGATTTTTAAATGATAATAAATGATATTAAAATATTATGAAAATAATATTTTTGGATGTAAAATGAAAAACTGGACTTAGGGCAATTTTTCTGGAATTTATCAGGCCCCGGACCTATTTTTAAATGCCTAAAAAGTATTTACCTATTAATTAATTAATTATTAATTAATTACTGATAATTATTATTATAATTATTATAATTATTTTTTTAAAAAAATAAAACCCAGCCCGTTGGGCCGGCCCAGCGCGGCCCAACAGACCCGGCCCAACCCAACCCAAACCCAGCCCGCGCTGCTAGCGGGTCGGGTCGGGTCGGCGAGACCCGCCCACTAGCCCGTGCCCGAACCCGCTTCCCCCACGATCCCTCTCCCCGCGCCCCGCAACCGCCGCTCGCCCGCGCCTGCCGCCGCTTCCCCCGCCTCCGGCAGCGCCGCCCCGCGCCCACGACCTCCGCCTCCCCAGCTCGGCTCCGCCTCCCCCGCCACGACCCGCTCCCCTCCGCCCTTTAAATACCCCTCTCTCCCCCGCCGCTGACGACCACCGCCACCGCCACTACGCAGCCCGCCTTCGCCCTAGCAGCGCCTGCCGCCGTTTCCCCCGCCTCCGGCCGCCCGCCGCTCCGCTGCAGCCCTTCTTCCTCCCCTCCCCTTCGTCTCCGGCAGCTCCGGCGACAGCAGCAGCAGTTCCCCGCTGCCCAGCCGCCGTCGACGCAGCCAGCGCCGCCGCGAGTGCGGCCGCCGCCTCGCCGGCACCGCCGCGTGCCCCCAGCCCTCCGCCTCAGCCGCCCGGCCGCCCAGCCGCCGTCCCCAGCGCCGGCAATCCCAAACCCTAACCCTAAATTCGTCCCTGTGTCCGACACGAGTCGGACACGTGTCGGACACGGTTTGACCCTGATTTTTGGGTCCCCTTCAGGTGCGTGTAACTTTTTATTCGTAGCTCCGTTTTCGATTCCGCAAATTGCGTTGCGAAGCCTGTATGACCCTCTCGGTGTCCGGACAAACAGTTCGGGGCATCGCGTCCTGTGGTGATCGCACACCGCGTTCCAAAAATAGGAAAAACCAGACCCTGTTTCACCCCGGAACCGAGTACGTCCCGCCAAACGGGACAACTTGGTCGTGCGCGGTCTTCACAGACACGAGCGCCTCGTCGATACGGACGTGTGGGATTTTGCGGAAGCTGATTCGGGTGTGCGTGCACACCGGAATCAACGCGTATCCGCGGACATCGCCCCGTATCCGTCTTTTTTGCAATTCGACCTAACTTTGTGTACACACGTCAGATCAAGACGAAACTTATGCCATCGGACTCGTAGCAATACGCTGGTCCTGTGGGTCAAGTTTGGTTCGATTCTAAGAACGTTGACGAAATCGCGTGTCGTGGGCCCCACAGGCCCCGCTCGACGGGCGATTTTGTGATCGGCTCATCGAAATTCAATTCTGAAAGTTCCGTTGGGTTCGTATCAGCGTTTCTGACCTGTTGACACTGAGTTTGGTGAATTTGGAGACCGTTGACCCAGACGCGTTTTTCGGTGCAAAGCGGGCCCACCGGTGGACCCCGTTTTGGCCTGAAACTGCCGTTTCTGCCCTTGTCTCCAAATTGGACCCAAGGACAGGCATTTCTAGCTGATTGATATTTTCTGGATCTGATGGTGATATTTGTTTCAGCAACCGGAGTACCGCCTGCAATTCCAGCTGAAGTCAGAGCCGCAATTGGAACAGGAACCACAGGCAAGTGTACCTTGCCAAACGCTGCAGCTTGCTATATATTTTCTTGGTTAATTTTGCATCAGTGAGAACATAGAGCTTGTAAATTCTCAGTAATTTCTGTTATAGTATTTTACTTGAATTCTGGTAGATCCATATGTAACTTGTTTTAACTGCTTAACCTAGGAAACGGGTGACGTGCTTAGTGTCCGATCATAGTCGGGTGCCAACTCCGTACGCGGGGTTGTGTAACGTCACATAGACATGGTTAACGAGACCCAATAATTCTCGTACTTGTCCTATCAAGTACACCAGAACCCAGGACACTTGACACTATTCATGAGACAGAGTCTTCCTGAGACATTCATGGTGATTCTGTATAGGATACAGGACTTGACAGAGATATTTTATAGACATTAGGACTTGTTGCATTAGCTATAATCCCGTTGACATGGATATGAGACGTTATGTTCATGATACGCGTGATTACATTGGGTGGGGAGAGACACACAAGCTACAGGTTGATATTATATTATGCCGGCGTCTTAAGTCTCACTACGAGCTGGACAACTACATGATATCACTGCTACCGGCTCCCCGACACAGAGCTTGTAGTAGTTTCAGCCTGAGTTCTTGTACTGCTCTCATGTTGCATATCACTTAGCTGGTTATCTAGTTTATCCTATTGCTTATTTATTGCTGCACTGCATCTATTTTGGCTTATATTTTCTGTACCTTGCTGTCCCCTGAGGACCTGGATTCGGATTATGTCCCCAGGTATAGCCGAAGAGATCCATCCAGAGATATACCGTACAGGAGCACTTCCAGGAGCTGTACCAGGACCGGAAGACGAGCTCGCACCAGAGGACTTCTCCTGAGCATTGGCCGTATGTAGTCAGTTATTTCTATTTCCAGATGTTTATTTCCTGTCTATTTGTATCTGTTGTACCAGACATATTCTCGGATTGTTTCCCGAGATAAGCTTATTTGATATTGCTCATTTATTTCCATTGCATTATTTCTGGCAATTAATCTGTGTTTATTCTGTGGATGAGATTAGTAATACTTGAGACTTGTACTTAGTACTGCTAGACTACAGCTTAAGCATGCCCTGATGGATCCATTAAATTGGGTTGTCCATCGGTGCGTGCTGCTGGCCATTGCTCACGTGCTCAGTCCCTCGACATTTTGGGACTGGGGCGTGACAGTGGGGGTTGCCCAGTCGGCCGGTCGGTCAACCGGACGGGGGCCTCCAGGGAGAAGAAGAAATAAAGGAAGAAGGAGAAGAATAAAGGAAGAAGAATGCGCATTCGGCTGTGAGTGAATGGATGGAGGAGAGAGAGAGAGAGAGGGGGTAGGGTTTCCCAAATGTGGGGATTAGGGCCGGCCTTGGGGGAAGAGTAGTGATGGAGACATTAAATAGGGGAGGTGATGTGGGAATATGAGGTCAGGATTTTCCCATTTCAAATGGGTGTATGTGATTTCATATGGAGAAGTAAATTCTTCATCCAAATAAAAGGGAGAGGGAGGCTTGACTTGGTCAAAGGAGATGGGGCTTCTCCATTTGGCCTAGACCAATGAGGTTATGACACCTATTTATATAAATTGCAACTAAGCCCCTTAAATTCGGGAAATTGCACGAACACATAAAATGACGCCTAAATTGTGGAGAAAATTGCAGGTGATGGTTTGCATGGCTAGGGGTTTTTGGGAGTTTGGCACGGGTTTAATTTTATGGCCAACGGGATTAATTGGGGATTAAAATAAGTTTAGGCAAAGTTGGTATCCCCGATTTAAATAGAATTAAAGTGTCCTGTGCTTTTAAATTAAATGGGGGCACTGGGGTCAAAATCCGGAAATGACGCAAAGGTCAAAAATGGTGGGGGCTTGGAGTCGGTCTTGGACCCTTTAGTTGGTCCGGCTCAACGGGTTAAGTTGGTATCTCAAAATTTAGGGTAACGACACAGGTGTCCAACACGAAATTAAATATGGATTACGCTTTCAGAAAATTGTGCAATTAATTTAGAGCACAACGAAAACTGATTTTTGAGTGACGAAAAAGTCCAATGCCTAATTTGGCAGGTCAAGTCAAAAGTACAATAATCCGATGGAATTTATGGGCTCCGAATAATTAAACGATGATAGGGCACGCCAAGGGTTTTAATTAAATGAATTAAATATCAGACAAATCTATCTCCACTCTAAACCTCAACATCTGCTGCTAAAACTAAAATTTTCCAAATCCAAACCTGACTATCTATTGAATAAATCGATGGGGTTTACATTATTCGCGGGTAAAAATGACCAAAATATTGGTTATTTAAAATCCTAATTTTCCTGGAACTGGGTGCGTCCTGCTAAATGAGGCAACTTGGTCGTGTGCGAACTTCACCGAAAGGTGTACACCGTCAATACGGACGTGTGAGATTTTGTGAAAGTTGATTTGGATGTGCGTGCACACCAAAATTAACGCGTATCCGTCGACAACACCCCGTATCGGCCCTGTTTTGAAACTCGTTGTAACTTCGTGTATGCTTGTCTTTTTAAAATAAAACTTGCGCCATCAGACTCGTTATGATACGCTGGTCCTGTGACCCAAGTTTGGTTCGATTCTGAGAACGTTGACAAAATCTCGTATCGTGGGCCCCACGGCTCCACTTGACGAGTGATTTTGTGATCGGCTTATCGAAATCTAGTTTTGGATATTCCGTTGGGTTTGTATCGTTGTTCTAGACTTGTAGACACTAAGTTTGATGAATTTGGAGAACTTTGTCTCTGGCACATTTTTCGGTGCAAAGTGAGCCACATGTGGACCCCGCTTTGACCAGAAACTGTTACTTTTGCCCCTGTGTTCAAATTGGATTTATGGACAAACAATCCTAACTATTTCATATCTTCTGAGCATGATTATAGTGTTTATTTCAGCAACTGGAGGAGTACTTGAAGATCCCACGAATACCGGAGCAACTGTTGGAATCCAAGTACCAAGCAAGTGTACCTTGCCAATCTTGCAGTATTTGCTACATAATGTTCTCTTAATTTAATTATATGATATAAATGTTCAACCTAGGACCGTGTGACATTGCTTAGCATCCGAATAATATTCGGGTGTCAACGCCGTACGCGGAGTTGTGTAATGTCACATAGATATTGATATCACAACCCTATACATTTTCGTGCTTGCATTATCAAGTACGTCATACTATATGACACCTAACACTGTTTATGAGACATAATCTTCCTGAGTTATTCATGGTGATTCTGTATAAGCTTACAGGATTCGTGGCATAGATTTTCTATATGCATATCTATCATTATGACTCGTTGCATCAGTTAGAGGTCATGATCTTGCGTGACATGGACATGAGATATCGTGGACATGAGACGTGTTATTATATTGGGTGGGGAGAGTTTTACTATACTAAAGGCTGATTATATATATATATATATATATATATATATATATATTACATTATTGGAGGTGCCTTAGACTCTGACACAGAGCTTTGGCACATTTACTGGCCCTTCGAGCAAATGCTGCTATGGGTTTCCCCGACACAGAGCCTATGGTAGTTTCAGCCTGAGTATGATTAATGCTCTCATTTGCATGGCACATAGCTGGTTATATAGTTTGCGCTATTGATTAATTTATTACTGCACTGCATTTATTTGGCTTGCGTTATTCTTGTACCTTGCTATGTCCCCTGAGGACCTGTAATCCGGATTATCTCCCTAGGTTTAGGAGAGGAGATCTACCCCATGGTGTACGGGACAGGAGCATACATTGGATCAGTACCAGAACCCGAGGACGAGGTGACCGCAGAGGATTTCTCCTGAGTATCTTGTTTATTATACTTAGTTATTTCTGTTTGTTGGACTTCTATTTCCTGTCTATTGAACTGCTGTATCAGACATATTATCGGGTTGTTCTCCGAGATACTTTATTGAGACTTGATGTTACTTTATATTTTATATTGATTGTGTTTATTATGTGGATAGGATTAGTACCATAGACCCTTATTATTGTATTACAGCTTAAGTACACCCTGATGGGTCCATTAAATTGGATTTGTCCATCGGTGTGTACTGCTGGCCATTGCCATGTGTCTAGTCCCTCGGTATTTTGGGACTGGGGTGTAACACATGTCAAGTAATCAGAATCACAGCTTGTGGAGCAAATGCTCGTTCAGAACAAAATTATGGATTGTCTTGTTAAGATGGAAATTTGGAAGACCCAGACTTGCATGTCGCGGATAACTTGTGCACGAGGTATTTCGTTCCTTGGGCGATCATCGGGGCACCAAAATCGTACCGGCCTAGGAGGAATGCTTGTGTGTATTGCTAGTGCCAATTTCAGGCAGAGTATGCTAACACCGTCTTTTTAGGTTAGCAATACACGATATTCGGCCTTGGTAGCGCATACTACCTTGGACTCTCTGTCTACCCAATAGTCTTCCTGTTCTGGCGGGATGGCGTGCAACGGCTTTCCTGTGCTAACCGTTTGCCTTGAATTGCTTGTCTTGTATAAAGCGTTACGCCCTATTCTACAATTGAGACTATCATTGGCTGGTCCTTTATGGCTATGTCAGTGACTCCTGTTCATATAAATAAGTCATCCTCGCTTAGCGGCTATCCGCGTGCGAGTCATTGCATCGCATCAAGAATACCTGAAATACCTGAACGATCTTGAGTATAAAACTTGTACATATGAATACTTCAACATCTTCTGCAATACACCTGAGTAATCCTTATAACTCGTGCATCCAAAACATAATCTCGCTCGCTATACTTGTGTTTGCATATGCTATTTTCCCTGGATTTCATATTAAATGCTTGTGCTTGATTAACTTGGTTTGCCTTAGACAGGGAAGGACAAATGGTAAGTTGGTAAGTCTCGCCGTGTTTCCTCTAATATCGCACGACGCACTGCCACACGAGTTAGGCTATTCACCATTGCCATAAAACTGATCCTAAGACAAGATTAGAAAGACAACTAAATAGATGGTGCACGGAACCTATTGAACGTATTTAGATTTGTCGAGCGGGCGAGTAGCCTCCACACTAGTGCATTCATGTACTGATAATCCACCAGATTGCTTGCAGGGTGCGGGAGAACCTCGTTCGGTACGGATGACTCCTTCGTGCATGCTAAGGCATGGAGTTTACTCTGAAGCCTTGGAGAGTTGCGTCCGAAACTGAAGCACATATACAAGACATAATATTGGAGCATCGTCTATACATCATTCCAAAAATATAGCCACTTGGCACACTTTTACTGTTTCAGAGAGAGAGAGGCTTGAGCGACTTGTAATCACGGTCTAGTGCTGCCTGTAACACTTGTTCAATATCAATAAAGAGTTTGCTTTACTTTAATACTTGTGTTATGCAATACTTCCGCTATTGACGACTTTGTGAACTTGTTACCAATCGCCTATGCGTTTATATTTCCGCTGTACTCGTACAA
Source organism: Iris macrosiphon (assembly GCA_036927795.1). Taxonomy (NCBI): domain Eukaryota; kingdom Viridiplantae; phylum Streptophyta; class Magnoliopsida; order Asparagales; family Iridaceae; genus Iris; species Iris macrosiphon. The sequence continues at coordinate 187,662,815 of JAYESA010000011.1, forward strand.
TCTGTGAGACTCTGTGGCTTAGACCTCTTACTGCCAGCATGGACCACGACCTTGCACGGGCGCGTCTCATATTCGTGCGGTATCACGCCTAGATGGGTCGATAGATCGTCCTGCGGGAGCGCTGGCGCAGAGATTCTCTCCTAGCGGGGATGACCGATTAGCCTATGGGAGATCGGGGCATGACAGATACTTAACTAACTAACTCTAATACTAATACTTGATACCAAATATGATACCTTACTCAAGCCCAATACTCACTTACCCTCACTCATGATACTTGAATCATAATACCAATATCCTCGTAGTACTCGAGTATCATACTAGTATCTTGTAAACTCTAATACCTTGACACATAACTTACCTATTCTTGGCTTATTTGATAAGCAATTATATCAACACTAACACGTACACACACTAACTAACACATATTACCTAACACTTATATATATATATATATATATATATATATATATATATATATATATATATATATATATATATATATATATATATATATATATATACTTGGCAACCTATGATACCTATACTCACTTGATATCCATACTACCTAGGCCCATATGATACACAAATGCCTATGTCGTATAGTCAGTTATATACTTGTAACCAATACTGCACCTATTAGACCTATTCACTAAATTCTAGGGTTAAATTATATCGTAGCCCTTCGTATCAGCTTTCCGAAACTTCAAACGGATCACATTTTTTGTGTCGTATAGTCTGTTTCAGAGAGAGAGAGAGAGAGAGAGAGAGAGAGAGAGAGAGAGAGAGAGAGAGGCTTGAGCGACTTGTAATCTCGGCCTAGCGCCGCCTCTAACACTTGTTCAATATCAATAAAGAATTTGCTTTACTTTAATACATGTGTTATGCAATACTTCCGCTATTGACGACTTTGTTAACTTGTTACCAATCGCCTATGCGTTTATAATTCCGCTGCACTCGGACAATCTATGAGACTCTGTGGCTTAGACCTCTTACCGCCAGCATGGACCACGGCCTTGCACGGGCACGACTCACACTCGTGCAGCATCACGCCTAGATAGGTCGATAGATCGTCCCGCGGGAGCGCTGGCGCGAAGATTATCTCCTAGCGGGGATGGCCGATTAGCCTTTGGGAGATCGGGGCATGATAGATACTTACCCAACTAACTCTAATACTAATACTTGATACCAAATATGATACCTTACTCAAGTCCAATACTCACTTACCCTCACTCATGATACTTGAATCATGATACCAATATCCTCGTGGTATCTGAGTATCATACTAGTATCTTGTAAACTCTAATACCTTGACATATAACTTACCTATTCTTGTCTCATTTGATAAGCACTTGTATCAACACTAACACGCACACACACTAACTAACACATATTACCCAACACTTATATATATATATATATATATATATATATATATATATATATATATATATATATATATATATATATATATATATATATATATATATATATGTACACTTGGCAACCTATGATACCTATACTCACTTGATATCCATACTACCTAGGCCCATATGATACACAAAATGCCTATGTCGTATAGTCAGTTCTCTACTTGTAATCAATACTGCACCTATTAGACCTATTCAATAAATTCTAGGGTTAAATTATGTCGTAGCCCTTCGTATCAGCTTTTCGAAACTTCAAATGGATCACATTTTCGTGTCCGAAAGCTCCCAAAATTATAAAAATACCAAAACACATTCGTCTTTCGGACACCTGACACTCAGACACTTTTATAGAAAGTTCTAGAATAAATTTGGCCTATTAATTTATATATTTTGAAATTTAACTTTGATACGATTCTTTTAAAAAAATGGAAGATTAATAGGAGTCATGAATTATGAGTTATGGTATTTCTAAGTTGCTATGACTGCTAAAAATGAGTCTGAATACTATGACGAATTTGGGTTATTTTGGACAAAATAACACATGTATACACCAAATTTACCAAATTTACCTATAAGTATCATGATGTATCATGATACAAACTCTATGTGTCCAATTTTGGATACAAGAACACCTTCACACCATCAAATAATCATCAATAGTCCTCATTAGGACACAATACACACACTCAATGTACACATGTCACTACCCAATTCTAAAAATAGGATTTTCTTTTTATTTTAATTTGGTAAATTGTGTATTGATCATAAATATTTTTATTAATATTTAATTAGTTGGATGTATATATTTTATTAGTTATTTTAGGGTTTTGGCTAGTCTGGACCCATGTCAGACCCTAGTGGATCCTTACCAGACCCAACCAACACCCTTGTCAGAATTATTTATTGGTTTAGAGTAGATATTTATATTTTAATTAGTTAGTTGGAGTGATTAAGGTTTAGTTAGAATACTTTTGGAACCCCAAACCCAAACCCTAATTAGCATGACTTGTAGGGAGGGGTATTATGGTCGTTGTGTTAGGCTTCAAACCCTAACCCTAAATTTTCCTACATGGTCGCCCCCTTCCTTTTTATTCCTTTCCACTTCACTTTCCTCCCTCTATTCTCTTTCCTTAC